>LPNX010290267.1:120859-159651 GCA_001517045.1 Pseudotsuga menziesii
AGATCGTCACTGTTACAGACTTCTACAAGCTTATCTAGGTAAGATCCACAGGTAAGTTCTTCTTTTTCTGATCTTATTCCATTGTACCTTGCTGAAATTTAACTATTTTTCTGAAAACTCTTAAACCATAAAAACCTAAAAAATCAAATAATCAAGGAACCATCCGATCTTTTGCCAAACCATTTCTGGGTTTCATAGATCGGGCCTCCCCCTAACTAAATCAACTGGAATGCTGGTCAAATTCCTCATAGATTGACCTAGATCTGATTTTTCAGCAGAAAACTGCATAACCCCCCACTGAAAAAATTGACCTGCTAGAGTTTTGAGTTTTTCTGATTTCTGACTTCACAGACGGATAGATCGGGTCTTGGGCAGTCCAAATCAACCCCAACGTTGTCAAGAGGCTCAACAATTTGACCGGGATCTGAAAAATAGACTGAAACTGCCCTAGCGCCCTCACTGAAAATTAGCCTTTTCTGGAAGTAGGTTTTTCTAAAATCTGACATGATAGGCTGATAGATCGGGTCCCAAGCATCCCAGAACACCCTCAACATTGTGCTAATTCATCCTGGTTTGCCCTAGATCTGAAAAAATCAGTTTTTAGCCTCCTAGCCCCATCATCAGATTTTGACTTTTCTAGATCTGATTTTCCTGCTATTTTCTTGATCTGGGCTTGTAGATCAGGTCTCCCTGATCTCTTCTCATCCTCAACGCTGAGCCATCAGCCTTCCGGTACCCCCTAAAGCTTCAGATTTGTCTTCCTAGGCCCTAGCGCTAGCTATCTACTGAGCTGGGTTTCCTATACCTTGGCTTTTCTGGACCAATTGCTTTCTGGTTTCGTAGATCAAGGTGTTTCCCAAGTGGGTTTCCTGAAACATTGGTTTACTGCTGACTCCATTGCCCAATGCACACAAAGCACTGATCTCCTAGCTAGCGCTGCCCTTAGGCTCTTAGCCTTTGCCCTTTACCAACATTTGCTGATAGCTCAAATACCTTTCATTGAGTTTGATTTCTAGGTGCTAGATAGTCCCAACTCTGTCCTTGTCTACCCTGTCATAGTTACGTTTCCCAAGACAGTGGTCACCTCCACCAGTTGCTAGTACCTAAACCCTAGAGCTAGGGTTTCCATTCACCTTGCACCTTAAGTACCCTGAAGCCCCATCTAATCTTCTTCTGGTGTCTAGGTCCGATCTCTCCTGTCGGGAGCAGATCTGGGTCTCCCCCATTGTTGTCCTAGATTAGAATAACATAAAGTGAAGGCTGCCTTGATTGGCATGACAACCATCCATTTGGGAGTCTAGGCAGTCGTGGTTCCACCCCTTAGTTGCTTGCCCCTCTACCATCCATCCTGGATCCACCTCAAGCAGGCAACTACAAGGCGGGTGATAACAGAAGTAATGCATCAATCCAAGGTATTTCATCTCAAACACAACTGCTAGGTTGGATTTGCAATCGTCAATCAACCTCTCATCTCCTGTAAGAAAGAGATCATCTACATATAGTACCAGTATGGGAGGCACCTCACCTATCAAGAAGTACAAGTTGTGGTTCGCCTCACTCCGCTGAAATCCCATATCCCATAGATAGTTGTTTATCCTCGAGTACCATGCTCAAGGTGCCTACTTGAGCCTATAAAGAACTCTCTACAACCTGCATTCATGCGTCCCTCGGTTCTCCACATCAAACCCCTTTGGCTGCTCGATGAATACCTCCTCCTCTATGACTCCGTTGAGGAAGGTAGTCTTGACGTCCATCTGATGGACACGCCAACCCATCTCAGCTGCTAATGAGATAATGGTCCGAATGGAAGAATACCTAGCAACAAAAGCGAAGGTCGCCTCATAGTCAATACCCTCCTTCTGTGAAAACTCCTTTGCCACGAAGCGTGCCTTATACTTTTCCATGCTTCCGTCTATTGCATGCTTCACCTTGTAGATCCATCTAGATCCCACCACCTTTTTTCCTTGTGGCCTCGGCACAACCTCCCATACCTGGTTTTTCATGATGGGGTCGTACTCCTCAACCATAGCCTCCTACCACACATCATGTTGTGAAGCCTCCTAGAAGCTAGAAGGTTCAGAGTTAATCAACTCTGTCATCAGTGCCATATAGCTAAGCTAAGTCTCTATGGTGGTTTGCTCTGTCTCATGGAGCTTTGTGGAGGATCCACCTGCTTGGAATCCTAAACTATGGACCTAAACCACTTAGGCCTTGGCCTAGTGTCTACCTGTTGCAGCTGTTGGATAACTATCTCCTGTTGCAGCTCATCCTCCAAGTCAATGACTGAAGGATCCTGTCCACTTGACTCCCTCTGACTGCCAAAACTTGTGCACTATGTCTGTACCTGTACCTGTACTTGTGGCTCCTCCAGCTTGACCCCGGAGTCCTGTGTTGGTTGTTCCTCTGCTGGTAAGTCCATAGATCTCCGCAAGGCGCTGTCCTCATTAAACTGGACATCCCTGCTCACAATGATCCTCTTGCGAGCAGGAATGTATACTTGTATGCCTTCGAAGTCTCGTTGTGACCAATAAGTAACCCCTTCTCTCCAGAAGGGTCCAGCTTCTCCCTGGTGTTAGCATGAATGTGACAATTATAAACACTCCCAAATATGCAAATGTGACTCACATCTGGTCGAATGCTTGTGAAGACCTCCTCGGGTGTCTTCCTCCCCAAAGCTATGTGGGGAAACCTGTTATGAATGTATACTGCGGTCTTGTATGCCTCAGCCCAAAAGAATAGTGGCAATCCCTAATCAAATAGCATGGACTTGGCTGCTCCTACCATAGTCCTGTTCTTTCTCTCTACCACTCCATTCTGCTGCGGGGTATGAGGCACTGTGTGCTCCTTTTTAATCCCCTCTTATGAACAATACTCCAAGAACTCATTAAAGGTTTGTTCACCCCCATTGTCTGTCCTCAACACTCGAATCTTCCTTCCTGTCTGGTTCTTTACGGGAGTCTTCAACTCTCAAAACTGCTCAAAGACCTCTGACTTGGCCTTCAGGAAATAGATCTAGGTCTTCCTAGAATAATCGTTAATGAAAGTGACGCAATAGCTGTAACCAATGAAAGATTGGACACTCATAGGTCCACAAACCTCTGAATGCACTAAGTCCAAGGGATCCTTAGACTTGTGCTCACTCTATGGAAAAGGCTTCCTAATGTTCTTCCCCAACGCACAACCCTTGCAGTGGTTATGCTTCTCCTCATGTACTTGAGGAACTCCAATGGCTACGTGTCTCAAGTGCCTTAGTGCTCCATGGTGTAAGTGTGCCATCCTCCTAGGCAGCAACTCGCCCTAACTGTTGTCGTTGCTGACTAGAGCCTTTGCAAGCTCAAAGTGTAGTCTATACACCTTCCCTCTCCTGATCCCAATCACCCGATCCAAACTCCTATCTGACCCCTTGGGCCTAATATACACTCTATGGTCTCGGAAATTCACCTGAAATTCCTTGTCCTCTAGAGTGGAGACTGATATGAGATTCTTGGTCAACCCCGAAACATATAACACATCAGCAAAGCTGAGGGGTTTACCAGACTCCCTCTGAAATGAAATAGTGCCAACTCCATGCATCTGATACCGCTCATCATCACCCATCTCAATGTGGATACATGTTCCACCCTCTTGCAAGTCCTTGAAGAATCTTTTATGTTCAGTCATATGACTAGACGCTTCACTGTCAATGTACCAGATACTACTACCAGCAGTGCTTGCCATGCAAGCTATGAAACAAAGCTCCTCATCGAAGTTTCGACTGAACTCCTCCACCTCTACCGAATCTGCCATCTAGGTATTGCTCTTCTTCTTTCTATCTGGGCATTGGGAGGCAAAGTGTCCTTGCTTGAGGCAGATAAAACACTTGACCTTTGACATGTCAAGCTTCTTCTTACCAATCTTCTTCCTCTTTGCGTTAACCTTGCTCTTCCCTGTCGGGGTTAGAGCCTCCTCATCCACAATCTAT
The DNA here is from genome assembly GCA_001517045.1 of Pseudotsuga menziesii. Classification (NCBI taxonomy): domain Eukaryota; kingdom Viridiplantae; phylum Streptophyta; class Pinopsida; order Pinales; family Pinaceae; genus Pseudotsuga; species Pseudotsuga menziesii. The sequence continues at coordinate 124,821 of LPNX010290267.1, forward strand.
GGGGCACTACTGGATGAGCCTGATCCTTGACCTATGTGAGTCTCCTCCTGCACAAAGTCATCCCATAATCTCTGCCAATCAGGGAGCTTCTCCCTAGCCACAACACCTTTGATAAAGGTGTCCCATAGCTTAGAAAATCCATTGAGGGCTATCTAAACTAGCTCATCATCCTTCGTCTTAGAGACAACTACTCCAAGCTCGTCTCTAATCTGTGTGAGCCTTGTGCGTTAAGGCACCACTCCTTCTCCCTTGGCCATCCTAGTACTGCGCATCCTCTTTTGCAACACCATCTTCTAGTTTTCGTTCTTGCTCTGGTACAGACTTTCCAAAGCCTTCCACATCTCTGATGCAGTCTTCTTCCCGAAAAGATGAGGGACTATGTGGTCCTTCACTCCATCCAAGATGATCAACCTGGCTCTGTAATCTATCTTCTTCCAAGCTACCAACTCTGTCGGATCTGTGGGCGCAACCTTTGTGGAGTCAATGTGCTCCTTTGCATCACTGACATCCAGGATCCTTGTAATCCTTTCTTTCCATGTAGGGAAGTTCTAAGCCCCCTGGGGTCTATCCTCGACTCTCAACTGCACGGCCATACTGAAGTGTACTTGTCAAACCCAAGATCTAAACTCTAGGTTTGTGTCTTCAATAGATTTGCCCTTGATCTATCACTGCTACTGCAAGTCTCTCAGATTTAGCTCAACTGACCTCTGATGCCATGTAAATTTTTCTTTAAAGCTCAAACTAGGGATAAACAATATATTTAATTTGTTTTACTGAAATAACCACACATGAACTTCTTTACTAGTATTGTAGCAGAATATAAATACTGAGAAACATCCAGAACATCACATCAAATATAGACAGATATTTTGGGTATGGAAACCCCCAGATAAAACCCAGGATGAGAAAACCAGTGCAACAATCAAATATAGAATTTATATTATGAAGATATGGAACTTTTATAACCAACAGGTAAAATACACCCAACCTGTCGAATGGAAAACCTCAGCAAAATCACTAAACAACCCAGTAGAAAGGTACGGCCACCCTATGTAGCTGTATGGCCCAGTTGTACGACCATGCGTCGGTAGTACGAACCTATTGTACGGAATCTATACGGTACTGGCGTCAGCAATATGGATCTGTACAGCATCTATATAGCCCTCCTGTTGTGTACGACGTTGCTCCTCTGCGTGATCTATACAGTCCCTACTCAACCTGGTGAACCTGTCGGGTAAATGCTCCTTCGTCTTTTCTATAAACTCCTCTGTCTGACTTCTCTTTGTCTGTATCTCTCCTGTGTACGTGTCCTCTCCACCAAATCTCCTTTTAACTCAATGGCTAAGTGAAAACCCTAACAGTCACTATGGATCTATGAATGACATCCTCCGGTGAGATTCAATGACCAAGATTAGATTAGCCATCACTTAAATATTTCACTTTATAAAAGTGCTTCCATTAAGTCAAAATCAAATTAGATTAATTAAAGTATTTTCCAAAATCAAAACTTAGGAAAATCACTTTAATACATTTGGCTTCATGTTTAATGTCTTTTTAGCATGAAAGGACACATGCAATGCTAGAAGACCTTCCTTGTTGCCACTTTCTAACACACCTTTACTATACATCTCTCCTTGGTCTTCAAAAGATAGTTACAGGTATGCCTGAGTTTTTTCGTGAACATAGTGGTGTTTGCAAAGGTTGTGCTCTAGGCAAGAATACAAAGAAATCATTTTCCAGAAGCAACAGGAGATCTAAAGGGATCTTGGATATGATTCATTCTGCATATGTGGTCCTATGTCTTCACCCTCCCTAAGTGGTTATTTGTATTATGTATTGTTCATAAATGATAATTCTCGCAAGTCCTGGATCTACTTTCTAAAGGTAAAAGTGAAACTTTTGACAAATTCAAGGAATTCAAGGCTCTAATTGAAAAACAAACAGGAAGACACATCCATATCCTGAGGTCAGATAATGGAGGTCAATATGAATCTAATGAGTTGGATGATTTTTGTCGAGAAGCAAGAATCAAGAGGGAGCTAACAGTGCCATACAACCCTCAACAGAACGGGGTTGCAGAAAGGAAGAATAGAACGATATGTGAAGCTACCAAAGCTATGATGTGTGACCTCGATCTTTTTTTATCTATGTGGGTTGAGGCTACATGTACTGTTGTGTACATTCAAAACAAAAGTCCTCATGCCATCTTGGGGGAAAAGACTCCAGAATAAGTGTTCACAAGAAAGAAACCTGCAGTTGACCACATGAGGATTTTTGGCACTCCTATATATATTCATGCAAAAAGAAAATATATCTAAGTTGGAGCCTTCCGGAAAGAAAGGCACATTTGTTGGTTACAGTGAAAGCTCGAAAGCTTACCGCATTTATGCTCCTGGACAAAGGTACATTGAAGTCGGTAGAGATGTGATATGTTCCGCTAATCAAAAGAGCTTCCAAAAGATATTGATGAATCTCCTTCCGAAATTCCAGATTCAGGAGTTCAAAGGGAGGAAGAAGAAAATAAGCCTCAAATTCTGAATGTGTCCATAGAATCAGAAAGACCAGCTGAAAAACTACTTGAGGCTCCTTCCTCCAAAAGAAGACATGCCTAATTCCAAGAAACATTGCAAGAAGCTAAGAAGCATAAAGGTCCTCCCAAAATTTTCAGAGAAAACATAAAGCACCAGAAGTACTCAGGTCTTATGAGCAAGCTCATTGATGCAGAACCCTCCACATACAAAGAAGTAGCAAGTCTACAGGCATGGAATGATGCCATGATTGAAGAATATAGTTCAATTATGAAAAATGATGTGTGGGAAGTTGTTCCTAACCCGACAAGCAAGTCTGTGATAACGTCTAGATGCCTTTACAAAATCAAACATGTCGTTGATGGCAGCATTGAAAAGTATAAAGCTAGATTTGTAGCTAGTGGCTTCACTCAAAAGGAAGGAATAGATTATGACAAAACTTTTTCTCTTGTTGCCAGATATACCACCATCAAGACTATCATCTCCCTCGCTGTTGTGTTTTGATGGACACTCTACTAGATGGATGTAAAGACAGCTTTTCTTAATGGCAGGATTGAAGAAGAAGTCTACATTGAACAACCAAAAGTCTTTGTGACTCGTGGGGATAAGTCCCATGTGTGTAAACTGAAGAAAGTCCTGTATGGGCTCAAATAGGCCCCGAGAGTTTGGTATTCAAGAATTGATGGCTATCTTCATAGCTTGGGGTTCTCCAAAATTACTGTTGACTCCAACCTATACTTTAAGGTTGTTCACAACCATCACTTGATCCTAGTTCTGTATGTGGATGACTTGTTCCTTACTAGGGAGGAACAACTGATAGCCCAATGTAAGAGGGAGCTTACCTCTGAATTCAAGATGAAGGATCTGGGGCTGATGCACTATTTTCTTGGCTTAGAGGTCTGGCAAAAACCAAATGAGATCTTCTTGACACAAGGAAAGTACTCAGTCGATATCTTGCAGAGATTTGGAATGCAAGACTGCAAGTCCATGAGCATACCCATGACAACGAACTTGAAGAAGTTACGTGACTCAGGCACTTGTTCAAAGGATGTGGATCCTACTCAGTATCGACAGCCCATTGGATCCTTAATATATCTAGTGCACACGAGACCAGATATTTGTTACACAGTGAATGCATTGAGTCAGTTCATGTCCGATTCAAAGCACATACACTAGGTAGCTACTAAACATGTACTCATTTATGTGCGAGGTACTATCACTTATGGGATCAAGTATACTTCCAGCAGTGGAGTAATGTTAGTCGGATAAGTCGACTCCGATTGGGATGGCAGTGCAGTAGACCGAAAAAGCACATCAGGTTACTGCTTAAGTATGGGATCAACAATGATCTCTTGGTCCAGTAGGAAACAGGGTTCCATAGCCCAGAGCACAGCTGAAGCTGAGTATATTGCTGCTAGTGATGCTTGCAAAGAAGCAGTTTGGCTTAGGAAACTTCTCTCTGATCTGTTCGGTGGAAATCTTGAGTCAACTATTATTCATTGTGATAATTAGAGTTTTATAAAGCTTTCAGAGAACCCTATATTTCACAACAGATCAAAACACATTGAAATGAAGTATCACTTCATCAAAGACTTAGTTCAGAGAGGTACCCTGAAGCTTCAGTATATTTGTACCGATGAGCCAATTGCAAACATTTTGACCAAGCCTCTGACAACAACAAAGTTCGTATACTTTCGTGACAAGCTTGCCATTATAGAGAATACGTCCCTCGCTGAGAGGGACTGTTGATTTTTCCGAAGTAGCATCCAGAGCCATTCTTGGGAGAATGGAGGCACCTAGTGAATTACCAGGAATTCAACCCAGTGTGGGACCGAGGCCTCAACCTGATGCTGAGAGACATTCTCTGGGAAATGGAGGCACATGGTCAATTACCAGGAATTTAACTCAATCTGGGACTGGGGCCTCAGCCTGGGGCTGCGGGCCATTCTCTGGGAGAATGGAGGCACCTGGGCAATTACCAGGAAATTAACCCAGTCCGGGACTAGGGGCTTACCCTGGGATTGAGGGCCATTCACTGAATGGAGGCCCCTAGTCAGTCACCAGGAATTTAACCTAGTCCGAGACTAGAACCCCAACCTAGGGCTAAGGGCCATTCTCTAGGAGCATGGAGGCGCTTGGTCAATTACCAAGTATTTGACATTGTGTCATTTGATGCAACCTAGGGCTGAGGCACCTGATCAGTTACCAAGTCATCACCATAAGCCCTAATCTAGGTATGGGCAAGTGATGCACTCCTCTCCTTGATCTATGGGCTATGAGACCTTCTCCAAGGACTAGCTACCCCTGGTTGAGAAACCTAGCACCTGATCTTGGTGGCAACAAGGAGATCAAAATAAAGCATTTATTAATTCTCCTTATTTATGAAGATGTACTTTGAGTGGGCATGAATGAACCACAAGGACCCTGAAGAACTTGTTGTGGTCACAAAAATACTTTAAGGACCATGAAACCCTATTCTTGGTCCATGTGACCATCAAGTGAAGGACCAAGTGGCACAAGACAAACACCAAGAAGACCTTTGAACCACAAAACATTAAAAGTCAAAGGTCAAAGATGAAAAAGAAAGGAAACCCTAAGGACAACTTCCTAATTATGTGGAACCAAATTAAATGTTTAATGGACTATAAATAAAGTACAATTGCAAATCATTTTATAATCATCATCACTTGATTGCTCCAACAAATTGTGACTGAGATCCTCATCCTCATCGCAGCTGTGGGTGACTAAGACGTTTTTCGTGGCTGGTATCTTTCTTCTCTTCTTCACGTGGCAGCTCTTAAGCTTGCATTGGGTCTTTTCCTTCACGGCAGCAGCAGCAAAGTGACTGCTACAGTCACGGCTGCCTTCTTCTTGGGCTCTCCATTGTATACCCTAGCTGTTAGGGCTGCTACAGCCCCCTGCTAGGGCTGCTACAGCACCCCCGAGCCCTGCTAGGGCTTTCTCATATACACTACAGCCCTGTTAGGGCTGCCTCGTATCCATCTGAGCCCTGTTAGGGCTAGTGTACAGTAGCAGGGGGTCACGAGGGTTAGCAGCAGAAGGTGACAGCAGTAACGGTGGTGAGCAGCAGCAACTGCAGAGCTTCTACAGCTCACGGTGGAGGGCAGCAGCAGTCCACAGGGCATCTACAAGACCTTCGTTGAGGTGGCAGCTGATACAGGAAGGTACAGTCACAGCAGCTGGGCAAGTACAGTCAACAGGTACAGTCCATGTGGCAGCAGTGAAAGTACAGTCCACATGGCAGCAGCAGCAGCAGTAAAAGCCTGTTAGGGCTTCTTTAGTTTGGAAATTTTTATACATTCATCTCAGAGTTCTGTGAACTATTTCTCTGCTCATGTACAAACTCAGTCATCTCATTTAGAAGATGAATTATTAATGCCTTGGGGTTTTTGTCCTTAAAAGGTTTCCCGTGAAAAATCGTGTGTTCAATTGTGTGATGCTTGTTTTACTACTGCAATTGTCTTACTGCTGTTAATATCTCAAGTACTATCTCTATTACAATCTGCAATTTTAAAATATCATACACAAGTTAAAATTCAACAACATCTGGGACCTTAAAGAGTGTCTTTGGCATGGCCAACACACTATCCAATAGCGTGGATAGAGTGAAGGCATAATGGTGAGACCATGCAGTGGCAACTAGAAAGGCATCTCAAAGATTGAGATGGAGCATTGACAGAAGCATGTGGAGGCCAATAAGAGGAACAACATGAAGAAATCACATGTGAGGACCTTGATTTGGGTGTTCACCTATGTAAGATCGTAAATCGTTTCCAAGGCAATTCATCAATGTTCATCTTGTGTTTCTCGTGTTTGTTGTTTCTCTCTTTGCAGAATTTTAGTATGATGTCTGCCTTACCAAACTACCCAACCAAGAAAATCTAAGATAGACAGCTAGATTTGTGGTACTATGAGGCTGGAAAATAGGTATCATGTCATCTGACAGAATACAGAATAGGACAGTAGGGTACTTAAGCTCATGAGAACATGCTAGCAAGTGAATTAAAAGCCTAGGAAACTAAAATACAAACCCCAAGATTTCAAACTCATTGGCACCAATTCATTCATAAAACAAACTTCATACTGGGGATCGATGTGGCACATGAATAAGAGTAAGAAATTCCCAAACAGACTCAGTGTTTGATATCCCTATCTGACGAGATTTTGTCAAGTTAATGTAAAATTGAGTTATTGCAGCTTATGCCATAGTGTATATCCATGATATTAATGTGGTTGTCACCAGTATAAGCTTCCCATCCTGGTTAATAATGTATTTTATTTAATGAGTATGTTGATTTTGGTTGTACAGTCTAGAAGAGAATAAAAATATTCAGTAGATAATACAGCTCTTCTTTTTACTTGTTGGTTGGATATAATCCACTGAGAATCTAACATTTGTCCAGGCTTAAAAGCATAATCAGTTGAAAGAGTCTCCACTCATTCTTTGTGGGAAACGTTTCAAATAATCAAGTCCAAAAAAAATCTTTAATGATTGATAGTTAAAAACTTAACTAATAATAGGTTGCAGACAAACCTGTCTAAGCCTAAAGTAAAAATACCTTTTAGATGCTAGTTAGCAGGGACAAACTTGAATTTCAATATTTTAATGTCATTTTCATTAATAATTGGATATCAAACAAGGATTAATTCTGTACAGAATGCAAATGGGATAGATGGGAGGAGAGCAAACCCTTATCCTTAAAAGCTTTTAGCACACAAGAAGACACCGCAAGTATATGATCAAAGAGCAATGGAACTGGCCCATCAGGGTCCTCCTCTGCCAAGTATGGTAGTGGTAGAAAAGCTTTTCCCATTGGATTTGCCCATGGAACACGTTTAGAATCCCCACCAGCATGAATTAATAAGATACGCATTGTAACCAGTTGATTAACAATATTTGAACCATATGGTTCTTCACCATTGACTGACTCTAACAACACCTGCAATGGTTCCAAAAATATTCTCAGCAATCATTTAATTGATAAGAAAAATATTTGCACTTCATATACTTTATTAAAACCGCAGGGCATAATTAGGCATTGAAATTATTCAAATAAAAATGTGCAGGAATACCAGCATCATCATTTGTAGTATGTACTACATCAATCATGTAAATTAAAGGAGCTCAATAATCTGTAATGTTACCCATATAAAGAGTGCCTCTTATGCAGATCACAGTTTATAACGTGTCCTTCAAAAGAAATCAATGGCAAGTCCATATAAAAATAAAGATATGTACAATTAATAGTGAATAAGCAAGAGAGCAGTTAGGCAGTCAAGTCACTCAAAAAATTATCTTAGAGTTACACCCCAAAAATTCAGCCTTGGATGAGATCTATTCAAATAGCATGCTAGAGTTGGTTGGAGGATCCTGGAGAAATGCTATCCTCTGCCACATTTTAAACTCAACACAAAATTTGATGGAACTTGATATGGAGAGGCCTGATGACCCTCCAGCCTGAGGTTACACATCAGACTCATGACTATGTATTTACGTAATTGTGTTTGATTTTGCACTTATATTTTATGTCCACATAATTAACTCTTAGTTTGAATTTGTTTGATGGGGAACAAGGTCCTAACTCTTCAGTGCCTAGCCAGGTGGAATATTCTGATGCATTTTTACAGTGCCATAAGCTACCTTTGGCTACCCATGATTATTCTTTCTTTCTAAGTTCAGAGTGCTGCTCTTCCCTCTTATTCCATATAACATAGCACTAATTACCAAAAGAAAACAACCACATACTATCTTTCTCTTATCTCCTCGAAGTGTTCATGTGTATAGTAAGAAACCCCAAAGTTCTGAGGGAAAAGGGGGTGCAAATAGTTTCTTTTCATCTTTGCTTAAATGCTAAAGTGCAGATACTAGGTGACAGAGTGCCAAATGCTTATTACCAAAATGTTCAGAGAAAATTTAGCTGCGGCAAGAATCCGTCTCCTCGTTCCAAAAATAATCACCTCTTTCTCTTATCACAAGCTGCATAGTCCCAAGAATAAAGAACCAAAGATTTAAAGCAATAAATGCTAAAACTCAAGTGTCATCATACTCGCTGTTAACTTAGAGCACCAGTCTCTTTAGTGATGAGATTGAAACACAATCTGTCAACAAACTTAGAACTATGATCCCTTTGGGTGTTATAGAGGCATAGGAGAATTTCTAGTGCCAAAACCAAAGTGACAAGTTCTTTGAATCGGGAAGTTGTTAGTCTCCTAGGATCTCACCATAGAGATTTGGAGACTTTCTCTTTTGCAGCAAAAATCATGAGACTCTCAATCACAATATGGCCAAAGTGTGAGGTGTTATATGACAAATACATTATGATACCACTTCAGCGTCATTACAGATGGAATGTCGTAGAAAGGGCCTGCCTAATTGTGCACCACTTTTACAAATGTTGTATTTGTTGCCAATGCATTATTGATTTTTTTAAATGTCTTGTGTATATAGAAAATATTTAGACCAGCAAAGCAAAAAGTGGAAGGGCATATACAATGGAACTTATATCCTTGTCCTTAGTGCTACTAAAGCAGAATTAAAATCAGCATATGCTACTGCATCTAGAGACTTGGCATCCATATAAGTAAAGACCTTTGGCCAACCACTGTGTCTGTACCTCATCCCTCTAGATGGTACAGAAAGCAAACAAAGAACTGACCTCATTATCAAAAATAGACCCACACTAGATCTTCCAAAGGGTATACAGAACAGAAATCCTCAGATAATGCCAAATACCAATGAAAGAGAAGCGAACCAAATAGCTGCAATCACCAAGCAGGGCTTCCTGCCAATGAATCCTTCCATGGAGAAGAACTAAGCATTGACCCTGAACGTACTTCCGGGTTCCAACCACTCTTCACAAAGTGACAATCCTAGAACATGTGCTTCACTGCTTCAAATTGTTGGCAAACAGGACAAAGACCATTAAATAGCCCACCATTTTCCCACCTCGACTTGAATGAGAGCCCTCGATAAATAACCAGCCGCACAACAACCCACAATTTGTAGGATCAAATAGACCACGCACTACATAGCCAATGAACCCACCTGTCCTCTAGATCTGTGGTCAACCAACACGCATTGAGGACACGGATTTATGCATAATATTGATGAAAAAGGGAATATAACGTCCATGAACATACTAATGAAGGGGAAGACAAAGCTCCACCCTTAAGCCCACCAAAATTGCCTTAGCATTGCAGTTTTTGTCTTGCGCACATCCTCCTAAGGGATCGGCCCAACAAGCTCAATGGTAGTCGATCAATTTAAGAGAAGCAAAGCATGATTATGCACTAGAGCTATGCTGCGTGGGAGCACCCCCCACCCCCTCGCTCCCACTCCCAAAGCTCGCTCCCAAAACGCTCCCAAGGCGCTCCTGACACGCTCCCTTCCTTTCCTATACTAAAAGCTCCTATACTAGGTTAATCATTTGGTGACAATGGTATGGTACCTCCCTTCTTTGCCAAGCTCCTATTAAAAAATTTATGGTTGATCATTTGATGATAATGTTATAAGTTATAACTACTAGATGATTGATGTTATATGGTTTAATCCATATATTCTATAGCTAATTCAACATCTTACATGCTTTTTAGATATAAATCCATTAAAATATATACTATACAAAAAACTCTCCCAAAACGGGAGCTTTTGAAAATTTCGCTTTTCGCTCCGCTCCCCCTCCCCGCTTCCAACAGCATAGCACTAGAGTACGCCAATCCTTCCAAAAACACACCATTGGATACCACAGGACTTGCCAATAGAAGATGCCCTTCCTACTTAGATGATGGCCCTAGAAACGTGAGAGCTCTTCAATACAAGAACCTTGTAATGTCCAGCTCCAAACAAGTCATCGTGCCGAAGCCCAACCCTCTCTACATCGATCTATATTCCATCTTAATGATCCTACTACTATCTTCCAAGTTGATCATATACTCTTTGTTGACCACCTAACCAACTAGGTGGAAAACCATGTACCATGTGCATTGAAGATAAGAAAAAGTACCTAATTAAGTTTTTTCAAGCGAGGCAGCTCTAATTCTTATTTTTTCTCCATGAAACTGTCGCATCCCTAGAGGGGATATTGTAGTGATATGTCAACATGAAGGTCTAATTTTTGTATAACTTAGTTGCCTAGGACTTTTTCATTAGAGAAGTCCTCTCATCGAGTGTTTTTTCCCTTGGATAATTAAAATTCATTTTTAGTGATTTTAATTATCTGAGTTTTCCACTCAAAAATACCTCTAAAGTGGTGAAAGGCGTTCTAATGATTGAGTCCACAAGGTGACTACAGCCTAGGAATGTTCTATGTAACCATAATAGACACTATCCAGAGTCTTTCGGAATTTCATTAGGTTTTACCTAGGATTTTTTAATTTTGGGTGATTAAAAAATGTCCCTCGGCATAAAAATGTTGTAATAAAAAGAGGGTTAAATGGCATCTAATGCCCATGAATATGTGTATGGGTACTCAAAATCAATGGCATGAACCCCTCCACACCCTTGGGCAAAGTTTGAAGTCATTCGGACAAGTATTACTAAGGTTTTGGTCATATTTTCCAAAGCTAGTCAAGGAAATCAGGAAAAATGACAATTAATTAGCAAGCCAATTTTTTGAAAAGTGCCTAAAGTCCCTTAGAAAGGGAAAATTAAGTTTCTAAGTGTGGTATTATGTTCCTAAGGTGACTTTAGAAGAAAAAATCCCCCCCCCCATGCAAGTGTTTCACAAGAATGAAGATGTCGCCAAAGAGGGGGCTCCCTCCCTCTTCATGGAAATTGAGATATCTAAAAATAAGCCAAAGTAAGGGGTCCCACTTTGGTGGTTCCCCTCTTTGAGCTCCCACTCTCTCATTTGGACAAGTGGCTTGCATGCACTTGGGCTCTCTCTTCACTCATTTCCTATTTAAGGAGGCTTCTCCTCCTCATTTGAGTTACACACACACTCTTTCATGCTCTTCCTCTCATTCTTTTTCTCTTGCTCTCTTGCCCTTGCTGTTGCTTGGGCCATTGTAATTTTCAGCCATTTGGCTTTGTTAATCAAAATCTTTGGAGGAATCTTGTGTCCATTGTTTCCATTGATGATTTGCTTCTATGCTCAAGTAACTACATAAGCTAGGGAGGCCATGGAAGCATACTCATTTGCTTTGGTAAGATTTATGGTATTTGTATTCCATAGATTTTGTGAATTCTCTTTCTTGTAGCTAAAGAAGCTCATATATTTTCTAGTTTGAAATTTATGATTTCTTTGCCCATCATTTGGTTCTCACCTCTTTGTAGTTTGGTAGTAAAAATATTATATGTTGCAAGTTATTTGGATTGAAGAGTGGGGTTCCTCAGTTGGATGCCCCATTGCTTCACTTCTGAAGAACAAAGGACCAATTTTCTCTTACTTTACATACAAATTTCTGCCTTTTAATTTTAATTTGTCGAGTGTTTCAAATCTGATTTTCACTCTTATATACTCAAGTTCTTTCAAAATTATTCATTTGACAATTTTGTGTAAATTTTATATATATATTGCACTAACATACTAACTTCCCCAAAGTGATTTTTGGGCCCATCTTATCATTGTCTGTTTGTTGGCTTTAGTAGGTTGGTGACAAAACAAGGAAAAACTCTGTCAAATTTCAGCCATAGAAGTGTGCAAAGGCTACCCCGAAGGAAGAGCTTCAAGGCCATCACAGTAGCTATATATTTTATGTAATTTTTAGCTAATCTACTAACTTTCCTTTGAGTTTAGCTTTCTGGTTTTTAGCAAGTTGAAGGAAAAAGAGAGGGAAATGCTGCTGAAATTCCGAGATTTTGGCCTTCCAGAGCACCTAAAGTCCATGCTTCTTCCCCCTCCTTCATTCCTCTTCTTCCCGAAGCATTTGTAAGCCCTTTTTATCCATTTTCAAGGGTCAAAAGGCATTTATTTATTTTTCGTAAAAATACATTGTAATAAAGATTAATAAAAGAGAAGCAGGTGGGCTTTCCAAGTGCCCGCACTCCATCCCCCCGAGGGGGATTCGTGTCGCCTTCTTAGTGGTTTGCTCTATGCTTTATATTTTTGCTGCTAACTTTAAGTTAGTTTAGTTGCTTTTAGTTTTAGTTTGTTTAGTTTTCTTTCAAAGTTTCATTTACTTTTGCAAAGTAACGAACACTAACCCGACATTGCCCTACCGAATTACCCAAGAGAGCTTTGCTCGATTGCGGAAACGATACTCCTTGTCGTAGTTATTAGTTTTACATTTTTTTTTTTTCATTTGTACTTTGATTTTATAAGCTTAATTGGAATAAACAATAGCCTCTTCCGTGTATGCTCTACCCCTCGCAGGCTTGCTTAAGCTTGGGGATATTCAAAAGCAAAAGTGTGCACTTTGTAATTATCCACATCTAACTAAAAGCCCACATTAATAAAAGTAACCTCCCCTTGAAACAAAACAAAAATCCGGCATTATCAAACTTCAATATTGGTGGGGAAATTTTACAAAGGAAGCGAGAACAACTAGAAAGTGACCGCGGGCCCCGTTAGGCTACACCCTCGATTGGTGTAGTGTTGGACATCCCCCCATGACTCCATCTAGCCCACACATCCTTGTGTGAAGCCACTTTTGTTGACATCTGGACATATTCCCGAGTACCTTTTGGTATATAGGGATTCCCCTTCCCATAATCCACTCATCACCATAATAAGTTAAAACTGACCAAGACACTACAAAACATATTACTTTTTCGGCAACACTTAAATATGTTATGACTCCATTTGGCACTGGCACAATTTATACTACTATCATTTGCTTAACGTCATCTCGATGTATGAATGTTGTATCTTTATGTTGTTGATCTAATTTCTACTTTGCAATATCTTGTCAGTAAATCATTTCAAACTCCTAAAAAAATAATTTATCCACAACTAATAAATAATAAAGAGCCTTAGCAACTCTTTCTTAGGGACTACCTCCCTTGGCTCCATTAGGAGTGGCCTAACAGAGGAGTCAGGATCAAGTGACAGCACCTGGCTCGAGACTTGCCCCCAAGGACGCACTTAGCAGCTTGAAGATTTCTACTGTGCTAATTTCCCCCAGGTGCGTGAAAGGCAACAACAGGTTTCATTCCAAGGAGTATTGGCTTAGTGGCTTTGTTGATTGCCCCTTGATGGGTGGAAGTCCTCCATCATGTTTGGCCTTTGTGCCTTGGGTTGATGCTCCAATGCTTCTTGGGATGGATCCACTAGGATAGATAACTTAGGGGCTCCTGGCCACACTTATGTTTTTGCTATGTAGAAGGTGATTGTGCTTGTAAGGGTTGTCATACCCGCCTTAGCACACCTCATTTATACCCACTTGGACCTTCTATTTCATGTACTACCCCTCCTCTTGGTCTACAAATGCAAAAGCCATGATGACGTCATCTTCTTGGAGAAGGCCTTACCTTACTAAAGGGAAGAACATTGGGGGATCTTCTACATCATTGGGGTTAGTTGGGGCATGGCGTCCTCCTCAAACTCATCACTTCACTTGGATGTGTTAAACTAGCAGCAACAAGAAAGGTCTTTCTGCATGCAGAAGACTTAAATTAGGAAACCAGTTGTACTTAATTTACTTTTCCTAAGTTGACTTTGGAAAATAAATTAAAGTGATCTAAATTAACTTTAGTGAAACACTAGTTAAAGTGAAAGTGAAATTAGGGTTTTCGCTTTACCTAAAGTTATAAAAGAGAGATCAATTGGTGGAGAGTACACACACACTTGTATTCCGACAGGGACAAGATACAGACAAGGAGAGAAAGTCAGACAGAGGATTTAGCTGGGAAGACGGAGGAGCGAGCAGCAGGGACACCGAGCTTCATACAGTTGCGCCATACACTCACACAGGAGGGTGTTGAGGTTTAGCTAGGATTTGCCTAGTGATTCTGTTGGGTACTGCATTTGCGAGGTTTGGATGAATTTGCAGTGATTGTAAAAGTTCCATATTTTCTCATAATAAAATCTATATCTAATTGTTGCACCGGTTTTCCCATTTTGGGTTTTTCCGAGGGTTGCCATACCCAAAATAATAGTGTCAATATTGTGATGTGATATTGTGATTTATTTCTCAGTTTTATATTCCGCTGCATACTGTAAAAGATATTCATGTGTGGTTATCAGTAGAGATTTGCATGCACTGTTTAGCCCTAGTTTGAATATTAAAGGAAAATTTATATGGTATCAAAGCTCTAGTGAGCTAAAGCTGAGAGATTTGCAGCAGCAATGATAGATCAGGGGCAGATCTATTGAAGACACAAACTTAGATTGGAGATCTAGGGTTTGACAGGTAACACTTCACAATGGCCATGCAGTTGGGAGTTGAGGATAGACTTTAGGATGCTCAGAACTTTCCTACATGGAAAGAAATGATCACAAGGATCCTAGATGTCAGTGATGCAGAGGAGCACATTGACTCCATGAAGTTGCACCCACAGATCCTGCAGATCTAGCAGCATGGAAGAAGATTGATTCCAGAGCCATGTTGATTATCATGGATGAAGTGAAGGACCATATAGTCCCTCACCTTTTTGGTCAGAAGACCACATTAGAGATGTGGAAGGCTTTGGAGAGTCTGTACCAAGCAAGAACGAGAACCAAAAGATGGTGTTGCAAGAGAGGATGCGCAGCACCAACATGGCCAAGGGAGGTGTGGTGCCTTATCTCACGAGGCTCACACAAATCAGGGATGAGCTTGGAGCTATTGGCTCTAAGACTGGTGGTGAGGAGCTAGTTTGGATAGCCCTCAATGACTTCTCTAAGCCATGGGACACCTTTTTCAAAGGTGTTGTGGCTAGGGAGAAGCTCCCTGATTGGTAGAGACTGTGGGATGACTTTGTGCAGGAGAAAACCGGCATGGATCAAGGATCAGGCTCATCCAGCAATGCCCCACAGATTGTGGATGAGGAGGCTCTAGCCCTCACTGGGAAGAGCAAGGGGAAGGCAAAGAGGAAGAAGGATGGTAACAAGAACCTTGACGTGTCAAAGGTCAAGTGTTTTATCTACCACAAGCAGGGTCACTTTGCCTCCCAGTGCCCGAACAGGAAGAAGAAGAGTAACACTCAGATGGCTGGATCTACAAAGGTGGATGAGTTCAGCAGGAACTTCAATGAGGAGTTCTACTTGATATCTTGCATGGAAAGCACCATAGGAAGCAGCGTATGGTACATCGACAGTGGAACATCTAATCACATGACTGGACAAAAGAGATTCTTCAGAGACTTACAAGAGGGTGGAACAAGGATCCACGTTGAACTGGGTGATGATGCGCAGTATCAGGCGCAGGGAGTTGGCATTGTTTCATTTCGGAGGGAGTCTGGCAAACCCCTCAGTCTCGCTGATGTGTTGTATGTTCCAGGACTAACCAAGAACCTTATATCAGTCTCCACTCTAGAGGACAAGGGATATCAGGTGAAGTTCCGTAACCATAGATTATATATCAGACCCAAGGGATCAGATAGGAGCTTAGATCGGGTGATTGGCAGGAGGAGCGGGAAAGTGTACAGACTACACTTTGAGCCTGCAAAGGCTCTAGTCAGTAGCAGCTGCAGCAGTCAGGGTGAGTTGTGGCATAGGAGGATAGCACACTTACACCATGGAGCACTAAAGCATTTGAGACAGGCAGTCATTGGAGTTTCTCGGGAACAGGAGGAAAAGCATAACCACGACAAGGGTTGTGCTTTGGGGAAGAACATCAGGAATCCTTTCCCACAAAGTGAGCACAAGTCTAAGGATCCCTTGGACTTGGTGGGTTCTGATGTATGCGCACCTATGAGTGTCCATTCGTTCAGTAGTTACAGTTACTGCGTAACCTTCATTGATGACTATTCCAGGAAGACCTGGATCTATTTCCTGAAGGCCAAGTCAGAAGTCTTTGAGAGGTTGCGAGAGTTCAAAACTCTCGTGGAGAACCAAACAGGAAAGAAGATTAGGGTGTTGAGGACATACAACGGGGGTGAGTACACTTCCAATGAGTTCATGGAGTATTGTTCGACAGAGGGGATCAAGAAGGAGCACATTGTGCCCCATACTCCACAGCAGAATGGAGTTGCAGAGCGAAAGAACAAGACTATGGTTGGAGCATCCAAGGCCATCCTATTTGATCAGGGATTACCACTAATCCTCTGGGTCGAGGCATACAGGACCGCAATATACATTCAGAATAGGTGTCCCCACACAGCTTTGGGGAGGAAGACACCAAAGGAGGTCTTCACAAGCACCAAGCCAGATGTGAGTCACATTCGCATATTCAGCAGTTGTTGTACGCCGATTGCACACCAGCAGCAGAAATCAGTTGAAAGTTGTCTCCTCACTTGAGAAAGAGGGAGAGGTGTGACCTTGGGGACAAGCACAGAGCTAGGTACTGTCACCTACTCCTAGCTCCTCTGTTTAGGCTAACTCCTAACGAAGCCAAGGGGGGTAGTCCCTAACAAAGATTTTTCTATGGCTCAATGTTTAAGTTAAGTTTTGGATGTTTTGGATGCGGATGGGTGCTGTTTAGGAGTTATTTGTGATTTTAAATGATTAATATTATGAATATGATACATACATCAAAGCAATCCACGTTGCTAACAAGAGATTAAAAGACAAGTAATGATTCCAGACTTGGGTAATTATGCATTCACAGGTAAAACTTAAAGCAGGCCACAGGCAATTGATAAATACAAAATAATGCAGTTTAGAAGGACCAGTGCCTTATGGAGTCAGAAAATACTGTAAAATGCATATTGAAACAGGTCTTGAAATCAACTGGTGAATATTAGGTTTTGCAAGTGCTCTTGGTAGATTTTAAGAGTTTTTTAACAGTGGTCTTGCTTTAGGGTGTCAACAAAAAGGTTTGTCAAAGCCAAAAGACTCTTCTAAGTTGCCTCCATTGAAGACATGTCGGGCCCGCCCAGTATCCCAGGCTGGTATCGCCAAGATTGACCAGCTAGCCGAGAATCTATGACAACGGGAGGTTCCGGCGCCTCTACTAGGAATTACTTTGGAAGAATCCCTACAACACCGGTGCGTTGGTTAGGGGTGTTTAAGTATTATTAGGTTACTCTTACAGGGTTTAAAGATCCAGTGCCGTTTCTGGGTACTCCAATCTAAGATCGGTCAGAGCATACTCCGGCAAGGAGGGAAAGGGGTTGATTAATTAAAGGGGTGTGTGTTGCGAATTTTATTAAGTTAATTAATTAGAACTCTCCGACAGAGAGCGCTCTTGACCTTGTCTTATGACAGTGGTTCAAGAAACTTAGCTAATCTGGATGAAACTAATGCAGGGGTTGTGCAAACCTAAGATGCTCTCCGATAGAGAGTGCTCTTGACTTGTGTTTCGGCAAGTTCAAGAGTCTTACTTATGAATTATTAGATTAAACAAACACAACAATTAAGATGAAAGGTGGTTGATTAAGCTCTCCGACAGAGAGCACTCTTGATCCACCTTATGGTGAGATTCAAGAGATTTTGGTTCTTTTTATGATTTAACAATTTATAACAAGATGCCAACATGCAATAATCAATCTAGCAATTAGTGGAAATGAAACTAAAGAACAACTAGCAATTAGTAAAATGGAAACTAAGTCTAATCAAAGAACTAAACTAATTGCTTAAAGAAAACTGCACTAAGAAATCATGAAAAGTGACACAAGGCACACTTCCCCCAAATAGGGGAAGTAATAAAAGAAAGGAGACTTGCTCCCAGTAGCCCTTTTTATTAGTCTTTTACAATGATGATATGTTCCCTGCTTCTTGGAAGAACGGGGAAAGAAGAGGGATAGCAGTATTTTTGTTCTTTTGCACTCCTTGCTTGTTCGTGGCCTTTGGGCTCTCCTTCACCTGTCTGCAACTAAGAGTTCTAGACACACACTTGTTATGATATTAGTGATAAAAAATAACTTGAAATTTAATCTACAAACTAGCTAAAAACAACTACCCAAACTTACCGGAAAGAAGGAAGAAAAGAGGCCAAAAAAAAGGCAAGGCAAAAGAGGTGGAAGGGGAGTGAAAAAATGACAAAAGGTAAGTCAAAGAAGGCTGGAAACTAAGGGAGAAAGAGGGCTGCTAATCAGAGAAAGAAGGCTGCAAATGAGGGTGAAAAAGGCTGAAAGTACAACCCAAAAGATGGCCCAAAAAGAGGATGGAAAGGGGCTACAAAAAGTGGAAAAAGGAGGCAAAAGAGGGATGTCCAAAAGGGCAACAAGTAAGGAAAAGTGGACAGCGAAAGAAAGGTAGGAATGGCTACAAAAAGAAGACCTAAAAGGCTGCAAAAAGTAAACAGGGCAGCCAACCGGGGCAAAGGCTAAGTGAACAAATGTTCACTTTAGCCCAAACGTGCCATAATCCCAAGACAATAAAGATTTTTTACTTTGAAAGATGAATAAAAGTAAGGAGAAAATGGTCAAACCTATGGATCTTTTTAAAGACACCTGGATCTCATGAGCATGCCATTACCGAAAATGTGTACTTGATTCCAAGAGAAGAAGATGCAGCTGAGCTCAAACTCCTGCTTGGTTGGATGGAAGGATCTGCAAAATAACAACTCATAGACTTGCCAAACAAAGGATTAGATCATGTATTGTTCACAATTTGAAATAAAGAAGTAGCATGAAATATAACTGAATAAAACAATGCTCTTTTTTAATTTCTAACAGTAAATCAATAAACAGCTAACTTGCAAACCACAAATACCTATTCTTATGTGCTTACAGAAGCCTTCTAAAGCATAGATTCATAATCTCAAATAGACAAGAAAGAAAAGCATTAAAACAACATCACCTCATCCATCAAGTAAAATCATCCACAATGTCACACCACATGAGCCTCCAAAGCCTTGATTTTATTCCAATGGTTGCATAAAAGCAACAAGCATTTACAAAGTTTCACCAAAGTTTCTCTACACAAAAATCCATCCGAATAGAGCTAAAGGAGCCTCTATTTATACAATGAGAGAGTGCTAAAACCCTGAAACCAATCCTCATAACCTAACCATCCTGGCCACCAAACAAAGATCCCAAACCTAAATCGGAGAACCGAGAGTGAGGGGAGGCCTCCACCCAGGCAAGGCGCCCCCACTCCAACCCTAATCACTGCAATTAGCCCACAGATGAGCCCACACATGTGGAAGGCGCCCTCAGGAGAGAGGGGGGCGTGAATGGATGAAGGAGACGTCCTGCTGCATAGAAAGGGTGCCTGCTAGGTCTGGAAACCTACTTTGCTAGGTATGGAGGAGCCACTGCCTAGTGGTCATCAGTGCAAGCCTCAGTTCAGCCTCGATCAAATCACCAAACAAATGAATGCTCTCCACCTCACCCACACGTGAGCCTGACTAAAGGAGGCGCAAATGCAAGGTAAAGATGTCCTTCTGGTCACTGAATGCTGACTGAACCAACTTTCCGTTAATTCCAATGCTCATTAATGCCCGGTGAGATGTCATTTGGCCTTTTATTTCACCGAATTTGGATTAATTTGGAGAGTTTTAATTTTCTCCAAAATAATCATTTTTAATTAAACTTCATTTTTTCCTCAAAACTGACTTTTTCGAGAAAAAAGGCATTATGTGTCCGATTGTTGATCTGAAAGTTGGTTCTGACTAGCTGGCTGATCAAGAATGATTTTTGGCTTAAGGTTAGAGCCTTCAATCACTGAATTCGGAGTCCGGATGACTGATTTATTACAAACGGGTTTTTTCCATTTAATTTATGGAAAAATTAACCCAAAAAAATTAGGAAAAGTAATTAAAAATTAAAAAATTTAAAAAATAATTTTTTCCCTGTTCGAAAAAAGATTTTTTCGAAAAAAAATTATATGTCCAGATGACTTAGGACATGACCATGATCTATCTAAATAATGCCTAGTAGGTTTATAACACTCAGTTGGGCTCTAATAACCCCCCAAGGCCCAGAATTCAACATCGAGCATTCCAGCTTTGGAGGAAGCAGGAGAAAACCTCGTCAATTATACTCAGCTGAAGGCAAAGCATAATTGTCAGAGGCAAAAAACTCCCTGGAATACCTTATTTGAGATTCTACGTCTCAGGAGACCGAACCACTCAAAAATACTCTACTAGCACATTTTATTACAAACCCCGTGGGGCCATGGTCAAAATTATTCAAATAAAAAAGTGGCTTGCCCATATTGGCTAGACAAGCAGACGGATCAACTGATACACTGGAATCAGACTTTGAACAAGTTTGTCAACCGACGGCTCCTCAGGTAACCCAACTATGGTACAAAAAAGTTGGTAACAAACACCACCAACATCAAGGTACATATAGGGGTAGGGGTTGATGTGCTTGATTAAATGCCAATTCCATACCCTCATACATGATAGAATCTGGTGGAAACTTGAAATTCTGAAAATTATTAAGTCTGCTGAATTTTGAATGGATCTAAAATTCTACTTTTTGCATATGAAGTCTGATGAAGTTGGAACCACTATCAAACATCCAGAAACAATTAATGGTAATGTTAAAAATTTAAGTAAAAGGATGGAAAATAAAGGATAAGGAGAATGCCACTTTTACTTTAAGAATTTAACATTACCATTAATATCACCAAAAACTACTGCTCCTTGGCGATTTTTTTTTGGAAACATGACCTCATTGACTGCAGCTGTATCGGAAACGCATTTCCATACGGACGAAATGTGTTTTCGTCTCGAAAACATGTTTCGTCCGTAAGGAAACGCGTTTTTGGGCCGTACGGTACGCGTTTCGGAGTTTCAAAACAGGGAAACGTTGGAAACAAGGTTGGGGCCCACGTTTCCTATAACATAGTCATAAACATTACTATTTATAGAAAAAAGTTTATTTTAATTCAAAATATGTGTATATCTTTACTTTTTGTATTTGTCGATTTCCTCCCGATCCAATTCAAACTCTTTGCTCTTTTGCCTCGCCGATGTTTTGTCGATTCCGAGTTTGGTAACATTGAATAATTGTTCTTCCAAGATCCTTCAATAGCTAGCATCAAACCAACTATCACATCTAAAGACACAATAAATGTCATAACAAAGACACTCTCCTCCCTTTATATATACAATAAGTGAGGGAGGCCAACAATAAAACATAGACTAAGTCCGAAAGTAAACCCTGGGCTAAGGCACCAACAAAGCCCCAAGTAGAACATTATACTAAGAACGAATGCCACATGGCACAATAGGGTTAGTACAATAGTAGTTGGCAGCAAGAGCAAAGTGGGAGCGAAAAGTGGGAACGAGAGCGTGAAGTGGGAAGCAGGAGCGCAAAGTGTCAATTTTCAAAAGATTTCAAGAGCGAAGTGTTCTGGGATCGTTTTTATATAATATATATTTATATATATTAAAAAAAACATGCAAAATGTTGAATTAGCTGCAGAAAATATTAAAACATAGATCTTTGTTGTCCATTAATGATAATCATTAAAGCATCAACTATTTAACACACAAATTACAACAAAGATCTAGCTGTTATAACTTATAATATTGTCATCAAACGATCAACCATAACATCAAATTTCAAGTTTCAATACATAACATTTGTCATCGACAAACCGTAAGAGATAAATTCAACCATGAAAAGAAATAGAGCATCATGACCAAGGAGTTGTAATATGCAATCAACAATTTAAACTTGAACTGTAATATACTGTTTACAAAAGACAGGTAATTATAAGTTCTCAAAGCTAGACTTTAAATTGAAAAAGACATAATCATACCATCTGCTAAGTTTTTTTGAGGCTCTTGCCATGAGCAATTTCTAATTTCTTCGCTTGTGTTCTAGTAGCAACAAGAATCATTATGGGAGCATAGGGAATCATTTGGAGAGCACAGGGAATTGTTTCGGGAGTGTGCTCCCCCCCAAAGCAAGCTTCAGGAGTGGAAGCGCGAGGTGGGGTACAGCTTTCACCAGCTACGATTTGTACAACCCCCAAGGTGGTGTGCCCTCTAACTCTAGGTGTCCACATGTCAAGTGCTCCTATGAACAAGATGATGCATCCTCCAACAATGGATCCCCAACTCAAGGATTCCTCCTCAACATATGTGCAAGGTGGCTCCAATGGTCCTCTATGCCCAACCTCTAAGTGCATAACACCCTCCTCCAAGGTAGTCACTCCAAATATCCTAAGTGTCCATTCTCCTTGACAACTGCACCCTTGTCGAGGATGTCAACTACCACGTGTGCCAACTACCACATAAAGTTTGCCTCCCTAACACTGATCCCAAGGTAAGCACACATCCAATCTAAGCTTCAACCAAAATACAACAAAGAAGCTAGATTCTAGAAGACCAAAAGTGCTCAACATCACATGAAGTGCTCCCTTAGCAAGGTGAAAACACTTTCAGACCAACCAAATGCTACCAACTTCAAATAATTCATTAAAAGACTACTGCTCTGTTTTGGGTACACCTGAAAGTTCATTGTGGTATACCTCATTGCTATTTTAGAAGTTAGTATTTAGTAAGATCTAGGATGATCGCATGATCTGTGTTCAAACAGTCTTGGACCTCCTATGACAGCATCAACTTAAGGAAAATATAAATAAGTTCTTAGTTGGCTAGCATTCCATTTAGTTTCTTGGGTTTATCATTAATGGCAAGGAGCAATGCATTCTACACTGGTGCTTGCACATCCTAATATATAACAACCTTTGAGGTAGAGACAAATGCTTCCAGTACACCTTGGGATTTCCTTGAGCAAGAAAGACATCTAGTAGCTTATTATTCATATACTCCATTCACGTGCAAAACTCAATTATAGTACATACACCAAGACTTCTACACCCTAGTTCAAGCACTCAAACAACGGTGGCCCTATATCCTTGGTAAGGAAACTATTTTACATGTTGATCACCAGCCTATGTAGTTTATTAATTCCCAAACTAAAATTCAAGAGCATTCGCCAAATGAAATGGGCATCATAAGCAGATTCATCTAGCGATCGAGTAAGAGAAATAGTCTTGGACTTCCTATGACAGCATCAACTTAAGTCAAATACAAAGAAGTGTTTATTTGGATACCATTCCATTAGTTTCTTGGGTTTATCATTGATGACCAGGGAGCACTACATTCTGCACCAGTGCTTGCACATCCTAATATATTGCACCCTTAGAGGTAGAGACAAATGCTTCCCAGTACACCTTAGGTTGTCCTTAAGCAAGGAAGACATCTAGTAGTTTACCATTCATATACTCCATGCCCTATATCCTTGGTAAGGGAACTATTTTACATGTTGATCACCAGCCTATATAGTTTATTAATTCCAAACTAAAATTCAAGAACATCACCATATCAAAGGGGCATCATATTTACAGCAGGTTCATCTAGCGATCGAGTAAAAGAAAAGGAACACAACAAATTCATTAGCTTCTTTAGCACCCCTCCTAGGTTCTTAGTGTCCTAGATGTTAAGTGCAGTTCTTATGAGGCTTGAATGGAATCTTTACCCTTTTGATTCTCACTTTGACGAATTATTCAGCACTACAGCAGCTAATAGTAGTCAATCAGGTCCTTTCTTGGTTCATAATCTTCAAGATGCTTTATTATGTAAGCCAAATCATCTATGTGTAGTAAGGAAACTGTTTATAAGCTTGGTGAATGAAGCTCGCTCTTCTTCATATGGGGTCACTTTAGCGTTAACAAAATAATTCACCATATTCAGCAGTGCTTCCATGGGCCATCTATGTGAAAGTTGAAGACACTACTCACAAGCACACACTGCCAATCCAAGCTTTTATAATTGGAAACTTGGATTGTATCGGCCCTTGCCAAAACCTCTAGAGTCCCGGTAATCCATTTCAATGGACTCTAGTGGTTCAGCCACAGCTCATTCTCTGCAGAATTGTGTCTTCATATCTCTGCAGAATTTTGTCTTCATAGTGGTCTATCAGTTCTGAAGATATTTAACTTTAGACACTGCAGCAACACCATTGATGCTCTTACAGCTACAGATTTATTTTTCAGGCCTCTGTGCATATACTTTGGACTTCGAGTTACCAAGTTGGGGAAGAGTGGTTAAGCAACTTAGCTTCAAGAATTCAGCTCAAAAATGCACATCTTAACAACTAGATTTATATCGTGCAGTTCAACATTAATAAGCAGATTTTAGCATTGGACGGACATTATTGTTTGGACATAGCACTACCTAGTCCAATGCATTTGCCCAGGTGCTATAGTTTTCTTTTCATTGATAGAAACATGCCCACCTGCTATTCCCGAGAGAATCAAGGTGGGGCAATTACAATCAGATTTCATGTCAGACTGTCAACTCCGTGACTTGAACCCGGGCGGAGACTGAGAGAACCGAATGTCTTGACCACTCGACCGGTGCTCAGCTGACCCAGGTGCTATAGTTTATTAGGGAAAGATGGTTTTGCATATGAAAACTGGTCGTCACAAGTTTAAACTCCGTGCCTAATAAAGTTCAGATCAGTTTGCATGGACTGATTACATGCAGAGATACACAATTTTCCCAAAGCCAACAGAAAATGTGGAATCATATCCACTTCTTAATATTCAGCCAAAACCAGGCCTTCACTTTTCCTCGAGGTTCAGTAAACAGAATAATGTGGTAGTGACCGTTGAGGCCCCTATCTACCGCTAATACCAAAGCAATCACGGATCCTTTCAAAATAAGGTCAGATCCTTTCAAAATAAGGTCAGATTGGCCCAGCGTCTACATACTAATGCCCAGGGGCTACCTTCTCAAACCAATGGCTGTGAGTCCAATTGTATGATATACTTCACCTTTATCATGTCCCACTCGTTAATAACTTTTATCACTGTCTCACTCGTTAATAACTTAATAGTTGTAAAGTATGCAATAAAAGATATTTAATTAGATTATTTTTTAAGATACTTTGAGAAACATGCCCCAAGGTCAAACGTGGCACTGCATAACACAGACTTCTTTGCTACTCAGCTAAAACTTCCTTCTTCCTACTACTCAACAGAAACCAGATCTTCACTTTTCCTCGATGATATATGCAGAATAATGTGGTGATGACCTTATCATCCCCTATCCACAGCTAATAGCAAAGCAATCGAAGATCCCTTTAAAATGAAGCTTCCTTCTTCCTACTAAACAAAAACCAGATCTTCACTTTTCCTCGATGATATATGCAAAATAATGTGGTGAAGAGTCGAAGACCTTATCGGCCCTATCCACGATTCCACAGCTAATAGCAAGGCAATCACGGATCCCTTTAAAATGAAGTCAGATTGGCACATTGGCTACTTTCTCAAACCAATATCCGTGCGCCCCAATTCTATTACATATTTCAACCTTTAACATTATCTTATTAGTTATAACTTTGTAGATGTAATGTAGTGTTATCACATATATAGTAGCCAGGCTACCATATTCTATTTTTCAGATACAGTACATTTTTCAGCCAGATCTGTTACATATGAGATGCTGAGATGAGCAGTTTTGACGGATCATTATTTTGTTAGTGGACTATTATACTCTCCCATGTCAGGACTGAGTCTCAGGACACTCAGATTCGAGGACTGATGTAGCCGTTTAGTCATTTGCAGAGCAGTTAGTGATGCCCAGATTGGTGTTAGTGTTTTCATTGGACAGATGATGGTTCAGATGGATTATTTGCATGGTTATGACTCAGCATTTATGATATTGTGTTATGGTTAGCATTGCTCTTATACTCATTTTTGTGACATATACTAGCATTTAGTGTCATGATCTGGCGGTCATAAATATATGGACTTGGATGTATTTGTATTATGTATTGATGTCCCCACTTAGACTTGGAAGTTCCTGATCTATACTCATTGGTTTTACCCTCCTTAGGAAGAATAGAGGTAGTCATTCCCACCATTGCTTTGACTTGCTAGTGTTGGGTTCATCTTTCACTGTCTCCACCCATCCATTACCTTCCAATTTTGTTTTAATCCGACTTACCACTTGACTTGTGGCACGGAGGACCTTTCCCCGCTAGAACCTTTGTTGGACAAACCTCCTTGTTTATATTGTGTCTCGGCTCTGAGTTGGTGACAAAAGTTGCCTTTGGTGAGTTGGATTGTATGCCTTAATCATTCTGATCAGTTGTCCCGATGTTTGGCACTGTGCAGAACTCCCCCTGGTCACTTGAGATGTTGTTGGCTAAAACTGAAAGCTCGTGTACTACTTGTATTGGAAATGTTTATATATGCGCCCATGGAAAATATAAATTCTAAAATGTGTTTCTTAACATATACGAGCAAAGGGCAAGAGCAATGAAATGCTAAAATACTCCATGAAAGGTATAAGAAAAGGTCCCAAAAGCAATGGTTAAATATATGCTATATCCAAATATTGTTGACCTTATAAATTTGAATATGTCCTGGGTGAAAGTTGTAGTTAATTGTGCTTTTAAGCACTGGTGAAGTCCCCAAAAAATCATATAGGCCAAAAAGGCCATGGAAATAAAATTGATGGTCCTAATGAACCTGGATCAAACTTGATGTAGACATGATACCTAAGTTGAATAAACACTCTCTGAACAACTCAACCATTTGAGAGGCATTGCCATTCCCTGTGTTATTGTTTGTCCAGCATGTGGTTATAGTGAGTATTCCCTTTCCATATCCAAAGTGTCATGACGTTAAGTTGGTAGTCATCCATTACCCTAGCCTTGTCAATTTCAGCCTTCACCCTTCACTAGCAAATTGACTACAACTATGAAGTGAGTATAGTCCTGAAAGTCTGGTCTGAGTAATAAAAAATAAAACCCTATATATGTATTTGGTTGATGTACCGCCAGTGAGGTGACTGCTAATTGTTATGAATGTTACTTAAATGATTTGCAGAGCATGTCTTAGCCTTGTAACACTTACAACAGATGGTTGATAGCCTGAGTTATATTATTGGTATTTGGTCATTTACAGGTGATTATATTGTCTATTGGATATTGTTGATGATCAGGCAGAGACCTGGAAGGAGTATGAGTATGCACCCTAGATGGATTTGGACTCTCTGAGTCTAGTGAGATAGCTTAATTTCAGTTCCGGGCACTTGCAGAGATGATCAAGCTCATTTTACCTTTCTAATGCATTTTTGCTTCACAGGATGATGTGTCTGCGCAAGGAGATGTTTTATTGGGATCTCCTAAGGCGTTGTATGGGGCATAGTGGGTGCAGCCACTTGATTGTGCTATAGTACCCCCATCTCAGAGAGCCTAGTGGACTCAGTTTGACAACGCAGGCAACCTAGGAGGCTGTGTTGGCAAGTTCACATTTCCCGAGGCAAATTAAAAATGATTAAATGGCTACTGAAGAATCGATTTGGGCTACTGAGGCAAGGAAATGACATGGGATGAGTCATGATGATGAGTGTGATGTCCTCCGCACCTTCTCCAGCAGTTGCAGCACCTGATTGGGCCCACACCTATTTTTGGGGCATTTTTATATTATTTTCTGGAGCTTTTGGGAGGCTCACGATTTCCTCAAGGAAGCACAAAGTCAAAAAATTAAAATATTATATTATTTTATTGTGCCATGGGGCACCCAAAGGGAGTTAGTTAACACGCCATGGACCCACCATGTGCTTCATTTATTTCTTGTTGAGTGGGGTACCCTCTATATGGGTGATCTAGTCCACTTTGGTACTTTATGGTTATATTGATCCATGTATTGTATGTTGAGCTCATCTCAACCATTGATTAGAACATTTATATCTTTTAATCTTAGCCACTCATTTTGAAAGTGGTTAGGATTTTGGTTCTCTCATTTCTATTTAAAGGAGAGAGCTTCTCATTTGTAAGGAGTCTTTGGCTCTTGGATCTGGATAATAAAAAACTATTCTGGTGGATATTTTCTTGGATCTCCTTTGCATCTGATGTTCTTAGATGGTGATTGGAAAGTCTTTTGTTTCCTAGCATTTGGGAAATTGTTATGAGATCTATATTTTTTGGGGATCATTGTCTTGTCTACAGGAGGACGACTTCAGCTTGGGCGTTTTTGCTGGGGGACCTCAACTCGCTTGGATTGTCTTCATTTTTTATCAGGGAGTTTTCATTAGTGTTGTGGTGACCTATGATTTCTTCTTGCTATTTTTCTGCAACATATAGCTTCTTTCTCATGTCACAACAAATCCAATATGGTTGACGTTTGTTGTGTAGGAGAGAGGGCGCATTGACTTCCTCGAGCAAACACTGGTCATAGAACTCGCTTCAAGCTTCTCAAATTGATCAGGATGGCAGGGATCGTCATCATCAAGGCATCTACAAGGTTTTCCAGGTAAGATCTACAGGTTGGTTCTTTTCTTCCATGATCTCAATCCATTGTACCTGCTTTTCTTCAATTGACTGAAAACTCCAAAATATTTTAAAAATCCAAAAAATACTTAAGCGGGGAACCGTTCGATCTTTGGACAAAACACTACTAGGTTTTGTGGATCGAGCACCCCTCTCACCAATTCATCTGCAACGTTGTCCAAAAAGTGGTTGGTTTGCCCTAGATCTAAAAAACTGACTGTTTAAACCCCAACGCCCCCACTAAAATTTTGACTTTTCCAGATCTGACTTTTTCCGAAAAATAATCACTTGGGTTTGTAGATCGGGTCCTCCTCATTCCAAAACACCTCCAACGCTGAGCTAGTTGCTTCCAAGTGGCCCTAGATCTGAGAAACTAACTTTCAACACCCTAGCACTCCTAGTAATTTTCTGACTTTTCCGGATCTGATTTTTTCTGCATTTTTCCAGCTTGGGTTTGTAGATCAGGTCATCCACATCCCATTTATCCTCCAGCGCTAAGCTGATGCCTCCTACATTGTCCTAGATTTGAGGATCTATCCCTCCAAACCCTAGCGCTAGCCCTCCTTCTGTTGGTTTACCCTGCAAACTAAATTTTTTGGGCCAAACACTTTTCTAGGTCCATAGATCAGGGCATATCCCAAGTGGTTTCACTCTAACGCTGTGCAGATACTGACTCCATTGCCCAAGGCCCAACAGGCACTGATCTCCAAGCCTAGCGCTAGCCCTCTTTTGACCTCTTTTCCCTGAAAGTTGACTTTTCTTTGATGACTCAGGTACTTTGACATTGTCACATCTTTCATTGAGTCTATCCCTTGGGTACTAGATAGTCCCAGCTCTGTCCTACTCACCTGCATTGGTTACATTTCCCAAGGCAGCGGTTATCTTCATCAGTTGCTAGTACCTCAACCCCAGATCTTGTATCAACCCCATAAGTTATCTTGGTTCCACTTTCGATCGAATCCATTGCCCAAGGCCCAACAGGCACTGATCTCCAAGCCTAGCGCTAGCCCTCTTTTGACCTCTTTTCCCTGAAAGTTGACTTTTCTTTGATGACTCAGGTACTTTGACATTGTCACATCTTTCATTGAGTCTATCCCTTGGGTACTAGATAGTCCCGGCTCTGTCCTTACTCACCCTGCATTGGTTACGTTTCCCTAGGCAGCGGTTATCTTCATCAGTTGCTAGTACCTCAACCCCAGATCTTGTATCAACCCCATAAGTTATCTTGGTTCCACTTTCGATCGAACTTAACACTTCCAAAACCCTAATCCAAAGCCTTGGCACACCTGGTAACATCTCCCATAGATCTAGGGTCTCCAATTACCTTACACCTTACGTACCTCAAACCTACTTGATCTAATCTAGTGTCTAGGTCTGATCTCTCCTGTCGGGAGTAGATCTGGGTCTCCCCCTTTGTTGTCTTGGACTTAGATAACATAAAGTGAAGACTGCCATGATTGGCGTGACAACCATCCATTTGGGAGTCTAGGCAGTCTTGGTTCCACCTTCTTAGTTGCTTGTCCCTCTACCATCCATCCTGGATCCACCTCACATAGGCAACTACAAGGTTGGTGATAACATGTAGGATATTAATTAAATTATTTTCTATTTTTTAGAAAGTTGCTTCAAAAAACATGCAGCAGTTGCACTGCATAAGACGGAGTTCCTTCTTTCTTAATACTCAACTGAAGCCAAATTTTCACTTTTCCTCAATGTTCCATAAGTAGATTATGAAAGAAAGAAAGAAAATATTTTAACGTCCACGAGGCTAAGAATAGCCTATGGGACGACCATCTCGCTCGTAGTTTTCTGCAATTCAATCCTTTTCCTGTTCAACTTGACGATGAGTGAGTGCCCCCAATTTTTCCACATACCCCTCATTAAATAAATCATCCCAAGAATTATCTGTCAATACATTTGCATACCTATCCCTACAGTCCTTAAAGGCTTCACACTCTAATATGAAATGTTTTTCTGCTCCACCTTACCAGCGGTGCAAAAAATACACACTCTTTCTGCCCAAGCTTCTTTTGGCCTTTTCCAGCGCCCAATCTCACAACGGAGTTGATGGAAATTAGTTCTTAATTGAGCAATAAGAATTTTGGCTTTCCAAGGTATATTAGCCCCTATGTACGCCTTTTGATGCTGATTGTAGGTAGGGTTAAACTCTTCAATATAATACTTTCTCTTTCTCCCTATCTCTTTATCCCAAGTTCGTTGGTGGAACTTATTGATGACAAAAGCCTTTATTTCTTTACTATTCGTGGGGCACATGCTCAAGCACATATCCCACTTACTAAGCCATTTAATATTTTGCCGCATCCAAGTCTTCTTTCTTTTGCACAATATGTCATTGAGGACAACCTTAGGCCATCTACCTTCTTCCATTTGCTCAACTCTTTTTAGATATCTTATGAGTCTCACCATAGCGATTGCTTCAATAGAAGCCACCCTCGTTTCACTTAGCATGATCTCGTAAGGCACTGACCTCTTAATTTTGAACTTGCTTGTAATCATGTGTTTTTGAATCTTTTCTATTTGCTTCCACTGTAAGTCAGAGGTATTGCTGGCCCAAACTTCACAACCAAATAGAACAACCGGGACCACTAAGAGCCCAAAAAGGGTTTGCATAGTTTTCCAGTCCCATAACTCTGCCTCTCTGCACCTATTTTGGAAAGCATAAAACGTTTTCCAACCTCCAAGAGTTCTTTTTTTCCAGCAGCCTTCCCAACTCAAATTTTTGTTGAAGTCGATTCTGCGATACTTGTAATCTTCCACTACTTCCAAGGTATTGTCTTCAAAGTAGAACTTATGATGTTTATGTTTTCTTTTGCTAGAGAAAACTACCACTTTCATCTTGCTAGTATTTACTTGAATCCCCACTGTTCTACAAAAGTGCTCAAGGGAAATCAAGTGCTCTTGCAAGCCAAGAGCAGACTTAGCAATCAAAATAAGGTCATATGCATACAAAAGAAGCCTTATCACATACTCACCCATTGGAGCGCCATCCCCGCCCTCTAAGTTTAACCACTCTTCAAGTTTGCCAATATATAAGCCAAAAAGGGTAGGGGATAATGGACACCCTTGCTTGACCCCGATATCACTTCTGAAACTTTCGGAGATACCATCTGATGTTCTGATTTTGACTTTGACCTCCTCATATAGCCTGTGAACAGCTGCTCTAAGATGTATAGGAACCCCAAGTTCCTCCATTCTGTGCCATAGCTTATCCCTGGGAACCGTGTCAAAAGCTTTTTTGAAATCGACAAAGCAACAAAAGGCTTCTTCCTATTTTCACTGCCCAGTTAAGAACAAAATTAAGGAATTGGCTAATCTCTAGACCATTTGCATTTTTTCAGGCAAGTTTGGTCGGGATCCAGCAACACGATTTGTTGTTGAAAATGAGATTTTCAGTGATAAAATTGAAATTTTTATTGCAGAAATGGATTCAGGAACCTCGATTACCCTTGAACCCTTGAGGCACCTAGATTATGCAATTCCAATCACTGAAAACTACCTTTTGAACAATATCGGCCAGATTTTGGCCAGTAAACTTGCCAGATTTTAGGTGCAAATGGTTTAGAATTTAGCTTAGTGCCAATGTGTGAGATCCCTAAACAAGAGGAACCTATTCCACTAATCAATTACTCAATAAATGCAAATGCAATGTAGGATATAAATCAAATTCATTTTCAATTTTTTTTTGAAGTTCAATTACGAGTAACCTATTTCACTGATCAATTACTCAATCAATGCAAATGCAATGTACAATAAAAATCAAATTCATCTTCAGTTTTTTACGGAAGTTTAATTACTCAATAAATGTAATGTAGGAAGTTGGAAGCGACAAGGCATGATACAGATTTCCTTTGTATTCGGTATCAGGAGTGTGAGTATCTATTTTCCCAAAATCACTCCAGACTCAGACTTGAAGTGAGAGACTCAGACCTAAACTGAGTCAGGGCAGAAGAAATTGGAACCATCCTCCATTCACCAATTTTTTATATTGATGACAATCAATTTTTAAAATCTAAACAATTTGTTTATATTTGAAACAATTTGTTAAATAAATAAATAAGTACCCAAAAGATTTGAAAATTAGCATAAATCTCAGAAGAAAGAAAGATTACCTGTGGTTCATTGCGAGCAAGATGGTCGGCGAGGGCTCGAATCGCAGAGAGCGTAGCTGCACCAGAGCCAATGCGAGCACCCTGCGGATCGGGCACGGCCATTGTAATCGTTGTATCTGCAATGCGCTCCATTCTTTTGGCTCGCTTCAGCTGCCATTCGTAGAGCTCCGCCTGCTCGGGACTGGCAGCTGTTAACACTATGGCGTCCCATGTAGGCACCCTCTGCGGATGCCTCACTGAGAGCCTCAGATGGTACCAGGAATTCGATAGCACGTCCATTGGATCTGGCTTCCGCAGCGCTGACCCCGCCATTGCCACGGCCAATACTGGAATTTTTTCTCAAGTGGTATTCGAACTGGAAAGAGGTTGGACTCCCTCCCACAGTGTGTATAGGTCGGATATCCGAGCGATGACGTGTTTATATAGTGCAGGGTCTGCATAGAACCGTGTGACTATTGTTGTTCTTTTCCTGTTCCGGTTGGAATCTAGTAAATTTTTCATTTTCTTGTTATTTATTGGAATTTAGTTAGTTTTTTATTTTTATTATTTTCTTTAAGTTGTATTATTATTTATCGGAATTTACTCAATTTTGTATTTGTAGTATTATTATTTATTTGAATCTAGTTAATTTTTTATTTTTATTAAACTGTATTTTTATATTGTTTATTTTAAATAATTTTTTTAAGCATATTTTTTTGTTTTATTTTATTTTAAATTTGGTTGAAAATCTTTAAAAAATCTTATAATTACATTTATGAGATATTGAAATTGCATAATTTGGATATTACTGGGATATTCGAGGATGCTCAATTTATTTATGAATTCATAAACACAATTTAAATACTTGTAAATTTAGATTTTTACAAAACAAATTTAATTTACTAGATTTTATAATAGATAGACTATTCATTTTTATAATTGTTAAGGTATGCATATTGCAGGATATCTATTTAATGTAAGTATGTTGCAATCATTTGACTTTTAATTAGTTTGTAATTTATTCAAAAAAAATTACAAATTTTGTAAAGATGTGTAAAAAAATAAATATTAAATTAAATATTGTAAATGTTAAAAAATAAAAAATAAAAAATAAAATGGAAATTCTATTATTTTTTAGTGAAAATATGTGAAATGACTATTTTTATTTGTTTTTAAATATAATTGTCATAAATAAAAACCCAATGGGTTAGCTTAAGTGGTTGAGAGCTATGAGTTGTAAGCAAAAGGTCTCGGGGTCAAATTCCTAGGTCTATGCATAGATATATAA
Source organism: Pseudotsuga menziesii (assembly GCA_001517045.1). Taxonomy (NCBI): domain Eukaryota; kingdom Viridiplantae; phylum Streptophyta; class Pinopsida; order Pinales; family Pinaceae; genus Pseudotsuga; species Pseudotsuga menziesii. The sequence continues at coordinate 158,982 of LPNX010290267.1, forward strand.
AAATTCTTCTCCGTTAATTTTTCAATTGTATTATTGCATCGAGAAGGCGCATTTCTACAACCCACTTGGGAGGGAAGTGTATGGTTGTCCCACAAAAATAAGATAAAAAAAAAATAAGCTCAATTGTATTATTGCATCGAGAAGGCGCATTTCTACAACCCACTTGGGAGGGAAGTGTGTGGTTGTCCGAGAAAAATAAGATAAAAAAAAAAAGCTCAATTATAATATTGCCTTGAGAAGGCACATTTCTACAACCCACTTGGGAGGGAAGTGTATGGTTGTCCCACAAAAATAAGATAAAAAAAATAAGCATGGAAGCATCTATTTGTTGTAGCATAGTGATGAGAGCGCATAGTGGAGCCAAGGTGGATGGAAGTGTTTGTTTATCCCATAATAATAAAAAATAAAAATACATGTATTAGTGTATTGTAGCATAGTGGTGAGAGGGATGTGTGTTGTAATTTAGTGGTGAAAGGTTTGCAGATTTAATCTCTCTCGACGCTTTGTAGAACTGGAGTTAAATGGGTCTATACTGGTTATTTTTTAAATTGTATTTTTATATCTACCCAAGGCATGTATATTGCAATCGATTAAGAGTCAACCTAAGTTGATTTTTAATTAGTTTGTAATTTAAAACATATATATATATATATATATATATATATATATA
>LPNX010290267.1:159704-362944 GCA_001517045.1 Pseudotsuga menziesii
TTTTTAAAAATCTAAATTTTATTTTTTGAATGGTGAAAATGTGTAAAATGATTATTTTTATCAGCATAGTCTAAAACACAACGGAATGCACCTTTCCCGACATGTGCAGGGCAACTAGTTCCCAGCGATGTGACCTCCCACAGCAATGACTCGACGACTTCAGACCTCCAACAATGGCACCCCCTTCCAACTACCAACAAACTGGGCAACCAGCCCCCAATGGTGTGACCTCCCACAGCAACGACTAAATGGCTCCCAACCTCTAGTGACGGTGATCCATTCCTACTACTCCCTCTCTGCGAATTGGGTGTCGCCTCCCATGCACATAGCATTGAATGTTGCATCGAAGTCCACAACCAACCCACCCAACAACCAAGCAATTACTTTGGCACCCAATTCTTCTGCTCCCGCGAAGATTCAAACGCATCCTGTGTCTCCCAAATAATTTTGAATTTCATCAGATCCTTTGAGACTTTATGTCTGGCTTAAGCTTTCCACGATGATTTTTGGACAGGGTTGAGAGGTAAGGAAGAGGATTGTAGGCAAAGTTTGATTATGGGTAAGTTTATTTTATTTTAGGTTTCCAATGTTTGTTTATTGCTCCCGCGCATCTACTCCTCTGAGTGCTCTGCAGCTCCCCTGTCCTTTGATCATGCCGAAGGAATTAGAGAAAACGTATAAGACGTTATTTTCGCCTTTTCAACAGTGCCAAAAGCTTTGTTTAGTAATTGTTGAAGAAAAAACCCCTTTTGTCGTATAACATCGACAATATTTCTTTCTGCATGTAAGGATTAATTCAACTCAACCACTCTTTTGCTCTTAACTTTGATTTCTTCCACCTTTCCTTGGAGGATTTTGCTTACATACTTTACTATCTTACTCATATCATGATTTTTAGACTTCCCAAATTTCCCACCTCTAGAGAGTGTTCTTCAAATACTTTAGTGATTTGCTCAAACACCCACTCCCTCGCTTGCTTCCTCGGGATTTCCATGAATTTAGATGATAATTTAATTACGCTCTTAATCACTCTCCCCGAGCTATCCTTGTCTTTGTAAGAATTTTATCCCAATCTTTGATGATCATCTTGTGCTTGGGCATCAAACATCATACCATTCTCTATAGGTCCGTGGACACATTTATCTGTTTCATGGGTAAATTTAAGAAGCAAATTCTAGATTTTTCCTTGATGATTTTTTGACCCAAGGCTTCTTTAAAAATGGTTACAATTTATTTGAAAGTCAACCCCGATACAATCAAATACCATTTATAATATGCCCAACACAACAACTAAACTCGTGAATCTTGTGCTATCTGTTAACACAGGTTTTTTTTACATAGTTGTGAGGAGCTTAAGGTAAGGAAAAAGGCTTATGTTTTAAATTTTATTGATATAACCGCGGAACTAACAAATTGGGAGCCTAAAGGGAAGACCAAGTTCTCCATGGAACCGCATGTTGGAGTAAAAAGTGACAAAGGTGAGCGGGTGAAGCACCTTTAGCACCTTGTGGAGGAATTGACTGTCCATATTAGAGGTGCGATGAGATCAATGTCAGACAGGGAATCCACTGAGTGAAGGTGCTCGGTTTATAACATGGGAAGAGACTGACGAAATGACCATTGGGGAATATTAAAGTTTGGATATGATCGACGGTGTGTGATCAGAGGGGAAAGAGATCAATGGTTGGGGTGCATTCAGCGCTCTCAACTTGCAAGGAGGATGGAACATGCGAGCAACAGCGGAATTTTTACCACATGCCATGTGTTGAGCGGAGAAACATTCCACTGGATTAAAAGTGATAAGGAAAAAACACCTCCCATGATCCTGAAACCGCCTTTGGGGATATTATAAAAAGGTAAGTCACGTGGAGATGCGGTATTTGTCTTTTGTGCTCAAAGGAAAGCGTACCTGCACACTTGGAAGCCGAATCAAATTCGCTTTTTTCCAGTCATCATTTTCCAGGTAGGCCACATATCTTAACCCGCCAAGTTATTTTTAACATGGAAGGAGAAGCTGAAGTCGAAGCGCAGGTCAGAGAGTTCAATAAACTGGATCAGATCTTTGAAGATAGAGGCAAAGATGTTTTCGACACGGTGCTATCTTTTGGTATAATGCATGAGTTAAAAAATAGATTGAAAACCTTAGAAACACAAGGGGTTGGCTTACACGGCATCCATAGGTCCCATTTTCATTATTTTTGTCCATACCAAACCCTTAACTTTCCAGATTTTGTTGCATGGTGTGCGTCCAACTACTCTCAGTCTAAACGAGTTATAATGGATTCAAATCGGTCTAAAATCCTTTGCCTCATTAATTCACTGATTATTAGGGATGCATTAGAGGTGTCGTAGTCATTTACCCAAAACCTGCAAGATTTTGTCGAATAAAATGTAATTGAGTTTTACATGCATGATGCAACAAAAGACAAGCAAGCCTTTTTGTCTAAAAGACTTAAATATGAAATTTCTATTGAAAAATGAGCCTTTTCCTCTTGATATTGACATGTTTAATGAGGAATCCCAATGGGTCCTTTCCTTGTTAAATCAATTTTTTGGGTTGGACATTGATAGGTTTGTACCTACGGTCTTATTGAGTTTGTTATTTAGATTGAGCATGCATAAGCTTGAGTCTGTGTCAAGTCAGTATTGTTGCCTTAAATTTGATGAATTCCTAGTTGAGAATATCCATTCACAACTAGTGATTTTCCACATGACCAGACATTTCATATTTTAGCCTTATTTGGCAAGGATGTTCTTGTTCTTCAATGAGGAAAGTTTGGAGTTCTCAAATATAGTGTTCACTTTTGAGATCATGAATAACTGTTTCAATTATATGAACCTCATTATGTCAAAAGTGTACAGAGTAATGTTTAAAGATAAGTTACCTAGAGTATTGCCTAAAATGGAAGAAGTGTTGCAATTTAGCCAAGATGTAAGAGTTGTAAATTGGTTCCTTCTAAAGGAACATACCATCATTAGAGTATATGGTTTTGTTCATGAGCTATACATCTTACCAACATTTCTAATACCAAGAATTTTTTCCTTGGAATTTATCAGAAAAAATCTTATTGTGGAGAATGAGCACTTTTTGAATTTCAGAAAATCTTCAAAAATCAAATTTTCATTGAAGGTAGGTCCTTTTATTATGAAAAATAAAGCTACTCTCCCAGTGATTGAGGGCTTGTTCCAAGATATGAATTTTATGAAGGCCACAAAAATCAACCATGATCCTCGTCATATCATATCCTAGAGGAGGCAAGAGAATAAAACAAAGCATTTTATCACTAAGAGATAGAGGGATTAGATAAAAAAACTAATTTAATGGAATATCAACCAAATGTAGAGAGTTCAAAGAGCTTGTGGGTGAATTCCTCTGCCACAATGAAATCAGCTACTATGATAATTCCAACTCCCAGTAAAGTTGAGATTACTGGTAACAGAAGATTTTCATAAATAATTAATTAATTAATTAAAAATTAAAAATTAAAAAAAAATGAGATTAAAGATGAAGACCAAGAAGTAGCAAAAAGACCAAGGGTGGATTCATATAAAGAAATGGTTAAACTTGAAGACAAGAAGATGAAAGAAAATATTAAAGGCTCAGTTGTTCAAGTACAAGAATATTGTTTTGCAAAGGTACAGGAGGGTGGTTCCAATGATAGGTACAAGTCCATAAATGACTTGTATACTATATAAGGTCAAGATAAAAAGTTTTCTTCAGAAAAAGCTTTGGAGCTTCTCCCTAAGGTGAGGGATATTTCAAATTTAAGGAAATTTCACTAGTCACTGTAAAGGATCATGTGAAAAATACCTTAAATTTAGTAGTGGCTACTCAGGACAGAGTTTCAAAAATGAGACTCAATTTACAGAAAATTCTAGTTCCAGAAAAAATCCATTTACATAAGCAGACTATAGAAGTGATCTATACTGACTTATTGAAAGCCACATTAAACGTTTCTAAATTGCAATCTACAATATCAAGGTTAGAGAACCAACTGAAGCAAGAGAAAAATGAGAATAAGACATATTAGCGGTAGATTAAGAAGCTTCAGGGTGATCTTCTAGCTATGGATAGTGAACCAAACAGAGGACGAGATACAAAGAAGATCTTAGCTGTGAAAGAAAACACTATCCAACTACTAAAAAAGGAACTGAAAATTCTAACCACCTAATTGATTCAGGCATCTGAATTTACAAATTTGGAGAAAGAAAAAGACTCATTGTCCCAAGAGTGAAATGGTAGCACAGCTAAATTATTGAAATTTGCTGAAGAGTAGAGTCAATGGGAAAAGGAAAGAGCTTTCCTTATAGCCAAAATTGATGTCTTGATTGAAAATCAAATAATCTTGGAAAAAGAAAGAGAAGAGAAGGAAAGGAAATACGGGTGGAAACATGTCAGCCAAGTACATAAACTATAGTTCAAGCTATGTCACAAGTTATCTTGAGAGATGAAGAGATAAAAGGGTTAAAAGCGAAAAAGCAAAAATTGGTTGAAGTAGTTAAGAAGAAGGAAGAGGAAAATAGATTTTTTAGAATAAGAATAAGGAGCTACTTGAGAAGAATGAAAAAGTAGTAGAAAAAGTTCAAGGGCAATTGCGAGTGCAAGGGGCCAAGCATCTTATTTGGGATATGATTATCTTTGAGGCTACAAAAATGAGGCCCTATTTAAATTTCATTAAAGATAAAGAAGGGGTGATCAATATCGCAAGGAAGAGTTGTGTAGTCACGAAGGAGACCTTGGATAAACAACCAATAGAAACAACCCAGAATACTATAAATTTTCTCAATAATTTGTCTGAAGAATAATTAAAAACAATGGGCATTAAGGATAGAATTACAATGATAACTTGGGTGAAGAAAATTGTTGAAAAACATCATCACTTTGAAAGTGTCCAAGCAAAAGCTGACCAGATGTTACAACAGGTTAAGTCTTTCAAAGACTTATTCACGGAGCTATTTCAGATGGACTCCCTTCTTTTTGGGATGAAGATGGTAAACTGATATCTCAATTTGAATATCAGGCTCTATTAGTTAAGGCTAGGTTGGATCATAGAAAATTTGAAGATATGACTGAGTCTCTGACTAGGAAAGTTATAATTGACAAGTTAACCATGGATTTTGAAATACTGGATTCATTCATAATGATAGGTGACAAGTTGTCTCCTATTTCTTATGTAGATCATGTGGAGATAAGAGTTTTAGCCAAATAAATGACAAATCACAAAGTGCCATATGGAGATTAATGGAAAACCATTGAAAATTTTGGGAAAATGAAGTATAGGTTGCATCAATGAATGCAGTCGTCCAAATGCTCGAGTTAAAGATGCATCAAGATCCACTTTAGTGTGGAGTTAAACATTTTTAGTATTTAGGGAGTTTTAGTTTGTTAACTTGTATGATAGATGTAATAAGGCAGTTTTAAGAAGCGTATTTTTAGAATATAGGTAGTTAGGTATCAGCTCGAGGAGCTTTTTGATGTATAAAAGCATGTTTTGCAATGTAATGGTTGTTGGAACCCGTGAGAGTGAGACTCATTTTTATAACTGAGCATTTTCAAGTTAATAAAATTTTGCAAGCCAAGCAAGGATTTTTCCATAACAGAGATTCTTGTGCTATTGTTTTACAGTATGTATTTCCCTTTCTCATGTGAATGTTTTTTATTTTATCTTTATCCATTGTGTTGTCTTTTCATGCTTGAATAAGTTTGTATTGGATGAGAATTCATAATCATATGCTATGGTTCATAGGATTCAAGTATTCACAAGAAATTTCATTTAAAGTTAACATCGGTTTCATCTTTTTGGTGCCCATATTAATGGGCTATTCGTCTTTCTTCTTTACCACCAAACAATCAAGAACTTGACTGTGAAAGAATACCTATCCCGCCTCTATGAAGAAATCTTATTACAAAATGCATGTTCATCTTTAAAACTTATGATTTTGACTCCATGCCCAATGGTATTCTCTTGTTTCAACCATTTTCATTAGTAATCTTAGTTTATGTAAAAATATCCATGTCCATTGTATCTATCTGTTGAGAGAGCTCTCTCTGGTTGGAAAGAAGCCAACTTTCTTCCTAAAGGTTGGTTTGGGTTATCACGTACCCATACCCCATTGCCATGCGGAATTAAAAATTTCACCGAGAACCTTCACTGTTCATCGAAACACGGGGCATGGTCGTGAACCACCTCTCGACATTTCCAACACTGTCACGCTCCCTCCTGTCTTCCATTGCTCAATTCGACGATCTGCAAGGAAAGATCTCGGGGGATATTGGACGACGGAGAGAAAACGTGACGGAAATCAACGATCCCATACGATCCCGCAGACTGAAACCAAATCAACAGTTCAAAATTCACCCGCAAAAATCAACGGTGCGGAAAGCCCGAGTTGCGGGGTCGAAAAGTTACAAACTTGAAATGTCATTTCCTGCATCCCGCATCGGAAACAGATCAACGGCAGAGAATCATCCCGTGAAGATCGATGACACAGAGATTTCAATGGTGAGATTGGGAATTATGGAAATCGTGACACCGCGATCCCGCATCCCGCAAGTTGCGGAAGGGAAATCTGCGAAAACCAAAACCTGGGAAATGACATTCTACATCTCGCAAACCTGCAATTTTGCGCAAAGAAGCATTTCTAGAAGGAAACTCAGCTTTTCCACTAAATTCTTGGATCAATCTGATCATTCAGGCCATTACCAATCTGGCCAATCTACCCTGAAACTTAGTTCAAAATGCATTGATTGGAAAACATACATAAATGCCTATAATTCCAAGTTATTCAAAGGAATAATGCATCAATTCCACATAGCAACATGTTCATCACATTCCATCAAGCAATTTGCAAAACAAGAAATACAATTGCAAAGAATAACATGGACAAGAACACTTATCTTGCACAGAACTTGTCTCGCAACCAGCTATGTCGTTGCAACGTTCCTTCCAACCATCGGCCAGTGTGCTCCTTAGTCTCTCAGTGACACTGCCACCCTCGAGATGGGCATGGTTTCCTACAGGAATAAGGGAACCCTAGCAGACTCATACATAGCCAAGGTGCACATCCAAGCCAACACAGTTGGGTTTGTCAGGCTGTAAGGGAGAACAACATTCCAACAGATGGGTTTCTCAAGCCACCTAGCCAAGCCATCTCACAGTTGGGTATCACAGACTAAACACAGTCAAGCCAACCTTCGCCTTTAAGGACCAGTCAAGCCAACATATGGGTTTATTAGACTGTTCACAGTCAAGCCATCTTACTGTTGGGTTTATCATGCTAACTAACCAAGCCATCATTCACAGTTGGGTTTATCAGACTGTCCAACCAAATGTTACTCACCAGGTCAAGCACAACAAGACATAGCCAATCCAACATATGGGTTTATCAAGCTAACTATCCAAGCCATCCTTCACGTTGGGTATATTAGGACTCCAAGGCAATGGTCAGGAAGAACTGCTAAGCTAGTGATCTCATCTACAAAGCTAAGAACACCTTCACAAGATCGATATGGCCTGGATTCCCCACTGCCTACACACCCAACACAAGGAAGTGTTCCCTTCTCTGCTCCATAGTCCCTCAGGCTACACCTTCCCTTCCAGTGCTCTTCAGGATGTGCATAGCAAGTTCACCGCCCACTCTTATCTTATTGTGAGGCTCCGCACTAGGTTTATCAAGCACATTCTACGTCTCTCCCATTCCTAAGTCTTGTACATAGTTTAGACCCGCACTAGGGTGCACAATACAACAATCACATGGAGACTCTACAACATAGGCTTACTTTGGGACACAAGCAACAGGTCTCATTCACTCTGTAGCTTAGGATAACGCAGCAATCACAGTCATGCCAAGGGAAAATACTCGTTGAACGCGATGGATGCACACCGGAAGAGCTCAGTTGCTGAAGAGCTTCCCGTGAATGGAGAATGGAGATTGGTTCTGAGCCAGTACGTCCCGCAGCTCTCAAAACATGAGAGTAAATCCAAACGTGAATGCATGAATCAAACTGGCATACGGTTCTGGTGTTTTCTTGTCCATGCAAGCAAAACACGACATTCCAGGACTAGGTGCTCTGCCCAATTTGAGTTGCCCATACTCTTCCCCTTACAAGGAATAACTACCTCAACCACCTTCTGGCAAAATAAATGGTTGGGAAGAGAAGACAAGATAGAGGGTAGTTGACAATTCTGATGGGTTCTCCCCACGACACATTGTTTTTCCCCAAACTGGCTCAAGGTTAACATTCCCACCCCCTTATCCTTAGGAAAATCATGCCCCCATCTCATTATTCGTTGCATTGACATAGCTGGCTGTGGGTTTTTCATTAATTTGCATATTTACACGATGTTTACAAACGTGCTTGACTCGGCACAGAAACCATAGGCATCAACCATGATTGCCTATATACCAAACATTAATCAATGATAGGGCCTTGGCCTTAAGCTCCTTGTCATGATTCGATATAATATTTACATCATATACAATAATGCAACGGGGTCAAAACTAGGGTGTTACATTCCCCTCCTCCTTCAATAGTATTGTCCTCGGTGCTTACAAAATTTGAACAAAATGCTACACTGATATCGCCGCAGTGCTCTGCAGATTTGAATAAAAATGGATGTGCCAATCGCATGGTATCCTCCAGCTCCCATGTAGCCTCTTCAGGACCGTAGTGCTCCCACTACACCTTTACCTATCCTATGGCCTGGTTCTGGAGCATGGTGACCTTCCTGTCGAGGATGCGCATTGGCTCGATTCGGAATTCTCCCTCAGGTTCCACCTAAATCACATCCCAATTTATCACATGGTTAGGGTCATGTATATATATTGTTAAGCAAAGAAACTTGAAAAACATTATGAGCTCTAGTGCTAGTAGGCAATGCAAGTCTATATGCAACTGGCCCTATTCTCTCAAGCACTTCAAACGACCCACAATATCTTGGTGATGGCTTGGCACAACTCCCAAGACTCAAGGAACTCTTCTTTGCACTCACTCCGAGGTAAACATGGTCCCCAACATTCAACTCTCTGTTCACTCTATGCTTATCAACATAACTTTTATGTCTGTCCTGGGCTACCTTCAGATTCTGCCTGATTTTTACAACCTCTTGCTCCATCTCTTTAAGCAATTTTGGACCAAGCACAACCCTGTTCACTGGATTATACCAAGTCACTGGTGTTCTACACCTCCTGCCATACAAAGCTTCATAAGGACTCATCCCCAAGGATGCTTTTTTCCCATTATTATAGGCAAACTCTACCAAGTGTAAATAATCTTCCCACTTGGTTGGTTTGTCCATCACATACATGCAAAACATGTCTTCCAACACTTGGTTAACTCTCTCGGTCTGTCCATCAATCTGAGGATGGTAAGCAGTGCTGAAATTCAACTTTGTACCCAAATCCGCAAACAACCCCTTCCAAAAATTGGAAGCGAACTTGACATCTATGTTAGAGACTATTGCCTTAGGCAATCCATGCAATTTGAAAATCTCCTTCATGAAGATCTTTTCAATGTCATCAGTCTTATGCGTAGACTTAACCGATATAAAATGTGTTGCCTTCGTCAACTTGTCCACCACAACCATGATGGAATCATCTTGTCTCCAAGTCATTGGCAATCCTGTAACAAAATCCATGGAAATAACTTCCCATTTCCCTTTTGGAACTGGCAAAGGCTACAACAAACCTACAGGGTGTTGATGCTCAACCTTTACCTACTGACATTTCATGCATCTGGAAATGTATTCAGCTATGTCCTTTCTCATACCTAGCCAAAAGTACTGCGTTCTAGTTGTAGCAATTGTCTTTTGATATCCTAGGTGACCAGAATATGGAGCTGGATGGATCTCGTCCATAACAACTCTTCTCAAATCTACTACCTTTGGAATGTAAATTCTGCCTTTGTAAGTAAGAAGTTCATCTTCTTCCAACTTATATCCCTCATATCTCTTCTTAAAACTTTGATGCTACAATTTGTCTTTTACTTGCACATACATTTCATCTTCAGCAACATGATTAACAACCTGCTGCCTTAACTCCTATTGGCAAACACTAACGAATGCCACATGTATTTCCTACACCTTCCTGTTGAGTGCATCAGCTACCTTATTCTCTTTCCCTTTTATGTGTTTGATTTCAAAATAAAACTCAAATAAAAACTCCAACCATCTAGCTTACCTAGCATTCAGAGTAGGTTGATCAAATAAATACTTCAGATCGCAATGGTCTATCCTTAACTCGAATCTTCTGCCCATAAAGTAATGCCTCCACATCTTGAGAGCATATACTATGGCTGCAAGTTCTAGATCATGAGTAGCATAGTTCTTCTCGTGATCCTTCAACTTTCTTGACTCATGACATATAACATGGTTGTCTTGCATGAGGACTCCTCCAAGCCCTTGCCCACATGCTTCGGTACACACCCCAAATCTTTCTCTGGGTCTACAACTTTCAATACTGGTGCACTGGTGAGAAGATTCTTCAACCGCTGGAAGCTTTCTTCACACCTCACTGTCTATTCAAACTTGATGCCCTTCTTTTGCAAAGAAGTAATGGCATGTGCAACCTTGGAGAATCCTTCAATGAATCTCCTGTAGTATCCTGCAAGTCCCATAAAAGATCTTACATCTGTAACATTTCTTGGAGTAGGCCAATTCATAATGGCTTCAACCTTATCAGGGTCCACATATATACCCTCTTATGAGATAATGTGACCCAAATACTGAATTTTGTCTCTATAGAAGTCACACTTGTTCAAATTTGCATACAACCGATGCTCCCTAAGCAATTGTAATGTCAATCTCAAATGCTCTTCATGTTCTTCCTCATTCTTAGAATAAACAAGAATGTCATCAAGGAAAATAAGAACAAACTTGTCCAAATACCTGCTGAATACACTGTTCATAAGGAACATAAATGTATCCGTTGCATTTGTGAGACCAAGTGGTACCACTACAAACTCATAATGTCCATACCTTGTTCTGAAGGTTGTCTTATGAATGTCTTCATCCTTGATTCTCCTCTAGCATTTTTGGTGTACTCATTCTGTAGGGTGTCTTGGACAATGGTGCTGCTCCTGGCACAAGTTCAATTGTGAAATAAGTGTCCCTCTTTGGAGGAAGCCCTGAAATCTCATCAGGAAACACATCCCTGAATTCTTGCAACACATGGAAGTCCTCCAACCTAGGAGTTTCATTCTCTGGTGCCTCCAAAATATGAGTTGCATATAACTGGAAACCTTTCTACAGAACTTCTTCAACTGCATTGTTGAAACCTGCCTCGCAGAAATCACCTTCGGAATGCCTTTCATGATCCTCGAGTTGCCTTCTTCATCCAAGTACTCAAAAGCCTTACTATAACAGTCAAGCTTTACTCTGTGAGCTTCTAACCAATCCATTCTAATGAGAACATCATAGGAACCAAGGGGTAGAACATTCAGATCTACACAAGTGACCAATCCATTCATAACCAATGGACATTTCTCCACCACTTCACCAACCTTTCTCTTAGTTCCAGTGGCTAGCTGAACTAACCAAGGTTTGACATGCTTTACTTTCTTAAGGGCACAAATCCCCACTACTCTAGGAGTAATGTAACTATGAGTAGAACCAGGGTCAATCAAGATAGAAACATATTGCTCAACAATCTTACCTGCAACTTCAATCACAATTGATTGGTGGTTTGCCTGGCGGTCCTCCAGTGCTACATAAATCGTAGGGATGACCCTTGCTACTTGACCCACTATTTATGCCTCTTCAATGTTGTAAGTTGGCCTTGCATTCTCATTCTTGAGTGGACAATTCCTGTGCATGTGGGGTCCCCCACATCTCCAACATTGGAGAGGTTCTTTGTTCTGCTGTGGATCTCTTGGTTTCTCTCCCTTCACTCTAGCTGGCTGCTTCTCAGCTTGTGATGGTTGCTTCTACTGATTCCTGAAGCTAGAGGGTTTGAAACCTTTCTTCCTTTGGTTAGACTTCTCATTCTTCTTGTCCTTCCATGTCTTATGGTAATCAGGTTTTCCATTGCTTTGCTCATAGCAATATTTAGCCTTCCTAATTACTTCTTCAAGAGTTCAAGGCTCATAAAACTCGATTCTGTCTCTGTAAGACTGAGGCAATCCACTTAGGAAACGCTGAATTTTCACTTTTTCATCTTTGATTTACCTGACATACCTCAATAGTTCTAGGAACTTATTTGCATACTCCTCCATGGTCTATTGTCCTAATCTCAGCTCAGGGAACTCTTTAATCTTGTCATCATAGTACCTGTCAGAGAGGTATTTCTGCTTGAAATACTTTTGGAACCGTTTCCACTTAAGTCTCATTTCATTGATCCTTCTTACTTGCTTGAAGTGCTCCCACCAAATGGATGCCCTTCCATTCAAACTGAATATGGCAACCCTTGCCTTCATATTCCCCAAATAATCCTGAACTTGGAAGTACTTCTTTATCCCAAGAATCCAAGCTTCAACTTCTTGTCCGGTCTTTGTCTCGCCATCAAACATAGGATATTTATCCCTCTTAAATTCATCCTGAGAGAGATCTCTATGGTTCCTTTTCTCTTTTCCCTGTGAGAAGAAGAGTTTGAATCCCCACTTGCTTCTTCCGAGTCAGATGATCAACTGGAAGTCCTTCTTCTTCTTTTGGTACTGCTCTTACTACCTTCGGGTTTTACTGTACCCTATCTAGAGTCTATCTTTCTTTGCAAGTCTGTCAAACTCTGCAACATAGCAACATTCAACTGATGCTGCTCTTCTTGAGCTTTAATTAGGCTTCTCATAGTGGCTACAATATCTGGCGGCATCTCTTGGAATCACCTTCCATTAGAATCTATGTCATCATTTCCAACTCGGACATTTTTCCCCATGGCATCTAGCGCATGCTCGTAGGAGTCCCGAGCATTATATATGTCATGGGTTCTCATGGCTGAACCACAACTTACTTTTCCAAAATATACAATGACTCTACAAAATGTGTTATCAACACCATTTGTTAGACCCACAGTAATCAAATTCAAAACCATTTACTTACTATCACCTGGCCTATCTAGGCCCAATGCTGCAACCTGCAACTCAGATACCACACTATAGTGTACTACAAGTTGGTATCAGAGGGTACTCTTGACTGCTCTTTGACCCATCTAGGCCCAATGCTACAACCCATAGCTTTGATACCACGATGTCATGTATCCATACCCATTGTCATGCATAATTAAAAAAAATTGTCGAGAAACTTCATTGTTCATCGAAACACGGGGCATGGTCATGAACCACCTCTCGACATTTCCAACACTGTCACGCTCCCTCCCGTCTTCCATTGATCAGTTTGACGATCTGCAAGCAAATATCTCAGAGGAGATCGGACGGTGGAGAGAAAACGCATTGGAAATCAATGATCCCATACGATCCGATAAACTGAAACCAAATCAACGGTTCAGAATTCACCCGCAAAAATCAATGGTGTGTAAAGCCCGCGTTGCGGGGTCGAAAAGTTACAAACTTGAAATCTCATTTTCCACATCCCGCATCGGAAACGGATCAACAGCGGAGAATCATCCCGCATCGAAAACAGATCAACAGCGGAGAGTCATCCCGCGAAGATTTGAATGGCGGGATTGGGAATTGTGGAAATCGTGACACTGCGATCCTGCACCCCGCAACTTACAGAAGGGAAATATGCGGAAACCAAATCCTGCGAAATGGCATTCCACATCCCGCACACCTACAATTTTGTGCAAAGAAGTATTTCTAGCAGGAAACTCAGCTTTTGCACTGAATTCTTGGATCAATCCAATCATTCAAGCCATTACCGATCTGGCTAATCTACCCTGCAACTTAGTTCGAAATGCATTGATGGGAAAACATACATAGATGCCTATAATTGAAAGTTATTCAAAGGAATAATGCATCAATTCCACATAGCAACATGTTCATCACATTCCATCAAGCAATTTTCAAAACAAGAAATACAATTGCAAAGAATACAATGGACAAGAACACTTATCTTGCACAGAACTTGTCCCACAACCAACTATGTCGCTGCAACGTTCCTCCCAACCATAGGCCAGTGTGATCCTTAGTCTATCAGTGATACCGCCACCCCCGAGTCGGGCATGATTTCCTACAGGAATTAGGGAACACTATTAGACTCATACATAGCCAAGGTGCAACAACACTTAGCCAAGCCAATACATTTGGGTTTATAAGGATGTAAGGGAGAACATTCCAATAGATGGGTTTCTCAGGCCACTTAGCCAAGCCATCTCACAGTTGAATATCACAGATTGAACACAGTCAAGCCAACCTTCGCCTTTAAGGACCCGTCAAGACAACATATGGGTTTATTAGACTGTTCACAGTCAAGCCATCTTACTGTTGGGTTTATTGGTCTAACTAACCAAGCTAGCATTCACAATTGGGTTTATCAGACTATCCAAGCAAAGGTTGCTCACTAGGTCAAGCAAAACAAGACACAACCAAGCCAACATATGGGTTTATAACGCTAACTAGCCAAGCCATCCTTCCCGTTGGGTTTATCAGGCTTCCAAAGCAATGGGCAGGAAGAACTGCTAAGCTAGTGATATCATCTAAAGAGCTAAGAACACCTTTGAAAGATCGACCTGGCCTGGATTCCCCACTGCCTACACACCCAACCTAAGGAAGTGTCCCCTTCTCTTCTCCACAGTCCCTCAAGCTACATCTTCCCTTCCAGTGCTCTTCAGGATGTGCATAGCAGGTTCACCAGCCACTCTTATCTTATTGTGAGGCTCCACACTAGGTTTATCAAGCACATTCTACATCTCTCCTACTCCTAAGTCTTGTACATAGTTTAGACCCGCACCAGGGTGCACAATACAACAATCATAGGGAGACTCTACAACACAGGCTTACTCTGGGACACGAGCAACAGGTCTCATTCACTCTGTAGCTTAGGATAACGCTGTAATGCAGCAATCACAGTCCTGCTAAGGGAAAATACTCGCAGAACACAATGGATGCACATCGGAAGAGCTCAACTACTGAAGAACTTCCCATGAATGGATAATGGAGATTGGTTCTGAGCCAGTACGTCCCGTAGCTCTCAAAACATGGGAGTAAATCCAAACGTGAACGCGTGAGTCAAACAGGCATATGGTTCCGGTGTTTTCTTGTCCATGCAATAAAAACACAACATTCCAGGTTTGGGTGCTCTACCCAATTCGAGTTGTCCATACTCTTCCCCTTCCAAGCAATAACTACCTCAACCACCTTTTGGAAGAATAAATGGTTGGGAAGAGAAGACAAGAAAGAGGGTAGTTGATAGTTCTGATGGGTTCTCCCCACGACACATGGCTTTTCCCAAACTAGCTCAAGGTTAACATTCCCACCCCCTTATCCTTAGGAAAATCACGCCCCTATCTCATTATTCGTTGCGTTGACATAGTTGGATGTGGGTTTTTCATTAATTTGCATATTTACATGATGTTTACAAATGTGCTTGACTGAGCACAAAAACCATAGGCATCAACCATGATCGCCTATTTACCAAACATTAATCAATGACAAGGCCTTGGCCTTGAGCTCCTTGTCATGATTCAATATAATATTTACATCATATACATTATTTCAACGGGGTCAAAACCGGGGTGTTACATTCCCCCCCCACCTTCAATAGCACTGTCCTCAGTGCTTACAAAATTTGAACAAATTGCTACATTGACATCGCCTCAGTGCTCCACAAATTTGATAAAAAATGGATGTGTCAATCGCATGGCATCCTCCAGCTGCCATGTAGCCTCTTCATTACCGTAGTGCTCCCACTGCACCTTTACTTGTCCTATGGCCCGGTTCCGGAGCATGGTGACCTTCCTGTCGAGGATGCGCATTGGATCAGTTCAGAATTCTCCCTCAGGTTCCACCGGAATCACATCCCAATTTATCACATGGTTAGGGTCATGTATATATTTCTTAAGCAAAGAAACATGAAAATCATTATGAGCTCTAGTGCTAGCAGGCAATGCAAGTCTATATGCAACTGGCCCTATTCTCTCAAGCACTTCAAACGACCCACAATATCTTGGTGACAACTTGGCACAACTCCCAAGACTCAAGGAACTCTTCTTTGCCCTCACTCTGAGGTAAACATGGCCCCCAACACTGAACTCTCTGTTCACTCTATGCTTATCAACATAGCTTTCCTGTCTATCCTGGGCTGCCTTCAGATTCTTCCCAATTTTTACAAACTCTTGCTCATCTCTTTGAGCAATTCTGTACTAAGCACAACCCTGTTCACTGGATTATCCCAAGTCACTGGTGTTCTACACCTCCTACCATAGAAAGCTTCATAAGGACTCATCCCCAAGGATGCTTTCTGCCCATTATTATAGGCAAACTCTACCAAGTGTAAATAATCTCCCCTCTTGGTTGGCTTGTGAGAATTCTTAGTAGCAAGATCTATTTCCTATGCTTCTTCTTAGCATCATTGCTCATAGAATTGATCTATTATTTCTACATGGTATCATAGCTATAGGGATCATAACATTTCCATTTTCTACATGGTATCAGAGCAATAAGGTTTATCAAGTTCTACAGAGTTGAGGAGCGCATCCAGTATCCTATCCCTCTCTGAAGAAGAGGTTGTCTAGCTTACAAGATTTTCTCCTAGTTTTTTTTTGCAGGTTGCAGAGAGTATCTCCTAGAGCATATCAACAACTTCTATATGGATTCAAAAGTTCCTCTACTATCTCCTTTCAACTATGCTGATTGGAAGCCAAAGATGAGTGCATACTTGAAGAGGCAATGTCTCGTTGATGTCTCCATTAGTGCATTGAGCAAACCCGAGTCTTAAGAAGAGAAGATTGATTGGCTAAATAATTGTGATAAATATTATGGAATTATGTGTTTGGGAATGTATCCAAATATATATCATCTCATTGATTCTGCTGAGTATCCATTTGAGCTTTGGAAGAATTTGGACAAAGCTTTTGGTTTGCAGGAAATAGAATATGAAGCATGGAGCGAACCCAGCATCTCCTCTTGTTCTCTCTCTCAAGATTTCTTGGCCTCTACATTCTCTGATGAAGTTGGCCATGATGAAGAAGTTTCTCATATATTTCATGTTGTTGCTGCCCTCTTTGATTCGAATGCTTCCTCCTTCAATCAAGAAGCAAATATTGAAGAGCCATCTTTTTTTGTGTCTCTTGAAGGTGAATTTTCTCCTTGTGATACTAATGATGAAAAAAAGTAACATATGGAGATTCTATTGATGTTGATTATGATCATATAACCCATTCATTGTTCTCTAAATCTTGTATCTTAGATTATGAGATCTACGTGCCAGATTCTTCACACCTTGTGCATACCTCTCCCATTGATAGTGCGCGACCCAGTGATTTCCAGGATGTTTGCTTAGCCAAATCAAGCCTTATTTGTGTCATACCACTTACCTTACTTGATCTCATGTGCTTCAACATCTCCTCCTTTTTTATTGGCATCAATACTTAGAACCTCCTTGAAGATTGTGAACATCTCATTCTTTCATCCTTTCATACAGAGGATTCATTACCAATGTATTCCCATGAGTCTACTGATATGCTTATATGTGATCCTTTGGATTCTGATTTAGAAGTATATTTTCAGGTTGATACTCATATCACACCACCATCCATATCATCTACCATACCTCTGAATAATACTAAGACTATACAAATCCCAATTTCACTAGTCGATTCCTCATTGGTCTCTTATGCAATGATATTTATCTTACATGGTTTGAAGTCTTTCCTATCTTTCAGTGCATGGTTATCCATGACTTTAGTCATATTTGGACTGATATTAAACATGTTTGGATTTGTTCTAAATACATATGGTTCAGATCTTATGCCCATCCATCATTCATATTTTTACACCTATTAGTTTTCCCCAGTTGCTCATAGTTTTTCTAGTCTAGCCCTATATCCTCATGGAGCCATTGAAGCCTTTGTCCTTGCTATTCCATATGCTAATATTTCTGATATATAAGAGTTTTATCAGCTTCATATCAGATCTGGAAAGGTGGAACATCAGATTGGAAGATTGACATGTGATTCACATCACAATTTTACAGCTATTCAAGGAATTGGGTGTGAAATAAATTGTCTTTATTTTTGTATGCTTTGGAAAGGAGTATGCACGGATCTCTTTTCCATTTCAGATTATGTTTGTAGATCAGAGTTTGACAGCACTAAGAAGCATTCAGATAATTCTCCTACTTCATCAGATGATGAGAAACAAGGAGTCTCTCCTCTTCCTTCTTGCAAGTTCTACACTCTAGTGGATCATCATGGAGTTCATGATTTCTTCCACAAGTCTTCCATCCAGAAGAAGTTCAATCATGGAGTTCATGATTTCTTCCACAAGTCTTCCATCCAGAAGAAGTTCATTCAGCTCATTCAAGTGAAGATAAGGATATGTTGAAGACATATTATTTCAAATTTTGTGCCTTGTCCTTTCTTGAGGAGGATTTTCCCCATGTGGTTTTGCCTCTTTCCTCACTTTTCTGGACATAATAATTGTTAAAGGGTGATCATAGCCTTGTTGTTGGGCCCTATATGCATCTATATTTTTTGTCATACCATCATAAAGTCAGACTTATAGGGGGTGTTGGAATATATTAAACCCACTCATAACTTAGGATAAAATAATTAATCATTATTTGATTAATTATTCACCCACTAGCTTAATTAGTTGGCATCCACTTGCACGTTAAAGTCAATACATGCCATCTATATCCTAGGAATGATTTATTTCTAAGTCTGGGTTGATCTTGACCACCTTTTGACCATCCAAAATTAGTATACAACACTTTACAACAGATTCTGCTTTTTTCTGCTTTTTTTGCTTTTCTATGGATAAGGTAAAGCTAGTAAAACTAGGAAACTGGGTGCTTTGGTTTCCAACCCATCATTCATGACTTTTCCTCCATTTTCTAGGATTAACATGTTTTTTCCATCTCCTTGACAACTCACTCATGCAATTTCCAATTCGTGAGGTCCTTGATAGATTTGGGAAGTGCTTTAGCCACCTATGGGGGTTTGCTATATTTTGGCAAGTCAGCCTTGTTTAGCTTTATGAGTTGTCTCCATACAACTAGATTTTCCTATGAGGGATGTACTATTTATGTACACTATTATTCATCATTATTCAATGGAAGGATACACACCAATATTCATCTCTTCATTCATGTGATCCAGTCTCTTTTCTTCTCTCTATTTTTCCTGTGTATGCTTGTGAGAATTCTTAGTAGCAAGATCTATTTCCTGTGCTTCTTCTTAGCATCATTGCTCATAGCATCGTTCTATTATTTCTACAATTTCTAGGCGTATATTTCGTACTCTGGGGAACATTGCTTCTCCTTTTTCTCTGCCAGAATCTCAATTGTTGTGAGGGATTGAGATGAAATCCCTTGAACCTAAATTTGAAGGACTTGGACTATAGTTTCCAGATTCTCCTTCTTTGCATTGTCTTCAATATTTTCTCTCCTCCGTCTCATAGACCCCTTCCTCTTTCTATCCATAATTTCAATTAATACTATGCTTAACTTGTCGATGCTACTCGAATACTCCTAGATTCCAAACCACAAATTTCGATATGATAAAATCCTACATATGGGCCCTCACACACTGGCCTTATCAATTTAAGCGAAGTCTCACCTTCCCAGCTTGTGCTGTTATCATATGATATTTTCCTTGAGATATTGTATCAAAGTGAGTTGGTCGTTGTTTTCGTCCTTTTTCATTTCTTTAGCTTCCCAAATATTGAATTCTTACACAAGCTATCATCGAATGAACAATATTGCATAGGCAAGATGAGATGGAGAGGACAAATGATCTCATTAGACATTAGCTCAAAGGTATTGATGTGGGATTTGGAGATTTCATGATGGTATTATGACATAATCCTGACGTGTGAGGCCTTTAGAATATTTAAGAGAACAATGATTTATTTTCACCCTTTTCCCTTGCCATCTGTACTCGGTGATAATAAACTTCCCATGTGTGTCTCTCAGATGAGTCTTTCCAACATTGTCCTTTTGAATTATGGTGTTGAAGGAGTTTGGGCCCTTAAACATATTAAGGAATTGTATAAATGAAGTGGTTTTCATTGATTCTAAGATTTTATGGCTTCTCCCTAATCACCATATAATCTCGTTTGTCAGCCCTGGCATTGTTGTGCCTATGGATGTGGTGAATTGATAGCTTTCCAAGGGCCTAATTTTCAAAGTGAATTCTCGTGAGAATGTTTTGGATTTTCATATATTTGGGAAGAGAATTTAGTCTTAGAGTGTTGATTATTACTTTTGAGTCCCCAAAATTTATTAAAGAAACGATTCCCTCCTTTGTGGCAATGTGGAGACCTTGCAAGAGAGCTAAAGCCTTTGCTTGGTTATTTGTTGCAATGCCTAAACTCCAATAGAATTAGATATTGGAATTTACCCTTGGGGAAAATATTACCCCTCTCACACTTATTTCCCCTCTTTCCTACTTACAATTTGCATATTCATTGTTAGGCTATTATTTTAAGATGCCTATTTTCTAATTAAAACTTGTTGTTGTTCATTTAATTGGGTCCTTAACAACATAGAGAAAAGCAATTATTACAAAATGGTGCAAAAATGGACATTATGCATTGAAGTGTCATGTTATATGAACCCAGATCAAGTGATTATTATATTTGTCCTTCACAACCAAGCATTGAACCATGTCCTCCAAAATAAGAGAGGTGTTTCTAAAAGGACTACAAATAATGAATCATACTATATTGCACTTGTTGAAGGGCTCAAGGTAGTAAAAAAATACAGGGCCAGTAATATTGCAACTATCACCAACTCTAAATCAATATTTAACCAAATGAAAGGGGTTTAGAAAGTTCGAAAAGACAATTTGAAACCTCTTCATAGAAAGGCAAAAACCGTTGCTAATCAATTTCAATGTTTTGTCATAGATTACCATGCAAAGGCGAATAGGATGTCTATTGATCTAATGTCAAGATCGATGTCATTTATAAATGTGTAGTTTCCCCTCAATAATCTCACTAAGGTCATTCTACTAACCTATCAAATTCCCATATGTTAAGGTGGAAGTTAAATTGACCAGGGAATTAAAACTGGCCTATAGTCACTATGGAGATTAAAGTTAATTTAAGGAGGTGTGGTGTGGGTCATAAATTTGCAATAATAATGGCCAAGTAATTAATGAACGAGAATGAAAAGGTATACTCAACCATAAAGGGCACACAGAAGTATGATTGGGTCAAGGAAGAAGTGTAGCCTCCATCCTAAGTAGAAGGAATCCAATCATGCGGTAATCTCATGAAGTGTAAGTCCTCGGGCTAAAAATAGACTATGAAGGGCGCACTATTGGGAAAGTAACCCCCATGAAATATCATCAGGATGGATCAAACCAAGAATAGTCAAGAAGGGCACATGGGTGAAGTGTAACTCACAAGGAATCTAATACAAGCCTATGACGGATTCTATGACAAGTTATGACATTGACAGGTCCTAAAATAGCTAAGGAGGACACAAGAGGAAATCCAGGGACCACATGGTAGTTGTAACTCCCCCAAATTAAGGAGAGAACTCCCTAATTCGAATTTACAAGGTTGGATAAGGTCCAAGAGGTCAAAACTAACATTAAGATGAGGTAAGGTGTCATGAATGCCAATTCTCTCCATTAATTCAAAATTTTGTTATTTCTATTAAGAGAAAATTCTAGGATGAGGGGAAAAGGGGGGAAATGAGTTTATAAAAATGATGAAGGAACCTTGGGAGAGAACGTTTGGTCATTTTAATTTTTTATTGGAGATCCATAGTGCTTTTCAAGCTTGGGAGATGTGCCCCTTACCATTGTAACTAGTTTTAGTGGTGCAATATTCCACCCTAGCTAGCCATGAGAGTAGGAATCACTCTGATTTATCTATGGAGTTCTATTGAGTGATTTTATGTCCCTGTTCAATTTATGGTTTGATTTCATCTTGGAGTGTTTGGATCTCAAATCATAGCAGCATAATTTTGTTGGTGTTTTCTAGTAGTTGAAATGTGTTGGTGTTCTTTTTGGAGGATGGTGCACCATAGGTTGTGCATGTCTCTTGGAGATTGATGTATGTGATGTATATATTTTTTATTTTTTGGAGGATTCTATATAGGGCACATATATGAGAGTTGGGGGTCATAATTGGTCCATGGAAGGCGTACTGGTTGAAGCAAAATTGCCATTTGGAGCAACATTTCTTCTTCTTTTTCTCTACTAACATTTGGAAGCCTTCTCTATCTTGTTTGCAACAGATTTCTCTGAGGTTTTATAGCTGCTTGGCAGCCATCTATGTAATATATGATACTACCCATTTTATAGCAAAGTTTCATGGTGTTTTTCCCTTATATTGTGTTTCATTTTCAAGTATAAGTGACTATGTGCAAATCTGCAATATTTTGGGTTGTTCATTCATAAGTGTATGGATTTAAAACCTTTCCTAAATTCTCCCTGGAGTCTTTTAGTGGTACATTTGGAAGGGTTTGGGAGTGCTAGGGTCATTCTGAGTCATATTGGGACAAATTTGAGTAGATTTTGAAGTGTTTGGGAAAGCTCAAAATTAGGGGGTTATGTGTCAAATTTTTTGTCTAGTTTTCTCTTTGTTGTAAATATTGTCTTAATATATCTGATTTTGGTAGTGGGGATATTATAGTGGTAGTGGAGCACGGTCTTGAACAACTATGGTTTCTAAGTTACATAAATGATTAATCAATATTTACCAAATTTTACCACTAGCAGTCATATGAACCAAGAAACTATTTGGGAGGAAATTGGGTGTACTAAAGGTGTAATCCAAGAAGAATCAAGAAGGTAGAGAAGTATGGATACTGCCTCGAGAAAATTTACCACTTAGGAGAAGGAGGATTTGTTCAGGAAGAGTCTCTTAGAAACCTTAATTAGATTGGCCAAGGGTTAAGCGAATGCTAGGAAAATCCAATAAGAAACAAGGGAGTTTATGGGCAAATTGACAGTCTTGGATTTTAGAAACAAAAGTGGTCATGGTTATCACGATGGGGACAATATCACCATGAAAAATTCAGGAGAAACCATTTTCTTTCAAACTATCCCACATAACAAACCTATTGAGTTCAAAGAATCAGCCAGACACTTAATGCCAAAATTCCTAGAACCACAAACTATGGGAGCAACCGTGTGCCAAATGAGCAACATGAGTCCTTTGCGGCTTATTTTGAGGAGTATAGGGTCATCATTGAAAATTTCAAGGTTTCACAAGGAGACTCATTGATAGGTTTGATAGAAAGGATCTAGTTATGCATTTCAAAGATTTGGCCTAGTTGAAGCATATAGGCACAATAGAGACCTATATTTCATAATTCAAAATATTGTAGTGATGGCCACAGACATCTCATAGGCTCGTTTAGTACTACTTTTTACAGAAGGACTAACAGAGGCTCATTTAGTAATAATTTTTACATAAGGAATAACAGATTCATTGAGGGGATTAATGAAGGCCTACATGCCTAAAACATTGTTGGATGCCATTAGTACTACTCGAGACCTTCAAGATGAAATTCCCAAAACTAGATTTCCCTAAAAAACAAACTTTCCATCCAAGTTCAAAGACAAGAAGCCTTTCCAAAAAGATACAACATGGAAATACACGAGATATAGCAATATCTGGGATGAGCTAAGGAGGAATAAATTGTGTCTCACATGCCAAGATCCCTGGGTTCCAGGCCATAAGTGTGTAGAGGGGAAGGCTCACTACATGGTATTTTTTTTTTTTTAATCTGAAAGTGATGAGGAGGAGAAAGACGATGAAGAGCATGAGCCAATTCAACGAGATGGATATGAGACAACAGAAGAGGAGAAACCCCAACCCAAGTCAGGGAAAGGTGTTATTGTTGTTCTATCAAGGGTCCCTCGATGCCACACTCTATGATTCAAGGAAGTGGTGCAAGGCCAAAGACTCACAATGCTAGTTTTTGGAGGATCCACTCACAACTTCATTGATATTGCATTGGTGGAAAGGAAGAAATTGCCTACTCAAACATTTGATGGATTCAATGTAATTATCCCGGTAATAATAATATGGATTGATGTAGGTGGATTCCCAAACTTCATCTCCCCATAGGTAACTATATTGTGACAGATAGTTTTAATGTTGTGAATGTTTTTGATACAAACATAGTTTTGGGGGTAAAATGGTTGTTTTCCATTGGAGAACATTCCATGAAAAATCTGGTTCGTGAAATGAGCTTTAAAGGGGATGTTGGGAAACAAATTACATCAAGAGGCATGAACACTTATCCCAATAATGTGGTTTCTACACATAATATGAGGGTTGTCCCAGGGAATGGGATATACAATGGATAACAAAATGTTTGGATACAATTAAGAATCCTACAGTAAACACCTCCTAGTATATGGAAGGCATAAGGAAGTTGTTGCAGAAGCATGAAAAGGTTTTTGGAGAGCTTCCTTTGGGTAGATCACTGGACAAGGTAGTTGAGCATACCACCAAATTGGAGGTGGGAACTCAAACCATCATTACTCATCAATACAAGCATCCCAAGAGGTTCAAATATGAAATGGAAAAGGCCATAAAGAAACTTTTGAGTGAGGACTCATAACACTAAGTTCGAGTCCTTCTACATATTCAATAGTCTTGGTGAAGAAGAAGGATGGCACGATGAGAATTTGGATAGACTACAAGGAATTGAACATGAAAACAACCGATACCCCATTCCTTGCATTAATGAGTTGATGGATGAGTCACATGGTGCTTAGTTCTTTTCCAACTTTGATCTATGTTGTAAGTATCATCAAATTCGATTGAGGGAAGAAGATGTACAAAAGACAACCTTTATTTGTCACTATGGCCAATTTGAGTTCCTATTCATTTGTTTTGGCTTGACTAATGCACCTACTACATTCCAAACTTGCATGAAAAAAAACTTCAAGAAGCAACTCTGTAAGTTTGTTTTAGTATTTTTTGATGATATTTTGATTTATAACAAGACTTGGGAGGAACATTTGCATTATTTGGAGGTTGTCCTAAAAATATTAGTAGCACAATCATTATATTTAAACCTATCCAAATGTGAGTTCCAGATGTCTAAGATGTTGTATCTTGGTCATGCGATTGGGAAAGATGGAGTTAAGGTTCATATGGAGAAAATCCAGGCTATCCTTTATTGGCTAACTCCAAAAAATGTGACATAATTAAGGGGATTTATTGGTATTTGTACATACTATCGGAGGTTTGTCAAAGGATTCTCACAATTGACATCCCCTTTGACTGATCTCATGAAGAAAGGAGCATTTGGTTAGATAGATGACGATAACAAATCCTTCAATAGAATGAAGTGATGAGTAGTTGTCTAGTCCCTGCTTTACCAGATTTTAGTCAACCATTTGTGCTTGAATGTGATGTCTCAAGGGAAGGCATTAGAGTTGTCCCAATGCAAAATCAACACCCCATTGTATTTGAAAGTAGAAATTTGTATCCACATGAGCACCATTATTCCCCTTATGACAAGGAGATGTCTTCCATTATGCATGCCTTGTCCAATTTCATACAATATTTAGTGGGTAGCAAGTTTGTGGTCAAAACATATCATAATAGTTTGAAGCACTTCCTCACTCAAAAGGAGCTAAATAATAGGCAACAAAAGTGGGTCAGCAAGGTGCAAGACTAATTTTGATATAGAGTACATGAAGGAAAAATAAATGTTGTTGCATATGCACTTTCTTGAAAACCATCCCTCTCTTTAATGGAGATCTCAACAGATTGGAAAGCTCACCTATTGGTAGAATATTGAAAAAATATGTTTGCTTGTGAATTGTTGGATGAGTTGGTACAAGATGACCAGTAAAAAGTCATCAATGAGGTCATATATTATAAATATAGAATCTATTTGGTCCCTAAATCATCCTTGAAGAAGAAGGTTTTGGAAACAACTCATGATTCCCCATTGGCAAGATATTCATGATACTTGAAGACATATAGGAAAATAAGAGCAAGATTCACATGGAAGAGCAGAAAAATGATGCCTTGAAGTATGTGAGGGAATGCAACACATATCAACAAAATAAAACAGAGCATACAAATCTTGTTGGTCTACTACACCCTCTATCCATCCCGAAACAAAAACGGGAAAGCATTTCAATGGACTTCATCCTTGGATTACCCAAGATACAAGGAAAATATTGCATATATGTAGTAGTGGATAAACTCACTAAATTTGCTCATTTCTTTGCTATTCCATACACTTATAAAAATTTCCAAGTGGATGATTTGTATTTTAGAGAAGTTTTTTAGATTGCATGGGTTGCCAAAAACTAATGCTAGTGATAGATATAGCAAGTTTATTGGTGCATTTTGGAAAGAATTATTCAAATTGGCAGGAACAAATTTGGCCCTTATAACTAGCGACCACCCCCAAACTGATGGTCAAACAAAGAGAGTCAACTATTGGCTAGAAGGATACTTGAGAAATTATGTGAAAGGACAACAAAAAGCTTGGGTTAGATGACTGCATTTGAGAGAATTCTGCTACAATACAATTTACCACCTATCCATTGAAATATCTCCATTTAAAGCATTGTATGGTTATGAAGCTCCCACCTTTGTTGAAAAAACTTTTGGATAATTTAGAGCCCCTAAAGATAGATATTGGATTCAAGAAATCCCAGACATATTGAAGGCACTTTAAGATAATTTACAAACAACTCAAAATTGACAGAAGTTATATACAGGTAGGCATAAAATAGAGCGTAGTTTCCAAGTGGATGATTTGGTATACTTAAGGTTGCAGCCATACAAGCAATCATCGATGAAGGTAAAGGGGGATGAAAAATTGAATCCAAGGTTCTAAAAACCCTATAAAAATTTGAGGAGAGTTGGATAAGAAGCATATGAGTTGGATCTTATAGGAGGAAGCAAGATACACAATGCGTTCCATGTCTCATTGCTCAAGAAAGTAGTTGGCCAAAAAGTGAAAGTATCAACAAAGGTCCCTCCTTTAGATGATGAAGGAAAATTTGTATTGGTTCCAGAAATAATTTTGCAGGTAAGAGAAAGAAGGTCGAGAAATTGTTGCTATTGCAACTGCTTCCCCAATTTTTTTTTACATTTTAGGGCCCCTCCTTACTTTTTGATTGAAAGCTTACTTAGACAAGTTTTTTCAGTCCTAGAGAATCCATCTTAAACACTTAGTTTTTTCCCAAAAGGTTGACAAAGAAGTTTTTTGGCTAAGTTAAAACTCATCTTTTTTTTTCGTCGACATATTGGAGTAACTTTGAGAGTCTCTCCGACGTGTCGGAGGAACTAAGCCAGTCGTTCTGACACATCGACTTGGGAAAAATAAGTTTTTTCGTGAATTGTCATTTCGGCACAACTTATCGAAACTCACCAACACAGTTGAGAGTAACTCGCGAGTGACCTTCGACACGATTGAAAGAATCAAAGAAAGTTCCCAATGTTTACTTATGACCCAACACCCAGTTTCAGAAAGTTTCGAGTTTCCCATCGATGTATTCGTGATCGATACAGTGATAAAGGACAAAACCAATCGATGTCTTTTGGTGAGTCTTCACCACCACAATCAAAGAAAACTCATTGTTTTCTGTCGACATGGTTGGAGAAAACTTATCATTGGTCGTCGATACAGTAAAAAAAAATTACAGTTCACCATCGATAATGTCAAAGGCATTTTGGAAGATTGTCGATATGTATCGACGATAAAAAAGCAAATGACCGTGTTTTTGTGCCAAACAACGTTTCATTACCTACCGTATTAAATGCTCCAACGACCACATTTAATGACTCTTTTTCGAGTTTTTTATTAATATATAAATACGGGTACGGTGTTATTTTTTTATACCGCGAACTTTGTTTAAGGAGAAACCAACCACCAAAAGGAAACTGGAGCTTTCGCACTCAACCCAACATCGTGTCCATCCCTACAGTTGACAAGTAGGTGCTTTGTCCCGTATTTTTGTCTTCCTTTAAAGTTTAAAACCTTTATATAGATGCTATGGGGTTTGGGTTAAACTTGTTGTAGACTCTTTTCACTGTGAGATGGGTTTTCCATCTCCATTCCACAACCCTCTCTTGGTAAAACTCTTATCCACGACCTCTATGATTTCTTTTGTTTCAGTTTCCATGGTTATAGTCCTCCAAGGTTGGGGTTTGAGTAGTGTTTGGGCCCAGTGGCTGTCTTCTCGCCTAGCCATGAAGTTTTTTCTTTAGATTGTTCCTTTTTTCGTGCGATTATCTCGCCGGGGACCTAGTTATGCGTTCATACCTCCTAGGGCAGAGCTCCTCCCTAAGCCAGATAGATCCTTTTCTTATGAACATTTTGTTGTATCATGTCCAGGCTAGGGTGAGGACGCCCACCGAATCCATGGTTCTGGATCATCTTCTTTCCTCTTATATTGGGATTTACGTGCTAGGCTTAGAAGAAGGGATTTTTCCCTTACGAATTGTGCATACTCATGCTCTACTCCATTGCGATTGTCTCGTGAGAAGATACCTAGCACCTCGTAATCACGGTAGAATAAAAGGCTATTATGTGTATTACACAAAACTTTTCATTTATTGAAAAGCGTGATCATAAGGTCGCCAGGGTTTGAGAGTCAACCTCCTGTCGCTATGGAATGAGTCAATGCGACAGTATGGTGTTTTCACCTTCCTCCTTTTCTCCCACCCTCAACTTGAAAAAGACCGTGAGTAAGTTTCTCTGCCTCTAACATTTTGGAATTAATGAACAAAGGGTTGGAAAATAAGTGGGCCAACTCCTTTAAAATCAACAAACCTTAATGCATAACAAAATGAACAATGGAATGCTCGATTTCTACTTTGGTTTGACCGATTACAACAACGTATACACATGTGCTAATAAATTTTTATTCGAATTATGTAAATACACACCTTTTGTCACATCACAAATAACAGTTGTTCTTTTTAGCATAGAATGCTTCAGTGAAATAATGCATGATTTCATTACTCAAAATAGCCATTGTATCACTAAGACACCTCTTACCATGCTCATGTCACAGGTTCTACTCTCATAGAGAAGGATTACCTCCCAAAGGACAACTTGAAAATGAAAAAATTACACAATGCCTAAAAAGGGTGGTAAGAAGAAAGCTAAGGAAAGTGAGGTCGATTCGAATGTGGAGATCATCTCCAGGACTGAGATCAAATTTGAGGACACTAGGGCCATTTCAGGGGCTGCCCTAAAGTTCAAATTGGAAGAGATATATCAAATGATTAGAGACCAGAACGTCCCCGGTGCTGTTCTAGAAGAAATGTCCTTGTATCAAAACATAAAAAACTTGGTCATTACTAAGGCCGCTACACGCCCAGAGCTATTCCTGTGCTCGGAGGTTATCGAGTGGATTTTTCCTCAGACAAATCCTTACACAATGATTATTTCTAATGTAGAGGGGGAATATTTTGCTTCATTGACTCCAACTTACATAGCCATGGACTGTAAGCTGCCCCCTACACAGGTTATGATGATTGATGAGTGGGTGAAACATGTAGATTTGGATATTTTGGAGTGTGGTAAAAAGACGATGATAACAGGAAAACAAGTGCGCCAAAAGACAACTGGCGAATATGAGTCCTCAAGCTTAAGAACCCCTTTCAGGAACATATCTTTGATGCTAAATAGGAATTTTGTCCCAGCAAATGGAACATTGTATAAATTAAGTTGGATCACACTAATATATTATGTGGCCTTTGAAGGCACAATTTTCAACTAGGTAGACATCATATCGAGTATCTTGTCATCCTATCTAGCTACTGCACAGGGAGGGATAACTCAGAAAAGGTCAAAATTTTACATGTCGTCCTACTTGATTGACTGCATTATGTGTAGACACCCGTTCGCCAAGCTGCTTGGGTGCACTTGGATACACACTAAGGCTTCTGTGTATGTTGCTTATCGGATTCTTTGTGCGCATAGGTAGGTAGGTTTCTACAAGCTTATATATGAAGAGTTTCTGATGCCCCTGTATGAGTCAATCTTCCGTAAAGAACCCAATTGTTTGTTGGATAACGCCATGCACATTATTTGTGAATATGGGGACTATTTTTTCTCATAAGAAGGAACATACTTGAGGATGTATGGAGGCTCCAAAGCTCCATCATTGTTGCCCAAATATGTTACGGATTATGTAGTCCATAAAGAAGCGCTCATGCAAGTGTTCATAAACATAGTAGGTAACTTCCTCTATGGCATGAAAAAGGCAACCTTCACACCACTACCTTTTTGCATAGGGAGTTTCAAATTCACCAAAGTCAAAGGTGCCTCTGATTTTGTAAAAGAGTTGGAAATTTTTCACTTTGGATAGAAAAGTTTCCATAGAAATGACAATAGTGGAAGAGTCGCAGAACATTATACGACCGTTGGGATAAGCTATGAATACTTAGATCACTTCGAGAAGGATGAAGAGGTGCACAGAAGAGCCAGTAACATGATTGATTCGAGAAATCAATTCAAGAAGAAAGGTTGCACTAGTGGGAGTAAAGATAGCAACAATGCAACAGAGAGGAAGCCGCAAAAAAAAAAAGAAAAAAAAAGGCCTTAAAATTACAACAGGTCGAAGCAGAGAGAAAACAGAACAAAGAAGATGAAAAGAAACAAGTAGAAGAGGCTTAGAAACGGAAACGAGCAGAAAAGGCTCAGAGGCAAAAAGAAGAAGAAGACGGATTAAGGAAAGAAGAGGTAGAGAGAAAACAAAAGGAAGTCGAGGAGGCGACTGAAGAATTAATAAAAAAGGAGGAGGATAAGCTCAAGGAAGAATTAGACCAAGAAACAACTCAGAATGACCCGGTAGATCCTCCTGCTTCATAAGGTGGCACAATCATAGGTGGCCATATTCCTTTTGTAGAACTTGGGCTTACTCCATTCACTCTGTCTAAGCAGCACACGATGTCATTCTTAGATACCATCTTTTTTGATAATACAAGAAAGACCGTCACCATAGCATATGAAAAAAGGTTAAAAGTGGGATCACAAGGTCATATGGTTACGGTAACCGAAAATACCATCATGGGGGTACTAAAAAAGACCCTAAGTTCATGGCCTTTGTGAATGTAGTAGTTGCATAAGGCAGTGCTAATAATGTTGACCATTTGATGGAAAATGTAGAGCATCAAAAGGAAAAAATGCTCAAGTTGAAAGATACTTTGGTCAAGACAAGAGGAGAAGGAATATAACTAAAAATTAAGACAAGGCTATCCTCTCAAAAAAACAAAGACTCCAAAGTGAACACCAAACTTTGGATGCAAAAAAGGATGCCTTGGAGTTGCAGGTAATGATTATGGAGGGAGAGAAAAGGGATTTTGAAGCCAGAATTTCAGAACTGGAATCAAGGGAATATTAAGATATTTAGACACTTAGGAGTTAGTTAAGATCAACTTGTGTAATATATCCGTTAGGCAAAGTGTGTTTCTTTAGTATGCATTAGTATGCATTTGTAAATATTCTAATCCGACAGTCATGATATGCTCTAGACTTAAAGTGATCCGATGGTTCAACTTCTCTTAGATCATACCTACCATTGATCCGTGGCTTAACACCTGATTGGTCCATGATCTCTATTTAAAGAGCATGGAGGGTCCTTGGATAGTTGATCGATTATGGGAAGCTCATATGTAATTTTCTTTCTTTTGCATAATAAATTGCTCCAAGTAGCTATTTGGCTGGGGCCATGGACTGTTTCCCTCTTGAGGGTTTTAACCACGTGACAAACATCGGTGTGTTGATCTGTGATCTATTTGTGTGAAGTGGTTGCTCAAGGTGTTCGGTCTTTTGGGAGTACTCTATGTACTCGAATATGGTATCAGAGCGTTTATGAAGAGCCACTTTCGATTTTGATCAAGATCTGGAACCGATGTTGCTGAAACTTTGAAATGGTTTTTGGTTCTGGATTTTCTATGCATTTCTGGCTTGTGGAAGCTGTTCCATTGTGTCCAGAGAGTCATTTCCATTGAGAAATATTTTTCGTTTCACCAAAATTCGTTTCCGTTTGTTCCAGAAACATCCATTTCGACAAATCTGAAGGTATAATGTTACAGTGACGGATTTGTTTTTTTTTTTTAAATCTCTCATATTTTATCAGTTTTATTATTAAATATTTACTGTTTTAGTCTCGGACTGTTGCCTTCTCTCGCTGTGTATGCTCTTTACCGTGCACCTTGCGCGATCGCGGCAAATCAGAGACATATGGGAAAGTTTTTTTTCTTGTCTTCTCGGTTATATATGCTCTTTGCTGTGCACCTTGTGCGATCACGGCAAACCAGAAAGAACAAAAAAACTTGAAAACGTAGACTTTCTAGGTAAGCTAACCAATATCTAACCCATTGTGTGGAAAAAGTTTTTTTTGTTTTTGTTTTTCATTTTTTTTTGTGATTTACAAGAAGAAGAAAAAATGCAAGCACGGAGAACGAGAAAGAAGAGTTAAAAAAAAGGCCCCCCTTCCTCTTTCCATTCTTTTACGTACCTTTAAAACTTAGTTCACCTGGTCCAAAGTTGTTTTATTCTTTAATAGGTCTTGAGTTCAAGTCTTATCAAACTACTTTTTAGTGCATGCAATTTCTATTTTCAAGTTACTTTATTGTAAAAGTGCATCTCACTTAAATAAAATTAAATAAATAGTGAGGCACTTAAGTCTTTTAATTTATTGTCGCATTATTTAAAGTAACATTATTGTAAAAGTGAACATCACTTATTCTACAAAAGTGATTCACTTAAAAGCAACTTTATTGTAAAGTGATTGTCAAAGGTTGATCTTGGGAAGAGGGGGGTTCTTTTTTTAGTTGGTCAAGTTAATATCTGCCACATCACTATTGGAGACATCTTCAACATTTTTTTTGATTAAGCATAACTTGATCATCCAGAATTAGTTTTCAGTGTCGTTTTTTTTAAACCGCATATTTTTTCTAGCTCTTTGCATCCAAACAGTTAGTTTCTGTTCTTTCAGTCATTATTTTACAGTATGGCCGCCCCTTATGATATTATACTTAAAAGTTCTAACTATTTCTCATGGAAATCTCGTATGGAGGATGTTCTGTGAAGTAGGGGACTTTTCAGGATAACCTTAGGGAAAGAAACAAAACCCACTAATGATGATAAGAAAATTAAATGGGTAAATAGATGTGATGAAGCTCATGGATTGATTGGGATGTCAATCTCTACTAATTTGCGATTCCACATATCTGGAATTGATGAACCTGATATAGCTTGGAAAAAGTTGGAATCTGTGTTTGGTAAACACAATGAAATTTTGGGTCATCAACTTGAGAATGAGTTGATTTCCTTAAATCCAAATGATTTTTCATGCATTTAAGACTATTTATCTAAGTATAAAACTCTTAGATTCTTATGTGCAAAATGCAAGGTTAAGAAAGAAGACAAACACTGTATTTATCATATTCTTTCCAAACTTGGACCTGCATATTCTATTTTTGTATCTACATTCTACTCCATAAAAGAATCCTTGACTACAACTAGCTATCAAGAGCCTAGTCTTAAATCCTTTTGTGATTCCTTAATTAGAGAGCAAGATAAGCTCATTCATCTTGGAATAATTAACAATGCAAATACATCTGGGAAAGCCTTATTGTCCTAACAGAAAGAAAAGTCCAAGCCTCCCAAGAAATAGAATTTTCGCAATAATAAGCCAAACAACAAGGGTCCCAAACCCTCTTAGTCAGCTCCTTCTTTAAAAAATGAAAAAGGATCCAAGCAAAAAGGAAAGAATACTGAGCGTCATTGCAATTTTTATGGAAAAGATAATCATGATGAATCTAAGTGTTTTAAGAAGACGACATCTTTGGAAGCAACAATGAAGAAGCACCACATCAGCCCAGATTCATCTTCAGAATCTACCTCTCATGGACATGCACTTTGTGCTTTTGGTTACTCTTATACTGCATCTTCTTCTTCTACTTCAATTGAATGGCTCATTGATTCTGGAGCATCTTATCATATGGATAAGGATCAAGCCATCTTTTCTACTATGCATGAATGTAACACCAAACAAATATTTGTTGGTGATGATAGATCTCTAAGTGTTGTAGGATCTGGAACAGTTCTAGTAGAAAATGGTCATTTCAGTGATGTACTATGTGTTCCAAGAACTTCCTGCAATTTGTTATTGGTTTATCAAATTACTCATTTAGGTGAAGGTAAAACTGTGACGTTTACACCTCACCAAGTTGTAATCAAGGATTTTAAAAATCCTCAAAATGTCCTTGCTACTGGAACTGTTGATGATATTACCAGGTTGTACAAATTTAACAACTTTGGGTCATCACCTTTTCTTTCAGTTTTTGTTGCTCATAGTGATAACTTGAGCAAACTTTGGATGAGCGATTTGGTCACTTAAATTATCGCTCATTGCAACAACTACGTAAAGACAATATGGTGACTGGTCTTTCGATGGTATCTTGCAAGGATGGTGTTTGTTCCGGTTGTGTATTCGAAAAACATCATCGGGATAGTTTTGACAAACATGCCTCTAGGCACGCCTCGGTTCCCTTGGAGCTTGTGCATAGTGACTTGTGTGGCCATCTTCGATCTGCTTCGTTTTTTTGTTTCAAATATTTTTTAACTTTCATTGATGACTACTCCAGACGCACTTGGGTTTACTTCCGAAAACTTAAAAGCGAAGCATTTAAAATGTTCTTGGCCTACAAGGCCCTTGTTGAAAAACAATTTGGTCATCAAATTATTTAGTTAAGATTTGACAATGGAGGAGAATATGTTAACAACAAGTTCACTACTTTTTGCACTGAACAAGGAATCCAACAACAACACACTGTTCCATATACACCGCAACAAAATGGTGTAGCTGAACGGAAGAACCGCACTTTAAAAGAAATGGCTAATTGTATGATCCAATCTAAGGGACTAAGTCTTCAATATTGGGCTTAGGCCATAAATTGTGCAAATTACATAGTTAATCGCACACCCACTAAAGTTTTACAAGGTATAACACCGAAAGAAGCATGGAGTAAAATTAAACCATATGTAAGTCACCTTCATGTGTTTGGTTGTGAAGCATGGGCTCACATTCCGGATGAAAAACGGAAAGCATTGTAGCCTAAAAGTGAAAAGTGCATATTTGTTGGATATTCTGAAGATGTAAAAGGTTATAGACTTCTTCAGTCCCATTCACATTATATAATCATTAGAAGAGATGTTAAATTTGATGGAAATCTCTTGTCCTGCGAGCCTAACTTGGCGGGTGTGCCATCTTTGGCCTGCGAGCCTGATTCGACGATTGTGCCTTCTTCTTCTTCTTCTTCCAACTTTCGTAACAGGTTTCCAACTCCAGTTTCAGATGATGACAGTGAGGATGAAAATCCACCTCCGCCTGCTGATGTTCCTTCAATTGCACCAACACCAATGCTTCCTCGATGGGTTCGTTAAACATGTGAAGCAGCTGGTGATCTTGCCGGTGATCCTAGAGATCAACGTCGAACACGTTCTCAGTATCAGCGAGCCTCTTCTCTTTTGGCTCAAGTTTCCGAGAATCATGATAAAATTTTTTTTGCAGAAGCTTCAGTAAATCCAGATTGGGATGCAACTATGGATGAATAATATCATTCCTTAATGGCGAACGATACTTGGGATCTTGTTCCTCTTTCAAAAGGAAGAAAACTTGTCAGATGTAAATGGGTCTACAGAACTAAGTATGCATCAGATGGAAGCGTTGAAATACTTAAGGCAAGGTTAGTTGCCAAAGGTTTTTCCCAAGTTAAAGGGATTCACTACAATGAAACCTTTGCTCCTGTCGCAAAAATGAATTCCATCCGCCTTGTTCTTTCCCTTGCAGCCTTACATAACTAGCAAGTCCATCAAATGGATGTCAAGTCTGCCTTTTTACATGGTGATTTACAAGAGGAAATTTACACGGAACAACCTCCTGGATATGTTCAGGATAACTCTAGCCTTGTCAGTGTCCTTAAGAAATCCTTATATGGCCTTAAGCAAGCTCCTAGAGCTTGGTATGCCAAAATGGATAGCTTTCTCCTTGACAATGTTTTTTCTAGATGCCATTATGACCCCATTGTCTATACCAAAAAGTAGGAAACCATCTCATCATACTTGTTATTTATGTTTATGATCTTATCCTTACTGGTAGTGACCCTAAACTTATAACCCATGTGAAATCCAGTCTTAAGCAAAATTTTGAAATGTCAGACTTAGGACATTTGCATTATTTTCTTGGTCTCCAAGTCTTGCAAACCAAAGAAGAAATCTTTCTTTCCCAGTCTAAGTATGCTTGTGACCTTATTCGTCACTTCCACATGGAAGATTGTAAACCAGCCCCTTCTCCCTTTCGAGTCTGGAGTCAAACTTTCTGCCACTTGTACTTCCCCTAAAGTAGATGCCACCTTGTATCGTCAGCTTGTTGGTAGTCTTTTATACTTCAATCATTCTCGTCCCGACCTTTCCTTTGTCGTTGGTCGTGTTTCTCGTTATATGCAAACTCCTCATGAAAGTCATTGGAACAAAAAAAAGAATACTTCGATATATTCGAGGTACAATTCAGTTTGGGATTCTTTACAGTACATGGGGGAAACCTTTTTTGGTTGGTTTCACTAATTCAGATTGGGCCGGCGATCCTGATGATCGAAAATCTACTACAAGTTATGTTTTCAGTCTGGGATCTGGACCTGTCACTTGGGCTTGTAAGAAACAATAATCTCTTGCTCTTTCTTCAGCAGAAGCAGAATATCGAGCCGCATTTAATGCCAGTCAGGAAGCTTTATGGCTTCGACAGATCCTTTTAGAGTTTGGATTCAAGCAGCAGCAGCCTACTCCACTTTGGTGCGACAATCAAAATGCCATCAAGCTTGACAAAGATCCAGTTCTACATCAACACAGCAAACACATTGAGCTACACATGCACTTCATCAGAAATCTTGTTCATGATTGTGTTCTTGAAATGCTCTATTGCCCTACAGATGATAAAGTTGCAGACATCTTCACTAAGTCTCTTACAGAAGGAAGTTTTCTAAACTTTGATCTATGTTAGGAGTTTAGAAATGTGTCCTTAAGGGGGATAGGCTCTAATGCCTCCTTCCTTCTCCTGATAGTGTCACTTTTGTAAATCCTTCAATCATATCCCAAGTTGTTCTTATGGGGGGATGTTAGGATATTTAGACACTTAGGAGTTAATTAAGATCAACTTGTGTAATATATCTGTTAGGTAAAGTGTGCTTCTTTAGTATGCATTTGTAAATATTCTAATCCGACGGTCACGATATGCTCTAGACATAAAGTGATCCGACGGTTCAACTTCTCTTAGATCATACCTACCATTGATCCGTGGCTTAACACCCGATTGGTCCATGATCTCTATTTAAAGAACATGGAGGGTCCTTGGCTAGTTGATCGATTACGAGAAGTTCATATGTAACTTTCTTTCTTTTGCATAATAAATTGCTCGATGTATCTATTTGGCTGGGGCCATGGACTGTTTCCCTCTCGAGGGTTTTAACCACGGGACAAACATCGATGTGTTGATCTCTGATCTATTTGTGTGAAGCGGTTGCTCAAGGTGTTCGGTCTTTTGGGAGTACCCTGTGTACCCGAACAGGGAATATGTAGCAAGCCAACAAGTGGGGGAATGAAAACCTAAGTAGAAGAGTTGGTGGTACAGAAGGGATCCTTTGATAACCAGCTAAAAATAGCTATTGAACTCAAGCAGGACATTACTTTGTTTCATGAATAGGCTTGCAACATTCGAAGGAAGATGCACCAAGTTCAAATTAAACTCCTGGATGAAATTTAAAAAGTAAAACCGATAGTGACGAGGTTAGAGGGAATTGCAGCAGAGTCACTGAGATTTAGGAAAAAACTAATAGAAGTCAAAGGAAAGGTTCAAATCTAGATGACCTGGGCAAAGGCCACCTCGACATTTCTAGATTACATGCCGTAGAAAATGACCGGAAGCATAAAACCAAAAATGGCACTCTTGGAGTTTTGTAGAAAAGCTTATGTAAGGTTAAACAATGAAATCGACAAACCTATGGAAAAATGTATTGAGTTCTATAAAAAGATGAGCCAAATTCACAATAAATGCCAGCTTTCTTTGGCTGAAAAGATCGTTGATTTTCCAAATAAGGGCTGACATTTGGCGTATCTACGAGATAGACTACAGGAAGATGTATAGTACATTCATAAAATTGAAGTTGTCAATGAAAATGATGTTAAAACTGGGATTGCGCAAGCTTCTGTTAGCAATCACATTTTGGAAAACGTGTGTAAATCCTCCCGATAAAAGGTGACATGTGTGGAGACCCAGTTGGTCGTGCACGAGGTTACCATGCAAATGCTGGAGCCCACAAATTACAAGACTATCGCAAAAGAATCCAATGCATGGGGATAATATATTTCAAGTTTGGTTGGGCCCACTTGAGAACTTTTGTCTTTTTGTGTTTTTTGTCATATTCTAAGTGTAAAGCATTAAAAGACGAAATTTTGGAATTCCTAGGGTTAGGAAACTCGATGAGTCACTAGATGACAATTTGTAATATAAATAGAGGTAGAAAGTAGAGTAAATGGACTTTTCGCTAGCACAAGGAGGTCGGATTATTTTGTAAGGAGAACTCATTTTTTCTGCTAATTATAAAGAAGGGCTTACTTGCTGGGAAAGGATTACGCAGGAATTTGAATGGAGTGTGTGGAATTACTTCTATTTGGTTTCCGTACAACTGTGATATCGTTTTGACTTTTGTTAAATTATTTCTTTGATGGCGAATGGTTTTTCTTTCTATATAAAATTCTGTGTATGAATCGAGTAATGCATGTTTAATTATTTCAAAGCTATCTTTGATAATCTTTCTGCTGTAACTATACATATGAAATTGAAACAACTATCTGCAGATTATTATAAATAAATACAGTACATTGATCTACTTCTTTTAAATTTGCTCCCTACGGGGATGAAATAGATTAGACTAGAATAAATTAGAATATAATATATTTGTTTAGATCCAGATTTAAAGAAGTGATTGAGGAACATGAATGATAAGACGAGAGGTAAGAATCTACACATCACTCTTGAAGTTCATGTTCATCAATTATGTGCATTTATCTTAGGAATTTGCATCTCATTCATTCAATTAAAGAAAACTACATAAATGGTGGATTGGGCCGTAACCAGTAAAGATTTAAATAAACTTAATCTACGGTAGCCAAACCGTTAACCGGATGGATTCCCCACACCAAATGGTGGACGATCTAGTTGGGATCGATTACCAGGGAGAATCCCTACTGTCGGTACCTGAAAATTTTCTAGGAGTCAACAGATTTGGCGCTAGAAGGAGGGCCTGCCAGTGCATGGCTGGAAGAGGAAATCCATTTGTAAAAAATTATTCCATTGGAAATACATCTGAAACTAATTTTCCTGAATATTTTGTTCTTGAATATGAAGAATACGAAAAGGTAAGTTCTGAAGAAGAAGGTTCAGAACATTTGTATGTTGTTCCATTCGAAGAAGTTGATAACTTTTGGAGACACACAAGATATTACTTTAAGAAACTTGGAGGATTGAAAGGAATCCATGCGTTACCAGGAAGGCAGGCTCCCAAGAAAGCAATCTCTTATACTCAAGATTCAATCCTTGTAGAAAATTTGGAAGAATTGGTGGATCTATCTATCCAAGAAATCATTCAACCTCTTGATTAGTTGGGACCAAAGTCTCCTACAACTCAGGTTTTCCCATATTCTCCGCCACTGTCTGCACCTCGAGTTATGGCTGCAGCTGCTATTCGACCGGCATGGAGGGATAGAACACCACTTAATGTGGTTGCACCTTTGAATGATTTGCCTAAGCACCCATAACAAGTATTACCAAAGTTTGACACTGGAAAAGGCGTTTTTGTAGAAGGCCATTTGAAAAGTTTACATCTCGCTATGGATCTTTTAAATGTTGAACATGAAGATGCTGTATGCAGGTTGTTTCCATATACTTTTGAGCCTAAAGCATCTTCTTGATTTTTTAGTCTACAATCCAATTCAATAGAAAACTGGGATACTTTCAAAAGGGTATTTAAAAGCAAATTCGGTAATAAAAAAGCTGTAGCTACCCTTATGAAAGAGTTACTGTTATGAGGATGGAAAAGAAAGGAAAAAATTCAAGATTTCAATCAAATATTTACTACTCTTTTAAGCAGTTTTAGTGCTGCAACAAAACTAACAGAAGAATCTTTGGTAGAATATTATACTACAACACTTTACCCACCTATAGGAATGTTTGTGAAAATGGTAGTTAATCCCACACTGGTAGAAAATTACGATGAAGCCAGCAGGGTGGAAGCTAATCTTGATAGTATAGCAAAGCACACTTCAGAACCAGAAGTAAAAACACCGCCAGTAAAAAACCTTTGTTGTTAACTAGGCCTATAGAATAACACTCGAATGAATTAGAAAATGTGGTCAAGATGGTAAAAAAGTTATCAATAAGATAGTAGAATTAGAAAAGGACAATGGAGCTTGTTGATCTAGAAATCATTTCAAGCCTTATTACAAGAAAAGGGAAGGAAGTGGACAGCTTCAACCACCTCCAATTAATTCTGTTGTTTTAAATTTTAATGTAATAGGCATGGACCATTTATGTACTTTTCATCAGGAGCATCATTCTGAAAAAAATTGCTCGTAGTGGATAAAATTGATGACTTTGGTTATGAATCAACTGTTAGATGCCCAATTAGCAGAGCACAAGGTAGAGGAAGACCAAACAAATGAGCCAGAAGAAACAAATGAAGAAACCACGATGGTATTGTGGGATTGGGAGCCCACATTGGGGTTGAGCGAGAAAGAGCATACTGAGGAAATTCAAGTGTCATCAGTTAACGTTACAACTAGAAGTAAAGGACCGGTAGTGAATGAAAGTTTAGTGCTGCCTAAAATAAAGAAGATAAAAGAAGCCATGAAGAAAATTATCAGCACTACTCAAACGCAACCTAAGTCTAATTCGAGAAACATAAAAGAAACAAATCCAGTAGTTAACAAACCTGTGAAAGCTCTGGAAAAGAAAACAGAATGTACTAAGAAAGGTTCTACAGAATATGACATGGGGTATGATATTGTAGAAGACATTAAGAAAACTAAAGCAAATATCTCTTTATTTGAATTATTTAATCTACCTCAACAGATAAAGAAACAATTGGAATCCTTTGATCCACAACTCGACACTACTTCAGAAGCCATTGAATCTGATACTGAGATTAACAAAGCAAGCATAGGTGGCAAATCTACATCTCAGACTTTACCTTTCTTGTTATCATTTGAGATTTTCAATCACAATGCACATAACTATTTATTAGACTATGGAGCCTCTTTCAATGTTATGCCACTTTCGATTTGTAAGAAGATTAATGGCCAACCAACACCATCCCCCTCCTAGATCATTCAACTGGATAGGTCTGCTGTTAAAGTGATAGGGCAAATGAAAGATGTGTTAATTCGATTGCCTGCGGATCCTAGATTTTTCTAGTTCATAAATATCATGGTAGTAGATATACCAGAGGCTTATGGATTAATATTGAGTGGGGACTGGTCAACAAAACTTAATGGTTACTTTGCAACCGATTGGTCTCACATGTGGTTGCCATATCAAAATAGTCAAAATAAAATTAAGATACTGAGGGAACCACATATGAAACAAAACATAATGTAACTTAGTTGGAAGAAAAGAACGAACCGATAAATTTTTCATCTTCAGTTCTAGGAAAATACTTTTTAGAGCTTGAACAAGGGAATTACCAAGTTGAAGAAGTCAGTTGTGAATCATATACACAGTCCGATCTCCATTTTTCGCAGATTGGTGATATTGACTGTAACATAGTAAATTTAACACCAACGTAGGAAATGATACTAACTAGGTAGAGTTAGAAGATACGTATCGATTTTTATATTTTGATGGTTCCAAAACACAAGAGGGATTAGGAGCGGGTTGCGTCCTGATTGATCCTGAAAAGAACAAACAGTTTCTCTCTTGTAGGCTAGAGTTTGAATGCACAAACAATACAACTAAATATGAAGCTCTAGTCCAAGGCCTGAAGAAAGCCATTGAACTAAATGCAAAAAAATTAATTTTTTTTCGGTGATTCTGAGATAGTAGTTAGGCAAGTTAGAGACACAATTCATTGTTGATATCCACACCTAAAAGGATATCAAGCTGAAGTATGGAATTTGATAGCACGTTTTAATGCTTTCAATATAAACTCAATTCCTAGATTACAAAATGCTGCAGCCGATTTATTAGTTATTTCTACTTCCAGGTTAGTGCCAACTAATCATAAGTGTTCTATTGAACTTATTTTCAGGCCATCAGTAGCTGACAATATCAGAAATTTGAGGGTGTTTGATGACGATGAACAGATTATCAATTTTCTGACCAATGATGAAGTTTTCAAAGAATCTGTAATTGATTATGAAGAACATTAGGCAGATTTACAAAATGGAGAATTGACCAAAGGAAATTTCATGCCCAAAGGAGTAAGGACACTTGAGGGAATGTTTGATCTACATAACAAATTCAGAAAACCAGCCAACGTCGAAACTAATAGTTCATCTATGCAATATGAGCTAATAAATTTAGGGACAAAAGCTGGGCTCAAGTACGTAAGTTTGGGAAAGTGTTCCTCGCCTAGAGAAAGGATCCAGTTTATTAAATTGTTTTAGCAATATAAAGATATATTCGTCTAGACATATGAAGACCTAAAGACATATGACACATGCATCATTCAACATATAATTCCTATCAAGACAGGCGTAAAACCATTTCAGCAACAACTCAGGAAAATGAATCCAAAGTTACAGCCTTTAATCCAAAATGAGGTAAAGAAGTTGCTAGACGCAAAGATTATCTTCAGAGTTCGACATTTCGAATGGGTGGCTAATTTGGTTCCAGTACGAAAGAAGTCAAGAGAGATAAGTTTGTGTGTTGACTTTCGAAATCTTAACAGAGCGTCAGATAAAGATAATTATCCAGTTCCCCCAATGGAACAAATTCTTCAGATGGTGTCAGGTTCAAAATTATTCTCCTTATTAGATATGGGTTTTCAGGTTATAACCAAGTGTTGGTGGCCAGACAAGATAGACTGAAGACTGCATTTCGTACGAAGTGGGGAACGTTTGCTCATAGGAAAATTCCATTTGGCCTCATAAATGTTGAGCTACATTTCAGAGGGCCATGGACATTGTATTCCGAGGACTAATCGCCCACTATGTAGTGGTGTACTTAGATGATGTGACAGTTTCTCTAAGAAAAGAGAAGATCATGCTTTTCACTTGAAACAAATTTTTGACCATTGTAGAAAATATGACATATCTTTAAACCCAAAGAAGAGCATTTTTTTCGCGGTTCTGGGAGGGAAATTGTTGGGTCACATAATTTTAAAGAAAGGAATCTCAATCGATCCAGATAGAGTTGAGGTTATATCTGAGATTCCCTTGCCCCATAACAAAAAAGCTATGCAGTCATTCATGGGCACGATAAATTTTGTTCGAAGGTTTGTACCAGATTTTTCCCAAATTGTAAAACCTTTGCAACAAATAGTGAAGAAAAGCTTACAACTCAAGTGGACCGATATCAAGAAGATCGCTTTTAAAGACATCAAAACAACGATAGCTCATGCGCCTTCTTTAAGGAATCTTGACTTTGAAAAGGATTTTATTGTGTATACTTTTGCTTCGGATAACTCTCTCGCAACGGTGCTCACGTAGAAAGGAGAATTGGGAGATGAATACCCAATATAATTTATGAGCACTGGATTATAAGGGGCTGAATTGAATTACCCTGCTATATACAAACAAGCGTACACACTTTTCAAAGCGGTAAAACAATTCATACCTTATATTTTGAAAAATAGAACCAAAGTTATTGTTCCTCATCCGACTGTTAGGTCCCTCTT
The DNA here is from genome assembly GCA_001517045.1 of Pseudotsuga menziesii. Lineage (NCBI taxonomy): Eukaryota > Viridiplantae > Streptophyta > Pinopsida > Pinales > Pinaceae > Pseudotsuga > Pseudotsuga menziesii. The sequence continues at coordinate 203,668 of LPNX010290267.1, forward strand.
CGTACATAAATGATTGGGTGAATGAAGAGGAAATTGGGTGACAACATTGCAAGGATATGATTTAAAATTCAAACCAACTACTATGATTAAAGGACAAGGGTTGTGCAAGTTGCTTGCAGAAAGTCATGACAATGAAGAGCATGATTGGGAGAATGAAGCTGAATTGAAGTTTATTGATGTATGTCCCATTTTCACCACTCCCAAGTCATGGTACCGAGATTTAGTGCATTATCTTTAGCAAGGACATCTACCTGAACATTGGAACTCCAAGCAGAGAAGGGCGCTACGATTGAATTCAGCTCCTTATCAGATAATTAATGGAATAATTTTCAAGAAGAATTATGATGGATTTTTTCTTAGGTGTCTTGAGAAGGAAGATGCATGCAAGGTAGTTAAATAATTGCACGACAAACCAACGGGAGGAAATTTATCTGGATATACTACCACTCATAAGATTCTCAGAGCTGGATACTAGTGGCCAACGCTATTCAAATATGCTCATGCTTACGCAAGAAAATACGATGTGTGCCAAAGGAGTGGTGGTAGATTGTCAACCTCTTATTATTTCATAACCATTCAAACAGTGGGACATAGACATCATTGAGGAAATCAATCTGAACTCTTCACTACAACATCGGTATATCCTTACGGCTACAGATTATTTCACACAATGGGTTGAAGCGGTTCCATTGCGCAAAGTGAACGAGAATGTGGTCATCAACTTTCTGCAAGAGAACATTATGACCATGTTTGGGGTTCCATTTTCCCTTGTTTTTGATAATGCATCTTATTTCTCATCTATCAAGATAACTGAATTTGCTTATGAAAAGGGAATCAAATTACATTATTCAGCAAATTATTATCCTTAGGGAAATGGGTTAGCAGAATCAAGAAACAAGAATCTCATCCAAATTTTGAAGAAAAGCGTTATTGAAAATCAAAGAAATTGGCACACGGCCCTTCCCAATGCACTATGGGAAGATAGAGTCACCCAAATAATTCCTTAGGGGTTTCTCCCTATACTCTTGTATATGGAAAAGAAGCTATTTTACCCCCAAACATTCTTCTTCTATCATTTCAATTAGCTCAAGCCTCCCAATGATCCGACATCAAGATATTACAAGCATGTATTAACACTATGCTGAAACTTGAAGAATCCAGAAAAAATCCAAAGATAGGTTTTTTTAACATCAGGACATTGTAAAGAGATGGTTTGATAAACGAAAATCCCAAAAGGGGAACTTTGAAATAGGAGACTTAGTTTTAAAATGGGAACACTTGCATGACGAGAAGGGAAAACACACACAATTTCAATATCTATGGGTTGGCCCCTATCAGATTCCTGAGAAGCTTGGCCCCTCAACTTACAAATTGCAATATTTAAAAGGGCAGGAAGAAATTCTTGCTATAAATGGCCTTCTCAAACAATACTTCACCTAGAGTTTAGAACAATTTCTAAATAAAACCTTTCCTTTATTTTCTTGTTTTTATTTAGTTTGCTTTCTTTTTCTGATTTACTTTGATTCATTTCGCTTGATTTTTTCTTAGAATAATCTAGCTCAATTTTTTACGCTAGGAAACATAGCAATCTAAATAATCTCAAGGTCTTTGAAAATCAAGAGCTACTTACAGGAAAACATGTGTGGGGAAATTTGGTCGAAGTTGAGATTCTTTAATTATTGATAGACTGTAGAAAGGGAAGCTAATTTCAAGTCCACATTGAATTGATTTAAACCCTATAAAATAACTAAGGATTGTGAGGTCTAGAGTACTATCTTGGGGCTCCATCCATCCTTACACTAATATCATTCTTAGGAAGCTTACTATGATAGACCCACGGAAAGGAAGCAGGTCTGGCGGATGTATGGCATTCAAAATAATCCCATGCTACAAATTGAAAGCCAAAAGGCTTATAGTAAAGAATCAAAATTCCAAGACAAACAATCTACATCAAATAAAACATGCTGAAAGAATAAACCAGCAGATCAAAAGGATTGCTTAGAGAGGTTCTTCTCCGCCCATGAGCTTGAAACAAGTTTATCACTCACACAAAAGGACATTATGAATGGAATATCCCATACCAAATTCTCAGAGTAGAAGAAGCAACCAAGGAAGACTAAAGACAAATGTCATTAACATAGAAAGCATCAAAATAATGCTAATAAGCATGGGAATGAGGAACAAATGAATACATCTGTCTCACCTTGTTACAATCATGTGGAGTCATATCTAGTGGTGACCAAAAGATAGAGGAAAAATGAATCTAATATTTTGGACCCAAGAGAGTTATCAAGACTCCTAATCCGTATTACCCTACTGCCAAAAGACTACAATCAACGTGATGAAAAAAATTTACCTCCCTGGATAAGTCTAGTTTTTTAAATGATCTCGAAGAATACATTGAATAAATTGTTGTATATCTATAATCGGGTACCATGTAGCAGTCTTGTTTTCTACAGATAATTTTTTTAGAGATTTGTGTCCGCTAGCCAGTCGCCAATTATTGCTGCTAGAACTGCTTCCCCAAATTTTTTACATTTTAGGGCTCCTCCTTACTTTTTGGTTGAAAGCTTACTTAGACTATTTTTTTCAATCCTAGAGAATCCATCTTAAACATTGAGTTTTTTCCCAAAAGGTTGACAAAGAAGTTTTTAGGCTAAGTTAAAACTCATCTTTTCCGCTGACATATCAGAGTAACTTGGTGAGTCTCTCCGACGTGTCAGAGGAACTCAGCTAGTCGTTCCAACACATCGGCTTGGGCAAAAGAAGTTTTTCCGTGAAGTGTCGTTTCGACACAACTCGTCGAAACTAGCCGACACAGTTGGGAGTAAATCACGAGTGACTTCCGACACGGTTGAAAGAATCAAAGAAAGTTCTTGACATTTACTTATGAACCGGTTTTGAAAAGTTTCATGTTTCCCTCCAATATAATCATGATTGATATAGTGATAAAGTTCAAAACCAATCAGTGTCTTTTGGTGAGTCTACACCGCCACCGTCAAAGAAAGTTCATTGTTTTCTACCGAAATGGTTGGAGAAAAATTATTATTGGCCGACGATATGGTCGGAGAAACTTATGGTTCACCATCGATAATGTCAAAGGAATTTTGGAAGATTGTCGATATGTATCAGCGATAAAAAAGAAAATGACTGCATTTTCATGCCAAACGATGTTTGATTACCTACCGCATTAAATGCTCCAATGACCACATTTAATGACTCTTTTTTCAAGTTTTTTTTATATAAATACGGGTGTGGTGTTATTTGTTTCCTACCACAAACACTGTTTGAGGAGAATCCAACCACCAAAAGACAACTGGAGCTATCGCTCTCAACCCAACATTGTGTCCATCCCTACAGTTGACAAGTAGGTGCTTTGTCCCAGTACTTTTGTCGTCCTTTAAAGTTGAAAACATTTATATAGATGGTATGGGGTTTGGGTTAAACGCGTTGTAGACTCTTTTCACTATGAGATTGTTTTTTTTGTCTCCGTTCCACAACCCTCTCCTGGTAAAACTCTTGTCTGCGACCTCTAGGATTTCTTTTGTTCTAGTTTCCATGGTTATAGTCCTCCAAGGTTGGGGTTTGAGTAGTTTTTGGGCCTCGCGGACATCTTCCTGCCTAGTCATGAAGTTTTTTATTTGGATTGTTCCTTTTTTTGCATGATTATATCGCTGGGGACCTGGTTATGCATTCAAACCTCCTAGGGAAAATCTCCTCCCCAAGCCGAACATATCCTTTTCTTATGAACATTTTCTTGTATCATGTCCAGGATAGGGTGAGGACGCCCACCCAATCCACGGTTTTGGCTCATCTTCGTTCCTCTTATATTGGGATTTATGTGCTAGGCTTAGAAGAAGGGATTTTTCCCTTATGGATTGCGCATACTCATGCTCTACTCCACCCCGAATGTCTTGGGAGAAGATACCTAGCACCTCATCACAATAGAATATAAGTTGGATCCCGCTATCATATTGTGTGGCCTTTGAAGGAACAATTTTCAATGGGCATACATCATATCGATTAGCTTGTCACCTTGTGTTGTTGCCGCATAGGGAGGGATAACTCATAAAAGGTCAGAATTTTACATGACATCCTACTGAATTGACTGCATTTTGTGTAGACACCCGTTTTCCAAGCTCGGGTGCACTTGGACACACACCGAGGCCCCTGTGTCTGTTGCTTATCATATTCTTTGGACGCATAGGTATGCAAGTTTCTACAAGCTTACCTGTGAAGAGTTTATGTTGCCCCTTTATGAGCTGATCTTCCTCAAAGAGCCCAATTGTTTGTCAGATAATGCCATGGACGTTATTTGTGAATATGGGGACTATTTTTTCTCACAAGAAGGAACATACTTGAGGATGTATGGAGGCTCCAAAGCTTCATCACTACTGCCCAAATATGCTACGGATTATGTAGTCCATAAAGAAATGATTAGGCAAGTGTTCATAAACAAAGTAGGTAACTTCCTCTATGACATGAAAAAGGCAACCTTCCCGCCACTACCTTTTTGCACGGGGAGTTACAAATTCACCAAAGTCAAAGGTGCCTCTGAGTTTGTAAAAGAGTTGGAAATTTTTCACTTTGGAGAGAAAGTTTTCCATAGAAATGACAATAGTGGAAGCATCGTAGAACATTGTGTGGCAGTTGAAATACACTATGAATACTCAGATCACTTCGATAAGGATGAAGAGGTGTACAGAAGATCCAGTAACATGAATGAGCTGAGAAAGCGGTTCAAGAAGAAAGGTAGCACTAGCGGGAGTAAAGATAGTAGCAGTGCAGCAGAGAAGAAGCTGCAGAAACAAAAAGAAGAGGCCTTGTCACGTCCCCTCCCCTCTACTCGCAGAGAGAGAGGACGCGACCCAACATAAAACATAAATGCATTGAAGATAAAAATACATATGCATATAAAAAATGCAATTATATACAGTGGAAGAAAATACATTTCAACGCATTCAATCGGTTCATAATATTTCATTAACCAAATACATTGCAGGAATTAACACAAGAGTACTTATCTTGAAAATAGGTTGTCCCGCAACTAGCTATGTCGTTGCAACGTTCCACCCAAACATAGTCTAGGGTGCTCATCAATCTCTCAGCACCACTGCCACCCCCGAGATGGGAATGATTTCCACAAGGAACTAGGGAACAACGAGCTCACACATAGCCAAACACATATCAAAATTCAACCAAGCCAAACACAGTTGTGTTTATCATGCTGCTAAGGCAATGGAAAGGTAGAATTGCTAAGCTAGTGAGTTCAACCACACACATATGGACACCTGCACCAGATCTATCTAGCTTGGCATCCATAATACCTACACACCCAACACAAGGAAGTATTCCCTTCACTGCTACACAATCCCTTAGGCCATATCGTCCCTTCCGATTCTCTTCAGGGTGTGCATAGAAGATTTTCCATCCTCTCTTGATCTGTCTATGAGGTTCCTCTATTCACTAGTTTTATCAAGCCAATTCTGGGCCTCCTCCACTCCTAACCAGTTCAAACCAAAACAAGGGTGCACATAAGTTCAAAACTCAAGTTTTGGGCATGAAGGAAAAACGTACCGGGGACCAAAAACAAAAATGGTAATGGGGAAATCAACCCTGTAAGAGAAATACGATTTCACAATTCTAGGAATTGTAGGATCCAAAACGACCTCCATACACACCCAAATCATGGGTCTCTTCTTCCCATTCACTGCATAATACCAAAAATGCATTTATGGGTATGGAAAGATGAAGGAAATGCAGGAAATCGTGAGGGAAAAACGTCCAGCAAGCTCCTACTGCGTGAGGAAGACAAAAACGTGGAATGAATAAATGGAATGGGAAACATTTATGGGTACGTACTTGCCCAATAAGTCAAAAACACGTTTTTAAAAAATGATGGCTTGTCCCAATACGAATTTGACTGCTATACACTTCCATTCCCAAGGCATTAACTAACTCAACCAATTTCTGGAAGAAATAAATGATTGGGTGAATAAGGCAAAAAGGGTAGTTGACGTCTTTATGGGTTCTCCCATTGACATTTGGATTTACCCTATGGGCTGAAGGGTTTGAATAATTTCCCTCCCTATTCTTTATGAAATCATTCCCCCATCTCTTTGTGACATTGACATAGCTAGCTGTGGGTATTTTAATTAAATTGCATATTTACATGATGTCTTGATTTATATTGTGCTTGGATAGCATGATAACCATCGACATCAATTTTAATTGTCGAACCATAGGTGTCAATTCTAATTTTCGATACATAAAATGCTGAATCCATGGTGGGGCCTTGGCCTTGATATCCTCACCATGAGTTAATAACGATATTTACATCATATAGAATTTTAATGCAAATGGGGTCAAAATCGGGATACTACATGCCTTAAAATTACAACAGGCTGAAGCAGAGAGAAAACAAAAGGAAGAAGCTTAAAATAAACAAGTAGAAGAGGCTCGGAAACAGAAACTAGCAGAAGAGGCTCAAAGGTTAAAAGAAGAAGAAGACAAATTACGGAAAGAAGAGGCAGAGAGAAAACAAAAGGAAGTCGAGGAGGTGGCTGAAGAATTAAGAAAACAGGAGGAGGAGGATAAGCTCAGGGAATAATTAGACCAAGAAACAACTCAGAATGACCCGACAGATCCTCTTGCTTCATCATGTGGCACAATCACAGGTGGCCATATTCCTTTTGCAGAACTTGGGCTTACTCATTTCACTCTGTCTAAGCAGCACACGGTGGCGTGCTTAGATATCATCTTTTTTGATAAGACAAGAAAGAACATCACCAGGAGGTATGAAAAAAGGTTAAAAGTGGGATAATAGGCTGATGTGGTTACGGTGACCAAAAATACCGTCATGGAAAGAACTCATAAAGACCCTAAGTTCATGGCCTCTGTGAATGTAGCAGTTGCACAAGGCAATGTTGATAATGTTGACCGTTTGATGGAAAATGTAGAGCAATACAAGGAAAAATGCTTAAGTTGAAAGATACTTTGGTCAAGACAAGAGGATAAGGCATAGAACTAAAAAGAAAGAACGAGGCGATCCTCTCAGAAAAATAAAGACTCCAAAGGGAAACTAAGCTTTGGAGGCAGAAAAGGATTCCTTGGAGGTGTAGGTAATGATTATGGAGGGAGAGAAAAGGGATTTTGAAGCTAGAATTTCAGAACTGGAATCAAGGGAATCCTTAGCAAGCCAACAAGTGGGGGAATTGAAAACCCGTGGTACAGAAGGGATCCCTGTAGAACCAACTAAAAATATCTAATGAACTCATGTAGGACATCACTCTGTTCCGTGAACATGCTTGCAACATCTGAAGAAAGATGCACCAAGTTCAAATTAAACTCTTGGATGAAATCTACAAAGTAAATCCGATAGTGATTAGGTTAGAAGAAATTGCAGCAGAGTCGCTGAGCTTTAGGAAAAGACTAATAGAAGTTGGAGGAAAGGTTCAAAGCCATCTGACCTGGGTAGAGGCCAACTTGACATTTCCAGAACACATCCCGCGGAAAACAGCCGGAAGCATAAAAATAGAAATGGTACTCTTGGAGTTTTGCAAAAAAGCTTTCGTAAGGTTAAACAATGAAATCGACAAAACTATGGAAAATGTACCGAGTTCTATAAAACTGATGATCCAATTTCACGATAAATGCCAGCTTTCTTTGGCTGAAAAGATCATCAATCTTCCAAATAAGGACCAACATTTGGTGTATCTGCAAGATAGACTGCAGGCTCAAACCCTAACACTTCAAGTCTTATCTAGGAGTTAACTCATAATATCATCTTCCTTGTTTACATAATTACAAGTACAAAGACTTGAAAATAAGTGAATTGGAATTAATTGCTCATAGAATTATGCACAATAAAACATTTCTATGGCCATATTCTCTTCATTCAAGATCAAATTTACAGTTCATATACATCTAGAATGGGGAGCCAATAAGAGAGAAGATTGTACCATGTACATTTTATACAAACCATTTAAGAGATGGCATGCCCATTTATAAACCAGTATTTGTTGTAAATTGAAAAAATAACAGGGAAGTTAATACTATACATATTAATGGCCTATTTTTTTATGGCTGAAAAATACCATCACATGTCAATATAGATCTATGTTGTTGGTTCATACATATGGCTGCCCCAAAAAATGCAATCTTTTATTGGATTTAAATGCATGGCATGAGTGTCAGTTGCAAATGTAAATGGTTGGATTTTTTCATCATGTGGAAATATGTTGCTCAAATTTTTCCAAGTTGATGTCATGTGGAATATGTTGCTCAAATTTACCCAATTGATGCCATGATAAGGTCCTTCTCTAATTTAGTGATCACCTTAATCTCTTTTCAGCACCTGGTGAGACTACTTGTAACTTCATCAGATAAATAAAAGATCTTTAATAGTGTTGTGGCCACAATAGATCCCATCCATTTTATACTAGATTGATGGCAGCCCCTTCAAAATTTTGTTGCTTTGTTTTGGATTCTTAGTTTTTATTCACTTCTTTGTTAGATTTTGCTTTAGAAATCCAATGTCCAAGGGTTAGATATGATCCGATGCTTTCCAAGATCAAAGTAACCTTTATTCTAGCAAAAAAATGTCTTTCTGACATACTAAATCATATATTTTGTTTCTGCAGTAACGGACTTGTGTTTAACTAAAACTTGATTTTAAACTTCTTATGAATCGGGGATAACGAGGCAAGATTATTAGGAAGTCTGTTTAAAATTCTATTTTCCCTTTATGATGTTCCAAACTCGATGTCAGACCATGGAAACCAGAATTATGTTTTAGATTGTTAAGATTATGCTTTATGACATCACATACCTGTAATTTTTATACAAATTCATCTATTTCCATTTCAGATCCCTAAAACCAGAAATTAAACACTGGAAACATTGTACGATCGTTGGAAAAATCACCAGCCGAGGTTGCTCTTTTCGACTTCCATAAAAAAGCTTGAAAAAAGGTCAAATCATTAGTTAATGCCATTAATTGAGGCACAATAATTGATGTTTGTAATGATTTAACCGTCATTTTGAGCTCTTTTTCGCATTCAATGTTGCTGGGAATTAACTGACTTGGTTATTGGGCTGGTTATTGGAGCCCTTGGTTATTTTTTATCTTAAATTTGAACATCTCTTTTGAAAAATTTGTTCGCATTTTTGTGAGCACCGTGTGATTAGAAGATTTCAAACACTTTGAACTCTTACCAATTATTATACGGCTTTAGATTGGTAAGTTTTTTATGTTTATTTTGGTTTTATTTTGAAATGGCACCATTCAAAACTTTTGTTTACGGTGTTGTTTATTGTGGTAAATGTTGCAGATTTTCAAAGTGATATCATGGTTCCAAGTACCAAAGCCAAGACTGCGACTTCCAAGGTGTCAAAGAATCAAAAGACCCAAATGCAGGGATATTGACTGATACAAATTGCAGAAACGAATACCCACAGTGCATGGGGTGGTCATACATTTAAAGTTTGTTTAATAATGGCGATTTCTCACAGTATGGAGACAATGCTGGAGTTTTTCAGAAGACCCGAAGTTCGATTATCCATGACATTGCTTAATGTCCTACGGTCATACCATATATGTACCTAGTGAGATGGTTGATAACATTTGCAGATGTACCCATGTATTCTCTCCGGGACGTGAACCAGGAAGTGATTTCTTGTTTCAAACTAGATACCATAGCTTGAATGTATGCTTGGAATCCCCACAAACTTTGTTGTCTTTGGTGTTTTCTACTTAATATGATTTTTTTTTTTTGAGTTTACAGAAATCGTTAAAAGTTGGTGGTCTGACGAAAATAACTTCTGGCTTAAACCAAACAAGGATTATCCCTTAAAACATCTCAGGGAACCAATCAAACTACTAGGTTCTATGATATGAAGGTTTTATGGCTTAAAAATTGCACATAATTTAAGTTGGAATGGATTCCTTTGGTACATCATATTATAACTCATGGTTTAGTTTTCAACTGGGCTCAACTTTTCTCACACAACCTAAAGACTGCCATAGGGTCAGTACATAAAACTCTAGCAACTAAAAAACTTGAATTCTATTTCTTAGCTTATTTTACATTGTATGTTCTCCTTTCAAGTTTCCTATGATGAATTGGCACTGGAATGTGCAATCTCTCCCAGTACACATTTATTGTGCTACATTGTGGGAAGAAAATTATAAGCCCCACATCTATGCTATTTGTGAAAACTTTGTCAGTCCTGTATATCTGACGATTTACAAAGCTGATACCCCCAGGTTATCAGAAGATGCTAGGCAATTGGTAACCATCATGGGTGATTGGTACTGTGGAGAATATCTTACCTACATCAAGATATGGGGTTACATCTTAATTCATATTCTTCCCATAATTATGCTCGATAGGATGATATTAGATGAAGTATATTTCTATACTGTAGTGGATGGTGTTCATGATAGATGTACTATTGGCCTAAATTCACTCTCTATTTGGGGAATTTTGTTATTCAAAACGCCCCTCATGCTTATTTGTTGGCTACTAGGTTACAAGAGTTGGAGTTAGGAAAGAGTATGAAAAGGATGCATGATCCTATACATTTTCTGGAAGGTCGTTGCTCAATAGCTCAATTTAAGTGCACATATATCCATGAGACCGATCCAAATGACTTTATCTAGCGAAGTGTGATGAATTTTGAATAAGTATTCACTAAAGTAACTGACCTTGCTGAAAGAAATCGCATTCATGAAGAATATAAAGCTCAGAGGATTCATATATTGGAAGTAAGGGAAAGAGCTTTTTCCATGGAAGCAGATGCAAATAAAGCACAACAGGAATTATTGAACGAAGCTTTGGCAGTAAGCACTAGGAGAGATAAGAATCCAACGCAACGATAAACTAAGAAATCAGCACAACAGGAATTATTGAACGAAGCTTTGGCAGTAAGCACTAGGAGAGATAAGAATCCAACGCAACGATAAACTAAGAAATCACAACAAACTATCCCCAATCCTTTGACTCCTATTCAAAATATTTCATACCTTATTTAGCAAGCAAAATCTCTGAGAAGTAAGTTGTCTAATGATCCTGAACCTTCTATTCATTTTAGTTCCAGTTCCCAGTGTATTTCAAATTTGGCTAGAAAATATGTCAAGCCCTTATCTCCCCCCTGTGACTATTTCTATTCCTTCCAAGTCTATTGTGCAAGTCATTGATTCCGACTTAGAGAAACCTGAAGAAGTATTCCACTCTATCGATGTCATACAGGAGAATGTTGATCCCATACCCTTGCGCACTTCAATGGCCCCTTCCATTGCAATAACCACATCTTCTCATCATACTTATTCTATCATCAATGGTCACACATCCCGAGAAGCAGATAATCAATCCATTGAGTAATCCATCAATCCTATACCTAATCCTCTCATGGATTCCTTGTCTGATTTCTAATCTATTGAAAATCCACCATTGTCACCTTTAGTTGAAAACGTTCTTACACAAGCCTAGGCCATTCTTCATACTGCACATAATCCACTTGTTGAACAATTACCTAAACCAATGGAAGTAGATACTCTCCCTTTGTTTAAGGATGGTGAAGGTATTATTGCTTAGGTTGAGAATGCTCCATCTTCTAATCTTACTTCTTAGTTGGAACCTCTTCCACAACTTTCCTCCATTTCTCAAGTAACTCAGACTAACATTAACACTGTTAGAGTTCTTTTAGAAGGAGAAATAGTTGCACCTACAAGGGCAATGGCTCTAATTTATACAATTGATACAACGGTAGTGAACTATCAGGAAACTGTTGATTTTGGGAAAGATATTGTTGTTAGTCTGGTGATTAATTCTTTAGTAAGAAGTAGAAGGCAGTCATGAAGAAGAAAAGAGCCAGGGAATATTATATTGTTAGTGGTCCTCCTGATCACAAGATTGTATGGAGACAACCAACTAGGGATACACAAAAGGAGGATTCAGAGGATGCAACTGCTATGGGGGATTTTACTGGAGCAATTTTTTATACTACCACCAGCTTGAATACAATGATCGATGATTAAAAAGAAAAATTTGTTATGCTGGAGGCAGAAAAAATGTCCCTTCATTCTAATTTTGCTACACAAGCAGAGGACATCAAAAACAAACATTGGAAAGAGATAAAAGACTTGTGGAGGTAGGTTGATGAAGTCTTGGAACAAAAGAGAGAAGCACATGAGAATGTGATGGAGTAGGCAATTGAAACATGAGACTTGAAATAAATTGTCCAACTGCTGAAGACACAGCCTCCCTTTAATTCATCATTCAAGCTTTCTTTAGATGAGTTTTTCAAAAAAAGCCCTTGTTATTAACGATGAGTTGAGGAACTCTCAAAAGACTTTTATTTCAGGGATTAATGATACCCAAAATGATTTTTGTTTATTTGAGCATTTGTCTGATCAGTTGAATGAACTTCTGGCAGATAAAAACACAGTTGATAAAGCTTTTGAGCCACTGGTAGATTGGAAATCATATATTAGGAATGCCCCTGAAACCATTCCTCGGTTGGATTCCATGATGTTAAAATGAGTTAAATTTTCATTGAAATATTGGGGCATAGTTTGTGATGATACTTTCAGTCTAATCCAAAAAGGTCAGAAGATATGTGGCAATCTGTGGGAATAGACAGACAATGTGATGGAGAACATGGGCATGTCAGTTTTTGGCTGAGTTAATTAACTCGGTACCTACTAAGTTAAAATTTGTTGATGTGGACCAACTACGGCATGAATCAACATATTCTATCAAATATCTTACCCATGATGATCTCCCAAATTTTAGGTTGTTTATTTCAGTTCTGATATCCCTTACGGTGCCTTTGGAAAATTTCCTGAATTCATGGAGCAAGATTAGACAAAAGGAGATCCGATCCTACATCTATAGAGCATCACTTTAACTAGAACATGCATCGTATAAGGATATTTCTGAGATGTAGGATGTTGTTTCCAAGTGGAAATACTTTGATGCCAATTCTAGCCAAAGTAGTTAGTTGGTCCCAGGTCTTAGGATATTTGGCACTTGTTTTGTGGATCTAGTTTATTCACCATGTAATATTTATTTTGTCATAGTTACTATAAGAGGGGGATTCCAGATATTGGACTACACTATAAACATATCTAATGTGTGTCCAATACTTGTAGTTGATTTTATCATTATGTTGATGACACTCTATAATATTTTTGGAGCAAGTTAATGAATCTGGGGATCTGTTGCCAGGCTTGGTGTCGATCTTATGAGTAAACAATGGAATATATTCTATGTTTTATTTATGGTTTCTTTCTAAATTTCTGAAGTTTAATTTTGTGATATATCTCTAAAATATATTGGATATCATATTATATTCACACATCATTGTTTATATATAGTCTTTGAGTGTTTAATTTATTGTGGAATTAATCTAGTTGTATTGTAATGAATGAGATTAACATATTTGCTCATTTACTATTGATTGCATACTCATAGGTTTATCTAACTATTTAGTTTTTCTTATTTTACATTGATTTGATAACTCCTTTGGTCAAATAATTAACAATTTGGGAATATGTTTCAAGATGTTTAAATTTGCTCAATTCATCTCTGAAGATTAATAGCTACAAAATAATTGTACTGAATCAGTAATATATTATTGGTTTTGCTCATTTATGCTTTTTAATATGTTTAATGAATCGTGAATATATTCATCAAAGATTAGATCATTTTTTACTTTAAAAGTTGTTGATTTACTTTAGATTTAGATTTTATTAACTCAGATCTAGTAATGATTTCCTGTAACTAAGCCACTTTAGTAAATATTTTTGTTCAAGTGTTAAATTAGGGTAACTTATATTTAACAATGTCTTGTTGATTTGGATTTACTTAGTTTAGAAGGAATCCACACCTAAGTTTCCTTTTAAGGAGAATAACCAATTTGTGGAATGATTTTTTAGCATGCATTCTGAGTGCTTGGGAGTTGGAGGTTTAGATATAATAAAATGATCCCCATGTAATTACTCAACCAATTTACCTTGCATGTGATAAGAATTGGTAGGCACATGCCAATACGTATTGAGAACACTCCATACCCCTAACAAATTGCTCTATGCAGCTACTCAAGTAAGGTATCATCCTAGTCCATTCAAAACTCACAAGTGCCAAAAAAAAATAGCTGAATATGCATATACGACAAACTTGTAAAGGGTATGAAAATTGTGGGGATTTCATCAAGGTTTTTCACAAACTTTTCACACAGGTTAGAGCTCATGGGAATCCATGGACTAGGGAGGGATAGCAATGTGTTCCCTATCCATCCGAGTGGCGAAATCCATGATGAATAAACCTTTTGCAATCCAAGTTACCTCAATCTAAGTTTGAATGATCTATGACCCAAGGCGTAGTGCAAAAAGATCTACGACTACAAAACCTTTGTAGGGATCACCTATAACTTTGGAAGAAAAAGAAGGCGTAAAGAACCAACTATCCAAACTTGGAAAGCAAACTCAAGGACATGAGGTATAGAGTGTCAATTTCATAGGCTTTTATAAAATAAAAATGTTACAAGACAATGAAAATGTGAATTTCATTACTTTTTTATTTAAAAAATATAAATAATTTATTATTCATAAGTAAAGTAATTTTATTTTAAATATTGAACTGAAAGTAGAGAATAGTATAACTTTATTTAAATTTAAGTATATTAAACATTGGAATTTAAGAGAAATTTAAGTATACTAAGTGAATATTTTAACACTAATAATTCATATTTTTATGTGAGTAAGACTGCAACTTTAAAAGGCCACTTATAATATAAAGCACCTCACTTTTATTTTTGCAATAATTATATCAATGGAATTGCTTTGCTGAGTTCACACACCTTATTAGATGAAACCTTAAAGATCTAATAACAATTAGTAGAACTAAATCATGATTTTCTTCACTTCACAAAACAAACTAGTTTGATGTGATTTGGATTTTTAAGTTAGTATGTCTGAGAGAGCATCTTGTTTGGTGTGGCATAGTGTGTTGTGTTCATTGGAGACGTTGAAATGGTCAATTGGTCACTAGATAAAGAATAAACTTAGTGTGTGAGATAAAGTGGACAAAAGCCTTTCTTTCTTTTTGAAATTTCATTTTTTTTCACGTTCCCGACTACATTGATTCTTCTCCGATCTTTTGTTGCTTGTAAGAAGGAGCATCAATGATAGAAGGACCCTCTATATGTGAGGGAGGGAGGGGTAGCCACTATCAGGCCACCTTTAAGTATTTCAATTACCCCTTTGACAAGGCCATTTGAAGTTCAGGCCGATCACTTGCAGGACTAGCACACCAAAGCAAGCAAGAGAGGAGCTCAAGACGTTTCCCTCCCTTATCAAGAAAGAAGGGTAGGACCTTACCTTAACCTGAGCTATGATATTTGCGGGTAAGAAATATAGGCTATAGTGAAATGTTTGCCTAGTAGTGGTGGAGTATAAGGAGCTATCTGTCTTAACAGTAACATCGCTAACGTCGGCTAACGTATTGACTTGTATGATTTCGGTAACTAGAGATAGAAGATAGATCGTAATTGCTGAGCTAGAAGGTCATCACTCACCTACTAGAGCTCTTTGAGGGGAATAAATATAGGTCCAACCTAAAATATCCTTATCGTATCAAATTTTATCGTATCAATTTTTTTTGAGGCCCCTCTACCAAATGAGTTACTTCCATAGTATAGGCTATAACATGTGTGTAAGGGCGCACCTATTTGCTGTAGCAATATGACTTATGCAATGTGTAAGGGCCTATTTCCTACAGTTAAATCGGGAACTTGTGTCACGTGATGCTAAAACTTAACCACCAGGACCAGGATGACCTTGCAAGGAAATGAATTACAAGCTTGAAAGAATGAATGACATCCTTAGCAAAGTCATGACTGGATTAGGGTAGACCCAGACAATTCAGATAGACACATACAATCATTTGGTCTTGAAGCATGCCCTTTCGGTTGGTCTTCAAGGAACCGATCAGATATTCTCGGATAAAATCTATCATTATAATAGCATGTCAGTTCGAGCAAGATTGAAATACCATACTAGGTCGACAAGATTGAAAGACTTTTGTATGTCCCTTCCTTCCAGGTTATTTCACACAATAGGTATGTATCCGAATCTGTCTCTAGATCGGTAATGAAATATCTCTTTTTGACATTTTGATATGGCAAAGCTTAGAACTCAAATGTAAATTCATTGCATTGAGAATAGCAAAGTGCTTTACAACACAATATGGGGAGACGTTGGATTATAATAGAATTAGTTTGAATGAGGAGAACGATACACTCCCGTGGTATTTTGGTAAATTTGTTGGTCCTCCCAGCGCGGCTCAGGCATACGATTGTATTCTTCACGATCTTGTTGAGGATGATCATACTCGGGTTTGCTCTCTACTATGGGCTATGAAGCTTCCTCTGAAGATTATATGTTTCACTTGGTTGCTGGTTAAGGACATAATACTTACTTGGGATCACCTCCAATCCCACGGTTTCTCAGGGCCCAGCAGATGTGTTTTTTGCAAAAGAAGTGCAGAGGATTGTGGTCATTTGTTCTTAATGTGTCCTTTTTCTAACAATATCCTCAATCATTACTCGACCACCCTGGGTTTTCCTCTCATTCCGCACAGCACTGTCTTGTCTTTCCTTTCACATTGGTTAAATAACACTGCTACTTTTTCTTCTTTTCGATATACCCCGATCATTGTCTTTTGGTACTTATGGCTCCTCAGAAACAGCTGTATCTTTGAAAATGATATACCTGTGGCCTCCCTCATCATCTCCCGCATTGACAGCTGTCTAGCCATCCACCTTGTGCCCCTTTTAAAAAAATCTTGTAGACAGATCGGTCCAAAGCCAACGCACATTTATCCTGTTGGTTACTTTGATGGTGCTGCTCAACTACAAAAGGGTGGTGCAGGTTTTGTAATCTATATCAGCGATTCTCACTTTTTTTGTTTTTCTGTGGGCTGTGGGAACAGCACCAATACACGTGCTGAACTACTGGCACTGTGGTCTGTTCTCAGAGTCAGCATACTAATGGGACTGCCTATTCAGTTGATTCTCGGTGATTCTATGGTGATTATCTCTTGGGTTAAAAGACTATCTGCTCTTGAGTTGCCCTCACTGAAACATTGGTGCGATGAGATATTTTCTATGCTTCATCTAGTTCCAACGGTGACCTTCAATCATATATTCCGGGAACACAATATGCTAGCTGATGGATTATCAAAAAAGGCACTCAATTTGGAATTGGGAATTGGTTATTTCTCGGAAACATTGGATGGTTTGGTCATTGGAGATGGCCACTTTACTCTTTTTTGATGGCCTTTATTTTAGATGGCTCATTTATGCTAATTATAGCATTGGATATGTTTGGCGGGGTTATTGTTGTACTTTGTCTGTTTTTTGTATCCATCAGCTAGCTATTTGCTGCACCACAGGTTTGTATGTTTGCAGGGCACATCTGATATACTTGATAATTTCTGACCTGGTTCTACCAGGAATGATGAGAAAGTCTGCTAATGATCAGACTTTGTGTTTTCTACTTTATGTTTTATGTTTTGGCTGACTGTCTGTCCTTTCCTATTTTTTATGGGTGGGGGCAGTATTTGAACAGTCATATGCATGTAATCTGTATAAGATGTCTTTTCGATTCTTATGAATATCAAAGACTGGTATTTTTTCCTCTGAAAATACCAGTTTCACCACAACTTTAAAGGTCTTCTTATATCTAGCCATTAATCATTTTACTCTTTCTAATTCGATCATAAATAAATATAATATTAGAAAAATCAACAAAAACTAATAAATCACCTCACATAACAAATATCCATCTAAAAAAGCTCTGAGATTTTCCACACTTAAAAAATATGTAGTTTTCGTAACCTTATTACTTAAAAATTCTGGTCAAAATGACTACTTTATTTATTTTTCTTGCTATAACCTGATCACATGTCTACACTGATACTCAATTTTATAAAACCTTCTAATCACCAAAGTAGCCATGTATATTTCATTAATAATCCATTGTTTAGACTCAAAATTTTCAAACCTTGTATTCACCAAAATAGTCGTGTATCTTTCATTAATAAGCGATTGTTTTGTGCGAAGGATAATCAATTATTACTCGTAAAAAGTTTGCTAATTTTCTCTTAAATGGTTGAAACGTACTGTCAAAATCTCTCTCCACTTGTATGATATTCATTAATCAATTAAAAACATTACTCTTATATATTCATTGGTGTGATTGTTTCCAATGGATATTTGATTCGTTCTTTTGCCGACTTTCGCACATGTGTCAGGATGAAAAGAGCTAAAATGAAATGAGTTTCTGGCGCCCAAAATCCAATGTTCGATGTATCACATCAAAGAGAAATATTGACAAAATTGAACAGTCCATATGGAGGGAAACATCACAAGTATTGACGAGATAATTCAAAACGGAGTTGTCTAAAGAGGGGACTTTTTGACCTCTATTTCTGGCTGTTTTTTACTAGTTTTTTGTCATGAATCTTCACAGAATTTTCAAAACTTAAAAGAACATTGCTAGATCTTACAGAGTGTGGGTGTTTAGGGGTTTTCCTGTCACTTGATTTTATTTCTGAGCTTAAAATCGCCCAACAAACAACATAAATTACAGATTTTGTAGATTAAATTCACCGAATTTTGGTAGAAAATCACCCTGAAAGTCAAAAAGTCCCCTAGTTAGAAAGATCCATTAAAAACAACATTCCGATGTCCGCAGTCTGATATTTGAAAGATTGGGATTGGGATATCGAGATTGGAAAATTAACAGGAAATAACATCTTGACTTCCGTAGTTTGAGGTTTTAAAAGTATCAAGGTCATAAAGTCAAAATGTTGAATGATGAAATTCATCGATAGTTTGATATTTGAGATCCGATGTGGGTGTCGAGCTTAGAATATCAAAAATAAAAAATAAAAATAAGTATCATCCTGACTTTTGACATCCGATGTTAACGCCATAATGGTCAGGATTGGAATCTCGGAAAGTAAATTTTAAGTTGGAAATGACAAGATCTAATGTCCAACATTATATATAGTGGGCCTAATGGTACAGCATGAGTGGGCCTAATGGTTAAGAGCATGCGTTTCTTCTTAGGAGGTCACAGGTTCAAATCCAGAGGGGGGTAGTGTATGTACAACTATGTAGACTTTAACAGTTAAATCACTGCGCAGAGGACAAGGGGGTCTCATACACCAAATTGGTGTCTCGCTTAGTGGTGACCTTAAAAATAGATGATTATTATTATTATTATTATATAAAACACGGAATTAACACGTTAGAAACATTAGAACGATATTTCAGGGCTTCAAAACAAAGAATAACGTCGTTTAAGCACAAAATGAGCAAGTTTATGGTTGAAAGAAGATAATTACAAAACTAACTTTCAAGAAACAATTTAAAAAATCAAACCAGTGGGGATTCAAAAAGGGGGGGTCCCAACATTTCAGGCATGAAATAATGGGATCTATTGTGGCTAAAACAACAAATTAATAAAGAATAAAGAATAGGGGGGACTGTGTTATTACAAATTTGGTTACCCACATGTAACACTTCCCTTGTGATTCACTACACTAAGAAAACATGCACTTGACGAAAGGTAGAATATCTTTGGTAGGTCCATTTTTTTAATGCCAATAACTAGATCATATGTGGAACCACATGTTCTTCAATACAATAGATGATTTTTTTAACTCATATTGGTCCATGCTTTCTTGAAGGTGTAAAAGTTCCAATATCTCTACCACTACCACTCACAGTAGACTAACCCATTGTTTATTTCGCTTTTTGTCTAAGCATTTGAACATAGTTAAAGCAAAAATCTCAAGTAAGGAACTTTGTAAGATTGTCTTTTTTGATCATAAGATTGTATGTAAGATGGTTGAAGGAAAAATCTCAACTAAGGAACTCCAAAGACAAACATCTAAAGATCATGCAAGATCTAAGCTACACGCTGAACACCACTTATGTTATTTATCTATTTTAACATAAGAATAAAGCTAATGGTTGTGGATGCAAAGATGTTGTGGGAAAATAAATATTCAGAACACCAAAAAGATAAGTCAAACTGGAAGCACTGTAACAAATGGCATGGCACTGCTAATACAATTTTTTTATTGCAGAATGGGGTTTGGTTTACAATTTTTGAAATAATGCAAAATAACAACACATCAACTTGGCATGGCTCTATTAATACAATTTTTTTATTCCAAAATGGGGTTTGGTTTACAATAATTGAAATAATGCAAAATAACAACACACCAACTAACACGATTTTAACTTTTTAAGCATGCCTAATGGAGGTCCTATATTTATTATGCAGGAATTTTTCAGAGAAGCTTCCTCTTAATTTTATAAGCACATTAATAGTTTTTCTTCATTTAAAATGAAATCACAAATCACCATTAAATTTCCTTTTGGTATGTCTTCAAAGTAGACATTTGATGACTGAGCTCAAAGATACCCTGAATAAAATAATAGAAATCAACACTGTTGAACTGACCCTATTGATGGGACAGAGTTCATTAATAACATCCTCTCACTACTGGAGAGACATGTGGGATTGTACCAATAAAAAATGGGGATGCACCAATAAATTTGCTTAATTGCCACAAGTTGATTTTGCTCCTTGGAAGGAGACTTTAATCTGGGTTTTACTTGAAATGATTGGAATCTTATTTTACCATTTAATCCTATATAAGATATAGTATATCCTAACACTTGAACAAAGTTATATGTTGAGGTAGTTTAGCTGTAGAAAATAATTAATAAATTAAAGTTAACAAAATCAAAATCTAACATAAATCGACAGCATTTGAAATGAAACATGTTCTAATCATTTATGAATATATCCAAAATTGATGAAACATATTAAAAGGAAGAAATTAACATAAACAATAATTCATTACTGATTCAACACAATCCTTTTATCACTGTTAACTTTTCAAAAGAGGAATTGGGTGAGACTAAACATCTTGAAACACATTCCAAAACTGCTAATTATTCCAAGAAGTTAATTAACAAATCTATGTAAAATTTTAAAGGAAATCTAAATGGTTAAATACTTTATGCAATCAATAGAAATAGAACAAGTATGATCTTCCTATTAATCACAACATAGTTAAGTTTGACTTTGCAATAATTTAAAACATTCAATGACTAGAGATAGGCAATGATACACAAATATAAAGATAATAATCAATATACTCTGGAGATGTATTACAAAATCAATTTTAAGAATATTAGAACAGAAAAGAATGAATAAAACATAAAAAGCATTCCATTTTTTACTCATAAGGCTACCACCAACATTGCAGGAAATCTCCAAAATTCCATTAATAAGCTCCAAAAACATTACAGAATGTCATCAATAGAATGATAAAAACCAACTCCAATATTTAGATACACACAACATATCTACATATAGTGTCGTCTTAGTTCTTGCATGATCCTTTCCTCTTGCAACAAAGGTCAAATAAATACTCATTAATGGATAAACTAGATCCAAAAAATAAGGATTAGATTTCCTAAACCATAGGAAGATCTAACCACCATGGTTCTGATTAGCCAACATATGTCTCCATTAGTCACATGCATTTAAAATTTATGTCACATCTTTATAAACTATATGTTCTAATTAGAGTTGAGATTTGCAAATATAAGATTGAATTTCCTTCTATCTGATACTCTGTCATTTTTATAGGAAATTCTTCATTGAGGCTTTATGTTGGATCAGAAACATAACAACCATACTCAATGTTGGCATATCAAGCTGAATCAATGCACCAATCTGCTAAGCTAACTCATCACATAGTTGATATACCTTAACAAACTTTATCTTAGATGGCACTGCATCGACTAACTCAACAAATGTTGGCATACCGTGATTTTCCATGAAACTATCAATTTTATCCCAAATTCAAGTACATATATTTTGACCTTTCTCAATAATGGTGGCAACATCCTTACAAACAATGTCCCATGATTTCAAAGAGACACTAACTCACAACTAGATCTTTATTATTAGCCTACATTCAACTCTCTTTGTCGTTTCTTAAACTGCAAAAAGTTTGTTTCTTTCATCAAGAACCATATTCTTTTGTGCCTTCTGTGTTTCGTGAATCAAATCCCTTTGCACTGGGTCATTAATTTTAGAGAGTAATTCTACAAAATTGGACACCCCTTGATACAATGAATCATCGAGTTTAGTTTAATGAATGTATGAGGACTTGATTTTTGCCGTGGAAACATGTTTTTCCACAAAATGCCTAGAATCATGCATTCTCTTAGTTCATAAACCAAAATTTCATTCTTGTAGCGAGGAAGTCATCAACTATGCATCATGTACATTATGAATAATCAAATGACCAATATATAATGGAAATTTGGGCCAATTCCTCCTTTTAATTCCAAAACATCTTTCATGGGTCCCTTTAACTACAGTTTGATAGGAAATATCCTCCAAGGTCATTCTATCCGGGACAAATGTGGGAATCAAGTGCATTGAATTGTGTCTCCAAATTATCAAATAAGTGAATAAATCCATGGCATACCAATCACCCATGACAACTATCAACTCCGTTGCTTCTTCAAAAATCCTTGGTGCATTTGTTTTAAACATGATAAAATATATAGTGCCCAAGAAATTATCACATATTTCAAAAATATGGGGTTTGTAGTTATCATCCCACAATATAACATAGTAAATGTTAATTGGAGGTGATCCAACCTTCCAATCCCTTCCCATTAATGGTTAAGTGAAAGATGCACACATGACATCAATAAATTAACAAACCTATAGAACTTAGGCTTCCTAGTTGTAGGGGCATTTTCACTACTACAAAGACATCCTTTAAATGGATGGATATTTTTACTCTATTAAATACCTGGCCATGCATAGTAATATGATAAACTAAAGTTTCCCACTCCAATATGAATTGAGCACAATTATCTAATCCACAAAAGGACAAAGCATGGTACCCAATAATTTAATTTGTTCATTGAGATGTTGTATAAGATACAATCTATTGGACTTGATGACCAAGTTGTCTAGGTCAAACCACCAACCCTTTAATAGTTCTACCAAGTTATAAAAAAATTCATATGCGTCCAATAAATCTTGGGTTAGCAGCTGCTCTAGGGTCTTCAATGCATATATCCAAGAGAAAGTCTTTGGTTTTCAATATGCAAACACATCTTGGTTTAAGTCCTGGGATGAACTGGAGGGTAGGTCTGTGAAGTCTATCACCCACTTCATTAATTATGTATAGGACACCAAAGTTGGTTGTGCAACAATGGCATAAATACTTGAATATATAATTTTGTTGAAAGCTGCAGCATCATCTTTGAAGTAGGAAATATATCCATTATCGAACAAATGATAAATGGTCACCCAGTGTAAACATTGAGGGTCTTTGTTCTGGAAATTGGTATATGAGAATATTCTAAAGTTGGGGTCTTTTGTTTTAACTTCCTCTGTTGCCACGTTGGATTTTGTTCTTGGAGCCATGGCGATTATGAAGTTATCCTATGTATGCAAACCATAAATAAGAAAATTTTGAATTCAAAAGAAAGATACCAAGAGAATTTATGTTAAATCTAAGGTGAATCTAATACATGAATTAATTATTGAAACTTCCATTGAATAAGATCTATCTATAGTCAACTGTAATTTCACAATTTCATGGTTTTTCTAAGAGTAGCAAGGTAAAGACAGATGGTAAGTTTTGAAAATGCACCTTAATAATCTAAGTGTCAAGGTTGTATTACAGAAAAATTAACATCCCATCGCTAATTAACATGAAAAAGACAAGCAAATAGACGATTTGACAAATATTAATTACAATTTTGATTCACTATTTTGGTGGGTTCCGCATGTGTCTGAAGACGAAAATGATGTGAAAAATGAGTTTCCAACTTTTGATTTCCAACATCCGACATCGGGATAGGAAACACCGAAACAATGAATTGCAAACAAATATTATCTCAATTTCCACATTTCAATGTTTACATTGGAAATGCCAAGATTGAAACATTGGAAACACAATTATAAACAAAATATTATCCCCACATCCTACATCTGAGGCTAACCTTATAAACGTAGGGAGAAGGAACATCGAAAAGTGAAATTCGAAAATATAAACTCTTGATAATCAATGTTCGACGTAAAACATCAGAAATTAAATTAAGATGTTAGAAATATCATCTTCAAAATAAACCCTTTCAATGAACTTACAATTAAGTGAAGATAAACTCAAAATTATTTGAAGAGATTAATAGATAGCAAATTTAAGAGCAAAAGAATAGTGGGGTCCCAATATTTTGCAACAAAAATAATGGGATATGTCGTGGCTACAAAATAATGCAGACTGCAAAATTACTTCAAGTGAGGTAGATCCTCATCATGCAAACGAAGTAGCCGAGATAATCAACTTATAACATTGTCCATGCATAAAAAAACATAAGGGAAAGGTAGGATAATTTTACCATACATTCAAATCACATCTAATGGATAGTTGTAGAACTGTAAAGCACACAACCAACAAACTTTTTCAAAGGAACACAAATGAGAACATTCACAACTGAACCATTTACGAATGTCTAAGGTTGTGATGTCTTGGTAATAATTATACAAATTTCAAGGATGCTGCTTTTGAAAATAATATAATCTTTTATCATTCCCATAGGAAAGTAACAACCTTTTCTATGTAACAATGTTGTTCCATCAAAATTTGTTTGTTGATAAAAACAAACAAGATATTTCTTGATCTTGGTTTGAAGTCTTCAAGTTCAATCTCATCATCATCTATGGATTACTGACAAAAAAGGGAAGATTGTGCCAAATAGCATTACAAGATATTATACATGGAATAAATAGTTAATTTTTTTTGTATCTCTAGATGGACCTAGTTATTGACTATGTAAAAAAATATCAAGATGTAGGCATCCTATGCACAGACCCATTACTCAATATAGAGTCACCATCCTATGCATGTACCCATTACTTAATTCTTGTCCACCACCCATACTAATTTGTTCTCATGAATATTCATATAATGTTCATCAATTCATTTCTAATCCTCTTCTTCATCTTCAACATGGTTGGTATTGGAATTGATATTGCTATTAGTATTGCCACTAGATTTGGTGGTGGGTACTTCTGCTTTCTTAAGGTACACACATCTAGTGAAACAATGGGTACCTAGGGATCTTCCTCAAGTCAACACTGAATTTTGTGTGAATGAAAGGATATATAGAATTACACTATCGTCATTACATGGATTGTGGTTATTTTGCATGGATAGAATAAAGGTCGGTTACAACAGTTATACAGTATTGATGGAGTATGTTGGACCCTCTTACAACTACACTAATTGGATGCATCTGTTCCAATATACACGAAGTATGCGTAGATATGGGTTGTCAGCAAATTATTTACAACTGAAAGACAAAGATCAAAATAAAGGAGCAACGTTGTACATTGACGGAAGGCCAAAGAAAACTGAGAATATTGCGGGGTTTATGAACAATATCCAACCAGGGTATACACTTAAGCAAAGCAACTACATATTTGAGAGGCATGAAGGAAACTGTGTCTTTGTATGTGCCATTAAATCAATAGTTGTTAGGGAAGAGCTGCTTATTAATTTCAATTTGAATCGAGTAGATAAAAAAATGGTTAGTATGGATGTGGTACATCCAACAATTTACCCAACCTTTTATTAATTATTTTAACATCTTTAAGATTGTTCGTTAGCATATAATTATAATTTTTTATTAAATTTACTAGACTTCACAGGAGATGATGGGGGGCGCATCACCTCAGTAGCTGGTGAGAGGAGTACATAATCTACGAGGCAACAGGTATACATCAAAATGTTATGTTATTAAATTGTTTTAGTGAGTATTTTGGTTTCGTTAGGTAATTTTTAGTATGTTTTTTATGCAGGGTTCTGTTAAGGGCACCTCCCTCACAATAGATGTTACTAGACCTGCCGCAAGGCGACAGGTATACATCGATATTGCCATTGTAAAAAAAAATATGTACAAACAGTTCTGTTGTTATGTTTTTTTAATAGTATATTTGGTTCGTTTATATAATCTTATCTATAATTCATGTAGAGTGTTGATCGAGGAAGCCACCCGACAATTGATCAGACGACTGCAACTTCGGGGAAACAGGTAAACCTGAATGTAATTCTACATTTTCAATAAAAATTGTACACATATATAACATGTAGCATAGTGTTTATTTTGTTATGTATTTTTTCATTTTTATGATTGCATTCATTATGATAATGTTGTCTATCTTTTTTGCAGGTGGATGATCGGGGAAAGTCCCCAGCTGTTGATCAGACGACTGCAACCTCAGGGCAACAGGTAAACCTGAATGCAATTCTACATTTTAAATACTTCAAAATTGCACACATATAAAACATGTAGCATAATGTTTATTTTGTTATGTATTTTTTTTAGTTTTTATGATTGCATTCATTATGATAATGTTGTATACTTTTTTTGCAGGTGTGTGATTGAGGAAATTCACCAGTTGTTGATTAGACCACACCGTCGTCTAGGCATCAGGTAAACCTAGATGTAATTCTAGGAATCTATCATGATAGACAATTTTTGTTAATATAATTGTTTGCGCAGACTAATGCTTCAACAATTAAGCAATGTTATATATATTTTTGTTGCAGACAAATGAATCGGTTTATGAAACAACAACATGCCAATCCATAAATTTTGATGTCTACAAGTTGTTGAATGATGCTAATATTGATTCTTCTATAGACCCGATGAAGGTGCTACATAAGACCTTGAAAAAACAACATGCGGAAATGCTTCATCTGGCATTCACAATTCCATAGACATACGAGATCAAAGCAAAGGTTCAAGTGTTGATCCGGAGATGTCAGGACTTGGAAGTAAGTTGTAGAATCATAATGTGAATTCACTTTTAACTTTATAATTTTTTAATTTTATATGATAGTGAACTTATAATTCAATGGTTTGTATTTACAGGAAATTCTGCGACCGCACCCTAGTGGTGAAGATGGTGTAGGGCCCAGTGAGCAAACCACTCCACGTACACCACATACTACACTCGTGTTGTTGAGTGAAAAATCGGCAACACGTTCTGAGACACCCCCGAGGCCAGCATAGGGTGCAACCGATGCTGACCGATGCACAACAGATCGTGCAAAAGAAGGGGTGGAGGCAGGGTCTGATACTAATGTTGAGGCTGAAGCAACATTTCCTGCATCTTCCCGTGTCACTAGCATTGGTTCAATAGCGACAACATTTTTGGTGAATGAGGAACTCGTTCCAATAAAGATAGAGAAGATTCCGAGTAATTCTAGATTGTTCAATTTAGTTTTTTTTATTTGTTTTTAATACACCAATTTTTTTTTTTAAAGACTAATGATGGCATGATTGTTTTGTAAGAAATGATGTATTTTATAAAAATCTAAATGATTTGACCTTGGAGATCTTCGGGCCCACCATCCGCACAAGGTGGGACAGACAACCAAAATACTTAAATGATGAGCTTACTAATCGGTTGGTTGGCCTGTTTGGAAAAGATACCTTCGATACATAGAAGGTCCTAAAGAAGGTTGGATAATATATGAAGATTGTCTAAGACCAATATAAGGTTCACCTAGAAAAGAACCCTAGGTATGAGCGTCCTCTGATGATTCCATCAAGAGAGTGGAAAGCCCTAGTGGAAGATGGAAAAGAGAGGTCTATGAGAAAATTCAGAAAGATACCATCAGGCACAGGGAGGTATGCAATACATTCCACAATGTAATGGTAAGCCTTATTATTAATAATTTTTATATCGAATTTGGAACATCAACTAACGTAATTCAACACTTGATTAGGCTGTTAGACACATCAAAGGCCACAAAGGCAAGACTTGATAAAATTGGTCAACACAAGATTGGGCCTGGTGGTTATTCGATTTTGGCGGCACGATTTGTAAATATCGAAAACCCAATACTGCATCCAAATAATAAATAGAAAATTATTTTCGTTTTATTCCGACGCAAAATGTAAAATTAATGACGCTATGCAAATATGCAGGTCGACCGATTCAAAGAAGTGCCCACTCACGAAGACTTGAATCTTGGCTTTCAACACGACTTTGAAGCTGTTGTTGAACACCGAAAAAGCTTGTCTGGGCATACATGACCTTTTGGTGATCCATCTGGTGCACATGTATATAAAACTATATATTTTAATGAAAATTTATTAATTCTCATGCAATGTATTTGTTATAAAAAATTAACATAAACTATTTAATCTATTTTGAGCACGAAAGTAATGATCCTGTTAATGTCGAGGATGTAGACCAACCAGTTGAAGATCATGCTTCGATTCTTGGTAATGAATTTATTAATATGTTATTGTTTTGTATAGATAATTGCAGATGATGAGCATTAATTGTAATTCTCCATAATTCAACTGCAAAGCATGTAGATGCACGTAACACTGTACAGGTT
Source organism: Pseudotsuga menziesii (assembly GCA_001517045.1). Classification (NCBI taxonomy): domain Eukaryota; kingdom Viridiplantae; phylum Streptophyta; class Pinopsida; order Pinales; family Pinaceae; genus Pseudotsuga; species Pseudotsuga menziesii. Next base: position 232,215 of record LPNX010290267.1, read on the forward strand.
GAGCCTAGACAGGATAACGAAGAACACGATGTGCCCATGCCATGTAAAAAACCAACTTTGTAATGTTTTTTTTTAAATGAATTACTTGTAATTATAAAAGCAAAAATAAATTAATGCAACATTTTCACATTATTGCAGCAATTCCGAGCCCCTTTCCACAAGTTCAACCTGGAGAGCAATCTACTAGGGAGACCAATCAACAAATTCTGGAAGATGCACTTCTTGCTCATTATGTAAAGGGAAGAAAAGTAAAAAAGAAGTGTCTGAAGAAATTTTGAGTAATTCTTTTTTATAATACAATGTAGTGCATGGATTTTTCCACTATTTAATGAATGAATGGTTAAATGAATGCTCTAATGAATGGTTTACTGAATGGTTTTATAGGCTATTGACTGAATGAATAGTTTAATGAATTTTTTTTCAGCTATTGAATGAATGAATGATTTAACGAATGGTTTAATGAAAGTTTTTTCCAGCTATTGAATGAATTAATTTGCACTAAATTTTTATTTGCAAATAGATGCATTGGGTTTGGGGAATTGAGAGTGATGTGAGGGGGCGGGGGAGAGGGGCCATAAGAGCTTACACCTTCACATGTGGTCCTGTTTAGTAGATAATATTAAATTATTCTCGAAACAAAGAGGAGCTCAATGAATGGTAATGAAGTATACATTAAAAACATTATTTCTATAATTGTAGTGTTTAAATTTTACTATTGATATTTGACTCATCCATTGGAAATTGTTACAGATAACCTTGGGAAACATTTTCATAGTTCAGAGGCAAAATTGGCGTTTTGATGTGATCGATGGCCTTTTATACATAGTGTTGTGGTTCTCCATGTTTCCTTAGGTGATCTCTTATTACCAATTATTTTACTTGAATAGTATTGTAATTTACATTGTTAAATTAAAAATGTTCATCAACAGTAAAATGTTCATTATTATTGTTGTTTTTAATCATTGAGACAAACTACTCAAACTGTATTTTTTTAGCTTCGTTTTGTTATTTTCATAAACAAGCAAATATTTATTTGATGGGTCATAACATGAAATTATTGCAACGAGAAAATATTTGTAGTATGCTGAATGATGTTTTGAAAGGTAAAGCAAAAGAAGACAGTGCGAAGCTCCACAAATCAAGGTAAGTTGTACCAAAAAATAAATAAATATTATTGGCAACATATCATCAACATATTCATAATTCTCATACATATTTTGCTTGAATTAATTTGATTTGTATTCCACACTTGCTCAATTTGTACCATTCTTTGTTCCCTATAAATTTTACTTGCTTGAATTGATAATATAAAATATAAAATATGCTTAGAAGTCCAAAAACATGGAGAACATGTTTTGTTGCCTGAAAATGTTAGGTTCCTTGTTGTTGGTTTTGAATGGTTTTCATTGTAACACAATTATTGTCAAAATAATAGATACGTTTTTCACATCTAATTAGATTGTAGATACAAACCTAGGGTTTCCCAAGATCTCTATATATGGTCAAAAGTGATCATATAAAAGAGATACGAATTTTCCTTGATCTATATAGCCAAAGGATGTAAAGTCACTTTATGGATTTATTGATTGTTCTTCATATAAGTAATTACCAACATGGAATCTCCATAGACTTGAAGTCAATGAATACCTTTCACAAGTGATAGAGATCTTCTCACAACAAAACCTCTCTCTTGGTCACTAGGGATAGAGATTTTGGTCCATTCACTATTTGCTATAATCATGCTTGGTTCACTTTATCAAACACTCATAGTCCTAGAAATATACTCATGGTCCACCCATATCCATTCATCTATGTCCTAAATTTTGGAATAGAAGATAAAAGTATTAAAACTTTAGCCAAGACACATTCTATAGTTCCCTCAAAGAAAAGAAAACACAATGAGAAAATACTTAAACAATATTAAACTGAAGAAGTAGGGATCTAGAGGGAATCAAGGAACAAAACAAATAGCAATTACAACTTGATCAGATCATACAATCCAGAGGAGGAGGTTAAATCCAAGAAACCTACAGCTTAAGGCAAGTAGTAAGAACATTAGTTTTTCATAGTTGATCCAACTTTAGATGAATATGGAACCATATCTCAAAATTTTCCCTTTTAAATGGAACAAAGAAAAAAATATTTAGTAACAAAGAATTTTTCATATAACCCTCATCAAGCCATTCTTTTTGCATAAAGGGTGGAAAATAATGCTTTGGCCCAAGGTGAATTGCTAGAAAACATCCCTTGCTCACTACAAGAGTTGAACAATGAGAACCTCATCAAATTATTCCCCTTGAAAAAATTGAGGATGCAATATCAAACATGGAACCTAACAAGGACCCTATATCGTATGCATTCTCATCCCACTTTTACAACAAAGAATGGAATAGCATCAAGCTTGTCCTCCATATGAAGGTTGAAGAACCAAGGGAACATACCAAAGTTGCAATAACCAACTCCTTCCTTACTCTTATCTCTAATAAGAGAAATCCAAACATTTTTTCTCATTTTTCCAACATCCTTCTCTTACATATCATATAAGATTATACATTCTATATTAAAATATTTGTGTCAAAACTTATCTTTGTAGAGTAGGTAGGCATATTTTCCTAGATATTCATCGGGGCCCAATATCATAATGAGATAGAAATTTATCTAAGTGAAAAGGATAAGTGAAATGGTCATCCAACTAGACATCACCAATGCCTTCAATAGGGTGAGACATGAATTATTGCTTTCAATTTTCAGGTGATTGGATTTAAAAAATATATATTTATATATATAATGGATTGAGGCTTATGTAGGTGAACCCATGATAGCCCTGTTGATTAATGGTAGGAAAACCTCCTTCAAAGTATTAGTGGCGTTGAGGAAATATTTTTCAACTCTATCCATTTATTTTCATCCCTATATATGGACAAAGTATGGGAATGCTCCTTGGATATTGTGCAATAATAACTTATGGTCCCTCCCTAGAATTTCGATTATCCAAAGTAAACATTATGAATTAGATCCATGTTTTCAAATGACACATGCCTGTAAGGGTTGCTACTTGATAACAACCAAGATGTTTAAGTAATTCTCAACTATTTTTTAGAGGCCTTTGAGGGGAGTCATTAATAAAAGTGTGTGTGAAACACACCAACCCATAAATTGGGAAGAATTGAAATAAAACACTTTCTAATATGTAGGAATTCCATTAAAATGTAAATATGAATAGCTCAATCTTCACGAAAGATTAACTATTTAATCAAATTGTTGTTTATGGCTCTTCCCTTTTCCTTATCTAATGACCCAAGAAAGGGGGGTTAGGGATCAAAGGACCTACCTTAATGAATAGGGAATTGGGTGCCAATATTCTATTTAGAGAGAAATCATGGTGGAAAGACACCTTCCACAAAAACCAATAAAAATGATGTTGAGAATGCCATTTGTATATGGTTGGAGGATGACCCATCTAGAAGTTCTCCCAAGGCTTCAAATAAGATATCATCATTCTCAATTGGAATAAGAAAAACTAATGGGTGGGAGAATATGATTATATTGAATTCACCTAGTTTGAAGGAAAAAATCTATAATTCTTTATAGATGGAAAGGATGGAAACTAACTTACTATCCTAGTGGTCATATCAAACTGGGAAGTTGATAATGTAAATATATGGAAGTGCTTAAAGATCAGCCAATACTTTTCAATATCAGATGATCTAGATTCATTGGTAAAAACACCTGGTAGACAAGTTTTACCTAAGGAAGCATTAAAGGATTAGCAAATATGGGGAGCCAAATATGGGCCATACTTAATGAATAAATACTATGATTTATTGTTGCAAGACAAAACAATGCAATCGCCCAAAGTAAACCCTACAAGATTTGACATTTATACCATTGACATTCTACTCTACTTAAGGTGGCATTATTCTTTTAGGATATCTCAATGGTCGAACCAAGGCAAAGTAAATTTTGCTTCATCATGTATCTTACAATGATTTTTCCCTTAAGGATATTGATCCAAATTTTGTAGGATTACACAAGACTTTAGAGGATGCATTCAAACTTCTAAATCCTTATGGGAGGAACCTTTTGAACTTGGGTGAATCTCATAATGTGTTGATCATGAATGGTCCTCCATTTTACCCCTACTTTTGAAGCTTCAAATGTTTACCCCATGTCAAAGGACAATGTGAAATTCACTATGTCTTGGCCCACATGGAGCTCCTCTATTGTATCCTCCTCTTCAAATGTTTCACCCCATTTAAAAGGACATTGTGTACCTCACTATGTATCGGTCCACAAGGAAATCCTCTATTTTATCACCCACTTCTCAATCTCCCTATCCCTCTTTTAATTATTCCCTCTCACCTTCCACTTCAAAACCCCCTCCCTAACCCCCATGGACTACCTTCCTCCTCAATGTTAATTTTTCCAATGTTTATGCCACTTCGACCTTGCCAACCACTTCCTCCCCTATCACACTTCTCACCCCTCAAAACAACTTCAATAAAATATGAGATTCTCTCCGTGACTCTTTGGGAGGCTACTCTTGATTCTTCCCTCATGTCACTAAGGTTCCCCCTCACATCCTCCCCCTTTATCTTGACCCATGAACTAATGTACAGTGAAGAGTGAAAATTTTCACCATAGGAGAATTTATTTTTCCTTAAACTATGATCCTTCCTCTTATTCTCAACATAAAATATCATACAGTGACATGTGTCATAAAAATCAGGCTTTCCTTTCCTTGAGGAGGTAAGGGTTATGCGAGACCTTCCACCACTCTCCCAAGAACTTTTGGCATATGCATTTTCCTAAAAATTTCCCATAGAACTTATATCTAATCATTTGTTCTTCGATAGCATCTCCCTATATGAAACCCTAGCACAATCCCCTACCAATTCCACCTCCACCTTCTCTTTCTACCACTTCTCTATGGGACATATTGAAAGGAAAACTATGGTTAAGAGCATTAGAAATGGAGAATATGAGGATGGATTTCAAGTTGAATTCCTCGAGCATGGTATTCACCCTCTTGATTCTTACCTTAATGCTCTATTTACTCATGTTTTTTTGTTTTCAGGTTTCCCTAAATTCCAGTCTTGGTCTTGTCTGTTTGTTGCATTTCTGTTTTTGTTTCATTAAGAAGCCTTGATAGATATTGTTCATATCATTTTTGGGGTTCATATATTTACCTATGTTTGTGAAAATTGTTTAAATAGATTTAAGCTAAGCTAAGATAATTTCATTTATTTCCAACGAATTACAATGGATATTTGTAGAATGAAATGGTGGGATGTGTATTGAAGTTTGAGTTGTTTAATTCTGGATTATTTAAAATATTTTCCTACCTTGAATATCTCACAAACACAAAGACATTTATAACATAGTGATGTATACTTATGTTTTATGATGTGGTCATTAGGGAGAGTGGTATTGGGTGTCCTCATTCGCTTTGCATATGGGGAAAATCCAATATATGGAATAGTGGCACAATAATTAGGAGTTACACATGTGTCAAGTTTTGATGTGTTTTGGGACATGTATCATGACCCTCACTAATCCACTTCTCTATAAAAACCCACTCATAAGTTTGGCCAAATGAAATAATCACTGGATAAGACATTAGTTGCAGTGAAATTGGACATCTGAATTCTTCAGGAGGTACTGGTATGCTTCCTAACCTTCCAGGAGTTCCCTTTCCAATAGTATCAAATGAGTGAAGCTTGGATAGATGAAGTTCATTGTTTCTTCCATTCCTACTAACATCATCAATGAAATCTCTAGTGGATGGAGAACATGGGCCTGAGTTTGGGGAATCAACACCATCTAGTACTCATTTTTACATAACATAGCACGCTTTCTTAAAAGATGCAAGAGAAATATGACAATGGAATCCTTCTTGTCTTTATCAGTGTGAGATTTATCAAGAAATCTCTTTAAAGCTCTATTCTCTGTCAACACAGCTCTTAAAGACATGATGCTTATCTTAGTAGCCACCTGGTGGAAAGCATCCATTTCTGAAGTATCATTTCCACTACTGGGATTCTTATCATGCTGCAGCAATGCGATGACTTCATCGTTAACCTCTTTTTCTGATCTTTCAAGTGCAAATGTTGTTCCCTCGAGATCCTTAACAATTTCAACAATCTGCATGAAAGAATTTAACAACCTTAAGAAAGAATCACATAAATTATACCATATTTAACAATATTACACCAGTTACAACAAATACACTTGATATATTAAAAGAGTATACAAAAGGCCTTTTTTTTGTATCTTCAAATATCAAAATTACATCCTTCAAAAATAAAAACAAATGGACTTTCCAACATGGCATAAGTTCATTGGTTAGGTCAACAGAGTGGTAAGCCATCCACAAGGGTTCTATTCTCACTGTGGTCTTTTCCCCACCCAAATGGCATATCTCAAAAAGAGATGAAGACATGTGCAAGTCATATTAGATGTTGCTCAATTTTGTTGAGGTATGAGAAGACAATTCAATTTTGTCAAAGTTTTTGAAATCACCATCTGGCTTCATTTGGACGAGGACATGCAAAACAACAAGTATGGGAGATATGACAGGTTGATGTTTTGACATATTTTACACTATAATATGGATCTGTTTTACTCTTTTTACCCTATCCTTACACCTATTTACCGCTCCCTTCATTTTATTTCTTCATAATTTTGATGGCAGGTGCCAATGCAAAGTTAAAGAGGTATTTAATTGTTAATATCATTACTTTCCCTTACTCATTCATAAAATAGACAAGCATTGAAGTTGTTCCACTAACGATGGAATTTTGTTAGCTAAGTTCTGATACTCTAGTTATATTTTGATACACAATCTCCACATTTGTAATGGTTGCATAGATCTAGACATAATTTCTCCACATGGGTTTTATAGCTAGAGATCCCAATTTGGTTATGTGTTGTTCAAACTGGTTCAAGGGACGCCAAGGATTGTGAGATCAAGTGGGAAAATTTTCGTTCCACCATTATGCCTAAGTGCACACTGTCAACTAAAACCTAGAATTGTGTGAATGAGGAAGGACATTCCCATGCATTCCACATCATGAGAATGGCACAAAATACAAATTTAGACTCCTTTGTTAGAACTAAAAACCAATGTCGTTAAGACATAACCATGGTTCACTAGTCTTGATAAATCAGTTGGGTATGGAAGGAGCAATTAGTTATTCGAGCCTCTAGTATTTATATAAATATGTAATGCATTTAAATGATGGGAGATGCTTACTAGTATATAATCATTGTGTCATTGATATTTTCATGTGTAAATCAGATAGGGTTATTTATGATAACATAATGATGATTTGTTGTTGGATGAATTCTTTTCCGCGTTTTACATAATGATTGTTTTATAACAACACCATATCACTCGGTAGGGCTCCTTGAGAAGATGCACATTTTCTCCATATTTGTAAGTTAGATTATGTTTCATATTGTTATATTCTATACCATGTGTGCATGTTATGTATTGCTAAATATGATACTTTGTTTTATATATTTCAGGTGTGTCTCGTATGTGTAATAATTTACAGTTCGAATAGTTTGAGTGGTGTGTTGTGGATTGTAATCTTTCTATTCAAAGAATTTCATAGCATTGGTAAAACTGAGATCTTATACTTTAGATTGATTTGGTAGTTTATGAATAATTGATGTAGTTACATGATATGGGTATACTTAGAATTATTCATTATGGAAAGCAATCGCAACCTATACAACTCTAGGAACCATTGTGTGCTTGAAAGAGTTGAATGGAAGATTGAATTTTGCCTATTTGGTACCTTAATACTTGTGGTAAGAGATGATGAAATAACTTATGATGAATTTGTTTGTCTGTTTTAAAGTATTCTAGTCCTTTATTTTTGTTAATGAAAGAAATTGCTCTCTGATTTCATGGTCTAAGTTTAAGTTTCTTTTCCGAAGTCATACTAAGAGAAGACGCCATTGTATCCGAGTATGCAAAGTTTCCATTAAAGAACTAATTCATCAGTGGTTAGAGGGGTGAGCACTATCTTAATTCCCAGTTTGTTAAGAATCCATAAGAATATAAGTTCCTTTCATTTGGAATAGATATTGAATAAGTGTGACTTTGAATTTGGTTGATGCATAGTTTTGATTTTTTGAAGTCAAGAAAGCTAGGGATAAGTTAGTCACTTTGCACATACTGTGTCAAAATTTCACAAGCTTATGCCCCTGGATTGATAAAATAAATGTAGAAGGGTTTATTAAATGACAAATAAATCAAATATTAAGGATAAACAATTTCTTGAGCATGTCATGGTGGTGTCTAAAGACATTGAGTTCTTGTTCGTTCCTTCATGCTCTTTCTGTAGAATATTTTTAGAACCTTGGACTAAAAAAGGATGGTACAGTTAGTGTCCTCATACATTATGTACATTCAAAATAATAATTTTCGTACATGAAACTTTTGAATTTGCACTAGAAATTAATCAAGAAACATAACTCTTAAATAACATAGATCTAGACATAATAGAAAGGTTTTTTTTATTTTATTTTATTAATCTATACCGGATCGTTGGTTTTCTGACATATTTGGAGTGGTAGCTGTCGTTGGATATCTATCCAATCTGACGATGTTGCTACACTACCGACATATATAGTCCGTTGGAATTTCGACGCCTTGCACATGACATCCGACATGATTTAATACAACCGACGGCTTCAAGGTGTCGGATGGAAGTGATATAATCGTCGGTTCTTCGACGTCCCGTCATCGAAAATTAGACACCTTCAAGGTATCAAATGGAAGTGATAACCATCATGTATTCGACGACAAGCCATTGAAAATTCGAACCCAATTGAAGTAAGACTTGCCCAATTTAGGATGATATGCCGTTGAAAAATCGACGGGAATTTAGGATGATATGTTGTCGAAATATTGACGGGGTTCGAAATGGTGTCAAATAACCAATGAATTCCCACTGACGCCAACAAAAATGTTGTTGTCGAATAAAAGACGTGTGTCTATCGAATTTCAGACATTAAAGTTGTTGGATTTAGGACTAAAATTCACTTGTGATTATTGAGGTAATCTGTAGATTTCTTGTATGTGTTCGGGATTGCAGGATTTTGAAGGGAAATCTTTTCTAGTAAGATAAGAAGTAATAATCTTGTGATTACTTCTTATCGTTATCTGTAGTAGAATTCTTATGAGTTTATGACTATTCTTGTTTGAATTCATATTTTCATTAAGTATCTCTTATTGGATAACATCAACATTTAATCGCCATTTGCAAGTTTTTGTAGATATTTTTATAGGTTTCTTTAGCTGGAGTTTTGGATGAGCATGTTAGCTCTAATTATACTCCAGTAACTCTTAAATAAAGGACTCCATCCCACTGGTAACACTTTGAGGAGACCTTCTCGCTTTTTTGTGCTTATTGTTCAAGCTTTGTGATACCCTTCCGTCACAAAAATTATTATTTTTTTCTTTGCAGTTACTTTTCGTAGTGCATAGTTAAATCTCTTTAATATATCAAATAATATCTTATAAATCTGATTTATATATGCACTTAAGAGGTTCATATCTGATTCTAAAAGTGACATTTTACAAGATCTAACTATCTACAAGTACTAGTTTAATATTTAATTTTTTTCTAACTTTAAAGTACTTGAAGTTTATGTTAAAATTTTATTGTTTTATTTGATTATTTGATATATTTGACTGAACATTGCTTGTTGTTTTGCAGCAGAATCTAATTGAAGAGAGAAGCATTCTGGCCAAATTTTGAAAATCCAAGCCATCTGGAGACCCTTCTTCCTATATCTTCTTCTTTGGCCATTTTTTTAAGGCCTTAATCTTATAAACTTGTGTTTCCTATTGTACAAAAGAACACAAGTATTTATTTATCTTAATCATTGCAAAAAAGAGAACCAAGTGGGCAGCGAAGTGCCCACACCCCATCCCCCCGGGGGGTTCACACCTTCATCTTTTTTTTCCATTTTTTTCATTTTCTTAGTTTCTTTTAATTTTCTTAAGTAAAATTAACCAATCCAATTGTGTTCTCAGTAACTAGAGTATCGACACTGTGATTTACAAAAACTCATATCTAGTTCTAAAACCCTTAAAATTAATAAGACTTCAATTCTTGTATGCTCTAGTGACCACTGCAGGACATTGGCTAGATCGGTGGGACAATCGGAAAGGGATTGGAGTGACTAGTAATTAGTTGAACACTTCAATCAATCCCTATAAGTGAAAATCTGAAACTTTTTCGATGTTACTAATTTCTGGGGAAATTTTGCAAGTGAAGAGGAAATCAGTAGAAATTGACCGTGGGGCACCGTTAGGCTACACTCTTCTTGGTGTTGTGTTGAACACAACCCCACAAATCCATATATCCCACATGTCATTGTGAGAGCTGCTCCTTAGTAAATCCAGACACATTCCTCGTACCCCTTGGGTATATCAACAATACCATTTCCTTTTAATAATTAGATCATTATCACATTTTAATAAAATTTACCAAGAATCAACCCACTTCTTATTCAGTCATTTAATAATTTTAAAAGGAACCAACTGAGACAACTGCAATACTTATTGAGACCTCACTAGCAACCCACATTCACACAAACACTCCAATAACACTGGTCTTTATTGTATCAATTTAATTCTGAGCATTTAAGTTAATTCATGTGTTGACTGAATGTTGTTTACATGCTAAGTGCTTTAATTATTCTTGCAAATTTATCTCAGTTGTAATATTTTATATCATTTGTATCTCGTAGATTAGTTGTTTTGCTTTTATAGATTAAACAACGTTAGTTTATTTTTACTAGAGACCACCCCCTTGGCTTCGTTAGGAGAGAGAATAGACAGAGGATTCAAGATGAAGTTACAACACTTGACTCTTTCTTGCCCCCAAGGTTGCACCCAGTGGCTTGAATATTTCTGCCATGTGACCCGAGGTGTGAATTAGGTGACAACATTTTGGTGCCGTTGTTGGAGATAAATATTTCTATTCCCGGAATACAATTTTTGTTTTTCCTTTGTTCGATGATTTTTTAGATTAGTTTTTAATTTTTCATCTCGCGACTCCACTAACGTTTTTATTTTTCATAAATTTACAATAAAAAGCAAAAAATAATTTTTTTGTAAGAAAATTTTGATGCATATTTTTCTTCTCACATGGTGACTCCATTGAAGGGATAAAACCTTGTTATCTCATAAACTTGTGAAGTTTTGTTGTGTGTAGATGAGCCCATGCGACTTATTAAAACATTTAAAGCTCATGATTTGACAGCTCCATCTGTTCAATACATGGTTCAATGGTTATATCAAATGCATATTATTAATTTCTGATATGTATGAATTAAGGGAGCAGTGTGGTGCCTAGATAGCCATACTTTTTAATCTTATCAATTTCTCAAACATCCCGGGTTTTCCTAACTTTGGTCATGATGCGGGAGATGTATATGAGTGGCTTCCAGTCTCTCATGGAAATTATGGTGATTCGACCATCTGGCATATCATGTCTTTCCTTCAATTGTTGGTTGACTCTAATGTTCTTTATGAGGACCATATCATGGAAATGTTTGCTAGTAATTTGCAGGGAGATGCTTGTTGTTGGTTCTATTAGGGTCTTCATAATAAATGTATAACCTCCTTTCCAAGCTTCCTTTGGATGTTGTTAGAGTAGTGGCATGATGGTAGGGGTAGTATGAATGGTTTGAAAAAATTCCTTGAAAAAATCTTCACCTTCTACCTATATGGGACAGAGTATCACATGGAAACATGTGGTGGACATTTTTCCATGATACAAAGTATTGAAGACTTGGAATCACTTCTTGAACATTTAAGTGAAGAGGAGATCCATGATAATCCCATCAAAGAACGTCATCATGCTATCATAGACAACGTCGAATGTGTGGAAGTCCCTCCAAGTTATTTAAGAAAGGAAGAGACTAACCAACTTATTAAAGAATGTGAGGTCTCTCTCAATACAAAACAATATTCTGAAGATGGACACATCCATGACAATTTCGTTGAGTAGTTTCTCGAAGAAACCTTATTTGCAGACATTGTTGAAAACCATCCTCATATCACTTTAACAAAAAATTGGCAAAGATAGAGAAACCCATTGAGAAACATATCCCAAGTGACCCCATTGATGATGTTCATGAAGGTCCCTTGATTGAAAATATTATTAAAGATAATTTTCATGTTGACATAATAGAAACTATTGAAGATTTGAAGTATCCTTAGGATTATTTCAGCGAAGATGATCACATGTGTGTTCCATATTTTCTTCAAGAAGAAACCATCATAGAAACTTATAAAGGAAAATATGATAAAGTCTATATGGTGTATGATGACACTCATCCATGTCCTTCACATGGTGATGAAGGTTTGAAAAGTTGGGACTCTTGTGAAATCTTTGAAACCCATCTCTTTGAAGAGGATTGTGATGAGGAGCACGAGTATATCCAGGGTTTTGATGCCATTGATAATAACTCCCTTATATCTGACAAAGGTAGGGATGATGACTATTGGACTTTTATTGAAAATCCAATCTATGAGTCTTTTGAGAATCTTATTGAGAATCCCATCTATGATATGTCCAACGAGGGGAGTGTTTATTAAGAGACTCGTGAAAGTTGTAAAGAGGAGCATTCATATTTTTCTTATGATCATTCAGAGCCATACCATCCCAAATCTTACAAAAGTATTAACAATAAGGATTTTGAGAGGCAGTGCATCAAAGAGTCAGATTTAATACAGCCGATGGAGGGTCATCCTAAGCCTACATCTTCACATTCATAGGTTCCTTATGATTTGGAGCAGCCTAGGGTTTACACAGAGAGTTATCAGCCAATAATACCTTTTGATATATGTGATATATGCGGAGGCACATTCCAGTTTGGGAAGAAATTTGTTGGAGTGTTACATACTTATGAATCTCCCATCCAACCCACCCATCCTGAATATGCGCGCAGGTTTGCACTTTCTAATAAATGTGTCATTTCTTTGGCTGGTAACCAAAGACAAAGGAAAAAATTTAAATTTTTATAAAATGTTAAGGTGGTTATATTGGATTTATCATTTCACTTAACATTTTAATTATGTTATGCTTAGAGTAGGAAAATAATATCCTTGAAGTGAGCATTTACTTTCTGCATTTCTTTTATGTACTTAGGAATAATAATATTTTTCGTTAGTTAAAGTTTTTTTCTTTCTTTCTTTTTACATTCTAATAAAGCAACTTCATGGTTCGTTGTCTTTTTACAAGGTTTTGTGCTACTAAGGTTGGCTTGTCAAGTTGAGACGTTTCTACAAATTATTGACACTAGAGATTCTATGGTTCTCGCGTGCATTCCTTTCCTATAGACCAGATTAAGCACGCGTCCCATAGTTGGAGCCAAATGTTACCAACTAAGTTGCACTGAGTTGAATTTCTAAATGACCGCCAAAGATGAACAATCACATGTTCAATTTTTTCAAGTTCAAAAGTCTTTGCATGCCTTTTTAGGCCCTTTAAAAAAATAAACATGTTCATACCCCATGGGGAATTGTAATAAAATGAGTTAGCATGATCACTTTATGTAAAAGGTTTGGTTTCCTAAGATTTAGTCATCAATGCATTATTCTAGCGTTTTTTTTCCTTGTTAATTATATATCGTTTTTAAACGACAAATAATTTCCGAGTTTTTTGCCCAAGCCTCCAAAGCTGGAATAATTGTCTTGGTGGTTAGGCCTTGGGAGATTATTAAAACATGTGTCGATGTATATTACCATGCTAATCATTATTTTGAGTCATTATGAGCATGTCCTAAGTCCCCCATAGGTTTTTATTTAATTTTCAAAAATAAATAAATAAATTATGTTTTTACAGTTTTATTTTTAATAAGTTAATATTCTTTATGAGGACCATATGATGGACTTGTTTGCTAGTACTTTGCAAGGAGATGCTTGTTGTTGGTTCTATTAGGGTCTTCCTAATAAACATATAACCTCCTTTCCAAGCTTCCTTTGGATGTTTTTAGAGCAGTGGCATGATGGTAGGGGTAGTATGAATGGTTTGAAAAAATTCCTTGAAAAAATATTTACCTTCTACCTATCAGGGACAGAGTATTACATGGAAACATATGATGGACCTTTTTCCATGATACAAAGTATTGAAGACTTGGAATCACTTCTTGAACATTTAAGTGAAGAGGAGATCCATGATAATCCCATCGAAGAACGTCATTGTGCTATCATAGACAACATCGAATGTGTGGAAGTCCCTCCAAGTTATTTAAGAAAGGAAGAGACTAACCGACTTATTAACGAATGTGAGGTCTCTCTCAATAAAAAACAAGATTCTGAAGATGGACACATCCATGACAATTCCGTTGAATAGTTTCTCGAAGAAACCTTATTTGGAGACATTGTTGAAAACCATCCTCATATCACTTTAACATAAAATAACAAAAAATTGGCAAAGCTAGAGAAACCCATTGAGAGACATATCCCAAGTGACCCCATTGAATATGTTCATGAAGGTCCCTTGATTGAAAATATTATTAAAGATCATTTTCATGTTGACATAATAGAAACTATTGAAGATTTGAAGTATCCTTAGGATCATTTCGGTGAAGATGATCACATGTGTGTTCCATATTTTCTTCAAGAAGAAACCATCATAGAAACTAATAAAGGAAAATATGATAAAGTCTATATAGTGTATGATGACACTCATCCATGTCCTTCACATGGTGATGAAGGTTTGAAAAGTTGGGACTCTTGTGAAATCTTTGAAACCAATCTCTTTGAAGAGGATTGTGATGAGGAGCACGGGTATATCCAGGGTTTTGATGCCAGTGATAATAACTCCCTTACATCTAACAAAGGTAGGGATGATGACTATTGGACTTTTATTGAAAATCCAATATATGAGTCTTTTGAGAATCTTATTGAGAATCCCATCTATGATATGTCCAACAAGGGGAGTGTTTATTTAGAGACTCTTGAAGTTGTAAAGAGGAGCATTCATATTTTTCTTATGATCATTCAGAGCCATACCATCCCAAATCTTACAAAAGTATTAACAATAAGGATTTTGAGAGGCAGTGCATCAAAGAGTCAGATTTAATACAGCCGATGGAGGGTCATCCCGAGCCTGTATCTTCACATTCAGAGGTTCCTTATGATTTGGAGCATCCTAGGGTTTACACAAAGAGTTATTAGCCAATATTCCCTTTTGATATATGTGATGGAGTTGTTGACCTATGTCATCATGTAGATGTGTACATTATCACTATCCAAGCTTAGATAGAAGAATCCTGCGGAGGCACATTCTAGTTTGGGAAGCAATTTGGTGGAGTGTTACATGCTTATGAATCTACCATCCAACCCACCCGTCCCAAATATGAGCGCAGGTTTGCACTTTCTAATAAATGTGTCATTTCCCTGGCTGGTAACCAAAGACAAAGGAAAAATTTAAATTTTTATAAAATGTTAAGGTGGTTATATTGGATTTATCATTTCACTTAAGATTTTAATTATGTTATGCTTAGAGTAGGAAAATAATATCCTTAAAGTGAGCATTTACTTTCTGCATTTCTTTTATATACTTAGGAATAATAATATTTTTCGTTAGTTCAAGTTTATTTTTTCTTTTTACATTCTAATAAAGCAACTTCATGATTCGTTGGTTTTTTACAAGGTTTTGTGCTACTAAGGTTGGCTTGTCAAGTTGAGATGTTTCTACAAAGTATTGACACTAGAGATTTTATGGTTCTCATGTGCATTCCTTTCCTAAAAACCAGATTAAGCACGTGTCCCATAGTTGGAGCCAAATGCTACCAATTAAGTTGCATTGAGTTGAATTTCTAAATGACCGCCAAAGATGAACAATCACATGTTCAATTTTTTCAAGTTCAAAAGTCTTTGCACGCCTTTTTAGGCCCTTTAAAAAAAATAAACATGTTCATACCCCATGGGGAATTGTAATAAAATGAGTTAGCATGATCACTTTATGTAAAAGGTTTAGTTTCCTAGGATTTAGTCATCAATGCATTATTTCGGCATGTTTTTTCCTTGTTAATTATCTATCATTTTTAAACGACAAATAATTTCTGAGTTTTTCACCCAAGCCTCCAAAGCTGGAATAATTGTCTTGGTGGTTAGGCCTTGGGAGATTATTAAAACCTATGTGTCAATGTATATTACCATGCTAATCATTATTTTGAGTCATTATGAGCATGTCCTAAGTCCCCCATAGGTTTTTATTTAATTTTTGAAAATAAATGAATAAATTCTGTTTTTACAGGCTTATTTTTAATAAGTTAATGTTCTTTATGAGGACCATATGATGGAAATGTTTGTTAGTACTTTGCAGGGAGATGCTTGTTGTTGGTTCTATCAGGTTCTTCCTAATAAATGTATAACCTCCTTTCCAAGCTTCCTTTGGATGTTGTTAGAGCAGTGGCATGATGGTAGGGGTAGTATGAATGGTTTGAAAAAATTCCTTGAAAAAATATTTACCTTCTACCTATCTGGGACAGAGTATCACATGGAAACATATGATGGACCTTTTTCCATGATACAAAGTATTGAAGACTTGGAATCACTTCTTGAACATTTAAGTGAAGAGGAGATCCATGATAATCCCATCGAAGAACGTCATCGTGCTATCATAGACAATGTCGAATGTGTGCAAGTCCCTCCAAGTTATTTAAGAAAGGAAGAGACCAACCGAATTATTAAAGAATGTGAGGTCTCTCTCAATACAAAACAAGATTCTGAAGATGGACACATCCATGACAATTCCATTGAATAGTTTCTCGAATAAACTTTATTTGGAGACATTGTTGAAAACCATCCTCATATCACTTTAACATAAAATAACAAAAATTTGGCAAAGCTAGAGAAACCCATTGAGAAACATATCCCAAGTGACCCCATTGAAGATGTTCATGAAGGTCCCTTGATTGAAAATATTATTAAAGATCATTTTCATGTTGACATAATAGAAACTATTGAAGATTTGAAGTATCCTTAGGATTATTTCGGCGAAGATGATCACATGTGTATTCCTTATTTTCTTCAAGAAGAAACCATCATAGAAACTTATAAATGAAAATATGATAAATTCTATATGGTGTATGATGACACTCATCCATGTCCTTCACATGGTGATGAAGGTTTGAAAAGTTGGGACTCTTGTGAAATCTTTGAAACCCATCTCTTTGAAGAGGATTGTGATGAGGAGCACAGGTATATCCAGGGTTTTGATGCCAGTGATAATAACTCCCTCATATCTGACGAAGGTAGGATGATGACTATTGGACTTTTATTGAAAATCCAATATATGAGTCTTTTGAGAATCTTATTGAGAATCCCATCTATGATATGTCCAACGAGGGGAGTGTTTATTTAGAGACCCTTGAAAGTTGTAAAGAGGAGCATTCATATTTTTCTTATGATCATTCAAAGCCATACCATCCCAAATCTTACAAAAGTATTAACAATAAGGATTTTGAGAGGCAGTGCATCAAAGAGTCAGATTTAATACAGCCAATGGAGGGTCATCCTGAGCCTGCATCTTCACATTCCTTCCTTATGATTTGGAGCAGCCTAGGGTTTACACAGAGAGTTATAAGCCAATAAGCCCTTTTGATATATGTGATGGAGTTGTTGACCTACTTCATCATGTAGATGTGTACATTATCCCTATCCAAGCTTAGATAGAAGAAGCCTGCGGTGGCACATTCTAGTTTGGGAAGCAATTTGTTGGAGTGTTACATGCTTATGAATCTCCCATCCAACCCACCCATCCTGAATATGCGCGCAGGTTTGCACTTTCTAATAAATGTGTCATTTCTTTGGCTGGTAACCAAAGACAAAGGAAAACAAATAAATTTTTATAAAATGTTAAGGTGGTTATATTGGATTTATCATTTCACTTAACATTTTAATTATGTTATGCTTAGAGTAGGAAAATAGTATCCTTAAAGTGAGCATTTACTTTCTGCATTTCTTTTATGTACTTAGGAATAATAATATTTTTCGTTAGTTAAAGTTTTTTTTCTTTTTACATTCTAATAAAGCAACTTCATGGTTCTTTGGTTTTTTACAAGGTTTTGTGCTACTAAGGTTGGCTTATCAAGTTGATATGTTTCTACAAATTATTGAAACTAGAGATTCTATGGTTCTCTCATGCATTCCTTTCCTAAAGACCAGATTAAGCACGTGTCCTGTAGTTGGAGCCAAATGTTACCAACTAAGTTGCACTGAGTTGAATTTCTAAATGACTGCCAAAGATGAACAATTACTTGTTCAATTTTTTCAAGCTCAAAAGTCTTTGTAGGCCTTTTTAGGCCCTTTAAAAAAAATAAACATGTTCATACCCCATGGGGAATTGTAATAAAATGAGTTAGCATGATCACTTTATGTAAAAGGTTTGGTTTCCTAGGATTTAGTCATCAATGCATTATTTCAGCGTGTTTTTTCCTTGCTAATTATCTATCATTTTTAAATGACAAATAATTTCCGAGTTTTTCACCCAAGCCTCCAAAGCTGGAATAATTGTCTTGGTGGTTAGGCCTTGGGGAGATTATTAAAACCTATGTGTCGATGTATATTACCATGCTAATCATTATTTTGAGTCATTATGAACATGTCCAAAGTCCCCCATAGGTTTTTATTTAATTTTCGAAAATAAATAAATAAATTTTGTTTTTATAGGCTTATTTTTAATAAGTTAATTGTAAAAATCCGAAAATCATAAAACTGTGGCTAGGAGGTTTTTTTTGTCATGGGGGTGCTCGTTTTCTAACTCAGAGCACCCACTTAACCCTATACCCACTTTCATAAGTTTTCGAGTAATTATTTAACCCCAAAATTAATAATTACTCGAAAAACCCAAAAAAGACAAAAAATGAAATATTAAAAAAATTCGACAACTAAAAAATTAAAAGAAACTTGCTAAAAGTGAATTTTATGACTTGGAAAACTAGGGGAAAGTACCCGAGAAAGTTAGGGAAATTGAATGTTTTCATTTTGAAGAGTTTCATGAGATGGAAATTTCCTCATGGAAAGAGGGGCGCAACTCTCCAAGTGGGGTGCAGACATGGTTGGGAAAGGATCCATGTTTTCGAAAAAAAAAAGGTTTGGGAAAGTGTTATCATTGGCAAGTGATGTTACCATTCTTAACTCATTGATCCAACCTATATCCACTTAACATCCATCTCATTCATAGCTAGCGCCTCCTTGAGGAAATGTGCCCCCTCTAGCTTGCTAAGTTTTCTATTTAAGCAAGCATTCTTGCTTCATTCTAGACGGATGAAAGTGTATTGAACCTCTGATGGTATATAGTGTAATTTCTGTTATTGATTAACAAAAGGCTTTGGATGCTGATGCAAGTGTGGTCTATGGTGTTTGGATATTTGTTCATTGATGCAATATTGAGGTAATATGTAGATTTTCTCAAACTTATATGTGTTCGAGATTGTGGGATTTTGAAGGGAATTGTATTCTAGTAATATAGGAAGTAATACTCTTGTGATTACTTATGGTTATCTATAGTAGAATGCTTATGAGTTTATGACTATTCTTGTTTGAATTCATATTTTCGGCAAGTTTATGTTATTGAATAACACCAGCATTTAATCCCCATTTGCAAGTTTTTGTAGATATTTTTACAAGTTGCTTTAGCTGGAGTTTTGGATGAGCATGGTAGCTCTGCTTCTACTCTAGTAACTCTTAAAGAAAGGATTTCATCCAACTAGCAACACTTTGAGGACACCTTCTTGCTTTTATGTGCTTATTGTTCAAGCTTGGTGATACCCTTTCGTCATAAAAAATTTTAATTTTTTCTTTCCAATTACTTTTCGTAGTGCATAGTTAAATCTATTTAATATATCAAAGAATATATTATAACTCTAATTTATATATGCACTTAAAAGGTTCATATCTGATTCTAAAAGTGACATTTTACCAGATCTAACTATCTACAATTACTAGTTTAATATTTAAATTTTTATAACTTTAAAGTACTTGAAGTTTATGTCATAATTGTATTGTTTTATTTGATTATTTGACTGGACATTTCTTGTTGTTTCGTAGCAGAAGTTGATTGAATAGAGAGGAATTTTGGCCAAATTTTGAAGATCCAAGCCATCCAGAGACCCCTCTTCATATATCTTCTTCTTTAGCCATTTTTCTAAGGAATTAATCTTGTAAACTTGTGTTTCTTATTCTACAAAGGAACACAAGTATTTATTTATCTTGATCATTGTTGAAAAGAGAAGCAAGTGGGATCCAAGTGCCCACGCCCCATCCCCCTAGGGGGGATTCGCACTTTTTTTTTCATTTTTTTAAAATTTCTTTTAATTTTCTTAAGTAAAATTAACCAATCTAGTTGTGTTTTTGGTAACGAGAGTATCAGAATTGTGATTTTAAAAACTCATATCTAGTTCTAAAACCCTTAAAATTAACAAGGCTTCAATTCTTGTATGCTCTTGTGACCACTGCAAGCCATTGGCTGTATCAGTGGGATAATCAAAAAGGGATTGGAGTGACTAGTAATTAGTTAAACACTTCAATAAATCCCTATAAGTGAAAATACGACACTTTTTTTGATATTACTAAGTTGTGGGGAAATTCTGCAAGTGAAGCGGGCCAGAACCACTAGAAAGTGACCATGGGGCATCGTTAGGCTACACCCTTGTTGGTGTTGTGTTGAACATAACCCTATGACTCCATCTAGCCCACACGTCACTGTGAGAGCTACTCCTTAGTAAATCCAGACACATTCCTTGTGTCCCTTAGGTATATCAGGAATACCATTTCTTTTTAATAATTAGATCATTATCACATTTTAATAAAATTTACCAAGAATCAACCCACTTCTTAATCACTCATCTAATAATTTTAAAATGAACTAACTGAGACAAGTACAATATTGATTGATACCTCACTAGAAACCCACATTCACGCAAGCACTCCAATAGCATTGGTCTTTATTGTATCAATTTATTTCTAAGCATTTAAGTTTTATTCACGGGTTTAGTGAATGTTGTTTACATGTGAAGTGATTTAATTATTCTTGCAAAGTTATCTCAGTTTTAATATTTTATATCATTTGTATCTCCTAGATTAGTTGTCTTGCTTTTATAGATTAAACAACCTTAGTTTATTTTTACTAGGGACCACCCCCCTTGGCTTCGTTAGGAGAGAGCCTAGACGGAGGAGTCAAGATCAAGTGACAGCACTTTACTCTTGCTTGCCCCCAAGATCGCACCCAGTGGCTTGAATATTTTTGCCATGTGACCCGAGGTGCGAATTAGGCGGCAACATTTTGGCGTCGTTTCCGAGGATAAACTTTCTATTCTCGCAATACGATTTTTGTTTTCTATTTTTTTTTCCTTTGTTTGATGATTTTTTAGATTATTTTTTAATTTTTCATCTGGAAACTCCACTAACCTTTTTATTTTTCATAAATTTACAAGGAAAAGCAACAAATAATTTTTTGTGAGAAAATTTTGATGCATATTTTTCTTCTCACATGGTGACTCCATTGAAGGGATAAAACATTGTTATGTCATAAACTTGTGGAGTTTTGTTGTGTGTAGATGAGCCCATGTGACCTATTAAAACCTTTAAAGCTCATCATTTGACAACTCCACCTATTCAGTACAAGGTTCAATGGTTATATAAAATGCATACTATTGATTTCTGATATGGATGAATTAAGGGAGCAGTGTGGTGCCCAGATAATCTAACTTTTTCATCCGATCGATTTCTCAAACATCCCAGGTTTTCCTAACTTTGGTCATGATGTGGGGGATGTATATAAGTGGCTTCCAGTATTTCATGTAAATTATGTTGATTTGGCCATCTGGCATATCAAGTCTTTCCTTCAACTGTTGGTTGATTCCAATGTTCTTTATGAGGACAATATGATGGAAATGTTTGCTATTACTTTTCAGGGAGATGCTTGTTGTTGGTTCTATCAGGGCCTTCCTAATAAATGTATAACCTCCTTTCCAAGCTTCCTTTGGATGTTTTTAGAGAAGTGGCATGATGGTAGGGGTAGTATGAAACCAATTCGCAATCATATGTTAGTTCAAAGCCTTCCACCTCGACATTTGCACTTTTTCAGAGTCCGTCACACCTAGATAGACTTATCTAGACATAATCCAGAGGGAGCAATGCTATGATTCCAGGAATTATGTGGAAACTCAGTTGCTTTTAGTGCACAATGGAGGTTTCTGAGGTTTGATGCTTAGCCTGAACAAGGCTCTGATACCATGTTAAATTTGAGAACCATAGATCTATAGGCCAATATGAGATCTATTGGAAAGGAATTGTGCAGTGCAATAATTAAGATCAATACACATTGGGCAAAGAATTCATGACACAAATTTCAGATAAATCAGACAAAAATTGCTCAGATAATCACAACATTAATCTTCATTCATTAATCAGTAATACAATCGTAGTACAATAAACAGAATTCAAATATTGTCGATAGGATTCAAATATACCAACTCTAACTTACTGTTTAGCTATCTTTGTGTGGAAAAAACACAATTGGAGCTCACTAGTTTAACTCCGGATGTCTAAATCAATCTACAATCAATTAATTGATGAGGTAAGTGGACAAAAGGTGCTACACTCCCTGCATGCATGCAAAACTGGCGCTAGGCTAACTGATTGTGATCTAACTGAAATTAACTTGAGGATAACTCAACATAACTACTCACCTACCACAACCAACTGAAGGTGACTACTGGTGGCACTCAGAGTGGTCTCCTATAATGTAGGGATTGGTCCAAGAGGCACATAATCTCATCCATGAAGATGCAGTAAGTGGCATATAACCTCTAAGTGTGTCCCCCATACTCTAGTACAGTGATAATAACTTCCTAAGTTAGGAAAAATGACCAAATAAACTATATAGGCAAAGGAGGATTAATTAATCCTAACATTTCTAACCCGTTTTCTAGGTGTTTTTTCCTAAAATATGGTTGGAATTGCTAGAATTGCATATATTAGTTGTTGAGGTTGCACTATCCAGATGCGACAAAGGTATTTAAGGGTGTTGAATCCATTTCTGCAATTAAAAATAAAATTTGAACCACAAAAAAAACCATTTCACCAAATATTTTTCTATCGGACTCCAAGCATTTTAGTCAGGAAAGTCTAAATTGTCTAAAGTTTAGATAACGCCAAAATATTTTATCCTATGGAATTTGGGTGAATTATTTTAGAAAGAAAATGGAAATTGGCAAATATTCTATTGGAAAAAAACATTGAAAATCAGCCCATGGGTTAAATTTCACCTCAAAAAAATTTCCTTTCTCATATGTTCCAAATATTCTACACAACAATTGTGCATAAAATCTTGACCCTTGAGTGGATTAACAACTGCTCTGAAAATGAATTTATTGCCATGTTTTTTTACCTAATTGCCACACCTTCTTGATATAATGTGTAAATAATATTTTCCAAAGTTCCTTGATTTTGACAACACTAATCGCCCACTTGGTGCACAATGCTTGCTCCCACATTATGTTTTTGATGATCCCCAAACCTACAAACTCTTAATGGGTACAACATAGTGCCCAATTGACTTGATCGAAGCCAACTTGCTTATCAATGTTAGCCTAAAGAGAAGCAGATATAGTTTTTTTCAGTAGCCCATATTGGATACACCCAATAGGAATAATAATACACATGGGTAGCTTATAGTGCTTTGGTGCAAATATGAAATTTAGGAGCTAGCATGAGAGGTTTGGTAAACTATTTATCAATTTTCTTTTCCCCTCTCTGAAGAACCAAATCATAAAGCTCTAGGGAAGAGGCATGAAAGGTAAAAGGTATGCCAAGGAACTTGAAAATCCAACCTAACTAAATCCACAATTAGTTTAAGAATTCCATCCAAACAAGGATCAACCACTAGCTCTACTTACAAAAATGAGCCTTGTCCCACTTGATATTAGGCCCTAAGGTGTAATGGAAAATGTTCGAGTAAGTATTAGTGATAGGAAAAAATGAGTGATCTGCAAAATAGAAATTGATGCACATTATAGCCTTGGTATTAACAAGGGGAATACCTCGAATGTCCATTAAAGTCACATGCGAGTTGAGTAAATAGGCAAGGCATTCAACTACCATGACATATAGAGTTGAAGCTAGCAACCAACCTTAACAAATGGATCAAAGTAACTCAATTTTGCCTAACTTGCAATAAGTAATTCACAATGAGGGTTTCTACATTGTTAATGAAGGAGGGACCAAACTTTGGAGCCTTGAGCATGGAAAAAAATAAGTTCCACTCAATTCTATCACTAGTGTTCTCAAAATCAATATTGATAAATTGTATGCATTTATGTCAGACATGCAATCCCACTTCATACCCTCCCAAAAGATTGGGCCACACTCGGTGATGACAATTGCAATGGGTAGAGATTACCTTGATGAGAGTCAAGCCATTATTGTTGATAAGGATCAATAAGAAAACATATGTGAAGAAGATGAAGAAGATAAAATAAGGGAACCCATGATAGAGACTGAAGAAAAAGATAACAACAACAAGGTGATAAAGCCTTTGTCTGCATCGCACCAATATCTACTAGTTGTGGATTATGAAACTATATATTATAGACCTATAGTGGCCATTGGCATGCTAGATGCAACCCAAATGTGTCCTACTAACCATCGTGATAAAAAAAATGATAATACTATATTTGGAGAGAACAAAGAGCATGAAAAAACACTTGAACTTTATTCTCAACCAGTTTTGTCGGATAAAGCTATTGTAATTATTAATGAAGCTGGAAGCCACATCCATATAAAAGATTTAATAGAAGGTGGCAACGTCAAACATACATACTCTCAAATTTCCCCAATGAATATTGACATGAAATTCTAATAGTTGAGAAATTACATGAAACTACACCAACAAAAAGAAGTAATCAATATATACTTAAACATGATGGGAAGACTAGTCATGGTTCTACAAATACAAATGTAGATAGTGATGCAAAAGTTGTGCCTTTGCCAACTGTCGCTTACATTTTAAATGATGGTGAATATGATAAGGGTCCTAATGTTGGGAATCCAAATGACATAGAAGCTATTACAACCATGTGGTTAGGAAGTCCTATTGAGCAAGTTTGTACAGATGAACACCACTTATGTTGCTCCAGAATTGAAGCTTTGGACCTAGTCATATGGAAATCTAGGATGAAGGTTCTTAAAATTTGTTCCGAAGAAGAAGCTATGGAGGCTACAGTTCAAAGAAAACAAGTACAAAACCTAAAGATTTCCAATCAAGTTTATGTTGGTTTAGATGTGTGCCATCTCTATAATAACCACCAAACATATTTGAAATTGTTAACATTAAAGTGCGCACCCATTGAAGTTATAATATGGAATCCATTTACATTGCTTAATGAAATTGAGAAATCTCACCCTGATATTTTCAAAATCCAAGCGATTAAGAATGGCAATCACTTTCATTTTCAAGGTCTAAGAGTATCTCGAAAAAATACCTCCATTAATATGACATCCAATATTGGATCCACACACATGAAAACAATGGAATTAATATATTTGGATTCAATTTTGGAGAAAAAGAGCATGAAAGAAGATATTCAGCCTGAAAAACGATAGTCATAAACAAAATGAAGGGGCATTTTTAAGATGCCAGTGAATGATCCACAATTGCTCATAAATGGATTCCAAAAGATGACATGGAAACAAATAATTACAAGTTGTATTGTTTCAAAAACTCACCACTCAAGCAGAAAGGATTACAACATAAAGGTCTAGGCTCACATCCAGATAAAGGAACAAATCCAGAATACACATGTCAAGTCAAGCGCTTCAACATAGATCCATAATAAAGTTGATATTCCTAAAATCAGCTGTGAGGACAAAGCTTCCCTTGAAGGGAGTGATAATGTAACAAATATAAATAATAAATTAATTAATGATAATTAATAAATAACTAAAATCTGTGACTTCAAATATTAGGTGCCCAAGCCATATTTAAGGCAAGCCATCATTTGTAATTTATCATATCTTATCTTCATAACATTTATACATTTATTTCACCCATGGATTCATGGTAAAAGAACATGGATTGTTCTAGGACGATGTAAACTGGATTCGGTTTATGACAATTTTTTAGTAAGGTAGGCTCTAAAATTAGTTAAGGATAGGAAGCCTCATATAAATAAAGGTTCCTAACATTCATTTGAAACAATATAAGGGTTCTAATTATGTATTTTTTCTCTTCATCTTGGTTTATTGGAGCATTTGAGTGATGCACACCTCTCCCTTTGGCAAGTTCTCCATGCAAGAATGGTTGAATGGTGTATTTTCTATCTTGCAAGGTTGATCCAAATAATATTTGTAATAACTCGTGGCTAAGGAAGGACATAAGAAGTATTTCTTGCTCTCTTTCTTGGTTGATGTTGGTAAAGATCTCTCCATTTTTTTGTTTGATGTTGTTTTCACACCTTGAGCAAAGTAAATTAAGGTTTTATTGCCATCTTGTTAAGTTTGCTTGAGGAGACTTTCCTCTTGAAGGAGCTCTCCATAGTGGGGCCTTGGTATTCATTGTTTTTCCTAATTAGGGTTTGGCTATGACCTAGTATTGGGTTACTAGGAATTGTTCAAAGTTGGTAAATATTGAATATCCAATTTCAGTAGGGATGTTGACCTCGATCTCTAATTGCCTTAGGGTTGAGGACTAAAGTTATAACCCATTCTCTTCGCATTTTAATCAAAATTCTCTTATATATTTATTTGTAAAAATCCCCCAAAAATATAATATTGGAAAACCCTAAAATTTAGAAAAAATACTTGGAATTTGGGATCGTGATCGGATAAAAAAGTGTGCCCTAGTGAAGTTAATGGTCAAACCCTGGGGGAAACCTTTTCTTATGGTTGGATTGGGTGGTTTTCAATGACCTATGCTTGCTAGGGTTCGGTTTTGCAGATTTGTTATTACAGGTACAACATGCATATTCATCATTTCAACCAAGCTTGAAGGCCTAAATAGTAGGATTTTGGGCCTAGATTGAACCCAGGGCGGTTGGATGTTCATTGGGAAACATGATAACCAAGACCACCATCTATTTGATGGCTATTATAAGGCACATACTACATCTAATTTTACATTTTAAACCTGATTTAAGACCCCTTCTTCATTCTATTGCATATCCACCTCACCTCCACACCTCATAGTACATCTCATGCGGTGAGTCGGTGTCGTTTTCATCAAATTTTTAGATCATTATTAATTGTTACGATCTTATAAAAACAACACTACATTTAAGTTATATTTCATGGGATCTGTAATTAAGTGCAATAGTTCTTATCCCTCCCCCATTGTATGCTTCATTGTCTTGACTCCTTACGACACTAAACTTTGTCGAGAGGTTTCTTGGGAAAGGTGTTTTTGTGTATTTTAAGCAACTACAAACATCTATCATCGACATCAGGGACTCCCCCTTGTTCTTAGGAGTTGACCTAAAGTGTTAAGGAGCTAGGTTGTGGTGACATTGGGCTCTATCTCCTCTCGTGCTTACCACTCGTTGCACATCGATCCATGATCTTAGCTTGGGTTCTCTTTTGAGCGATAACACGTTGAAAAATGAAAAACCCTTTGGTCAAGCTCTGTATATGTGCTTTTCCAACCAAAGGGATCCTATACCTCTCAGATCTAGTTTCTAACAATCATTTTAGGGGGCACTGTTCTAGCAAAGTATCCTGGGATGGATCCTGCTTGAAACAAATTGCAAAAACCATCATATTTAGTGTCATTAATTTCAATATTAGGTTCAAGAGGGTAGTCAATTCGTCGTGGTATACTTTTGGAACGAACTTCCAAGGAGCCTTGGGTTCCCTTACCAATCATAGATGTAGGTAAGTAGTCATGCAAAATGAAGAATAATTTGAGTGAGACCTTCAAGCCTTGCCTTATAGTGAAATGATCATTGGCTTGACAAGGCAATTGGGTTGTAGGAATGTTGAAAGGACAATATGATTAATCACACAAACAAAGATCACAATCTTCAAGCCAATAATCATCTCGGGTTTTTCTTCAACCTTTATTCTCAAATTGACTCTTAGGTATATAAGTTATGACCAACATGGAAGCAACAAACATGCAAAGCTCAAAAAAAAAAAAGATTAATGCTACCAAAAGTAGGACAACATATTGAATTATCCCATATGTGTCAAGGGACACTAATATGAAATAAAAAAATAGATTGTATTTGTTTAACAATACAATCTCAAGGAGGGAGGGTTATGATTGATTGATGTGGCTACCTAAGGAGGCATCCGTGATGTAATATGCATATACTCACATTTAATATAATTTTTAAACTCAAGAAATACACAAACCCTACTTTATCCTCTACCGTTTGGAAAGTTGAAAGTTTAATAATCAATTTGTTTGATATCTATTCAATGGCATGCATGCATGAATCTGATTAAAGTTGCGGACTTTCTTTGTTACATTGTAGACTGGTAGAAGAGACAAATTGTTAGAATATTATGCAAAAAAGACGACAACAAACATTGACATTGTGCATATGATAGTAAAGTCAATTTTTTGTCAACTACTATTATTATACGCTCGAAGGGTCAATTATACAATAAAGATGTCAACTAAAACTAGCGTTGTGCATATGATAGCTAAATCAATTATTAAATATTCTACTACAATTATGACTATTATACATGACAAATGACAATAATTTTGATTTTGAATTTTTGAAGGTTAGTGTAACAAACCTCACTTCTTGTGAAGGAAATTTTTTAGATTATAGGACATGGAGCATCCATTGAAATGCAAGGTGCATATAAAGAACAATGTTGTGTATATTTGAAAGGATGATTTCCAATGCTGAACTTTAATAAACTATATAATTTGTTAGGATGTCAATAGTAGGCAGACAATCAAATACTAAATAAGACAAAATATACATAATCTCATTAGTCATATGTACATTTATACAATGAGATGACCCTTGGTTTCATCTTCAAAGTCTTTTCTTGGAGTCCTCGTAACCTTTCCTATTCACCTATGACACTTAACGTGAATAACCCTAAGGATTAGGTTTCCAACAATCCCCCCGTTAATCTGAAGGGGTGTATATGAGTCCAAGAAAAGAGAGTTGAATAATTGGAAGTGGACAGCTACAAAGGGCTGAACATTTCCAACTTGACAATCTGAATTTGCCAAGCAAGCTAGTAGAAGCTGGCATCTTCTGCTAAATACAAGTGTTCTCTGAATTGGTGGTTTTGGCTGACCACAAACCAAAAGGGATAGACGAAGTTGATGTCTTCTACTAAGTTGGTGGTTTAAGGTTGACCACAAACTCTCAAATTGACAACTTTAGTTCTCGCTTAGAGGTTCTATCCGGAACTTGGCACAAAGGCTTAGCAGATCCTTTAGAAAATGGTGGTTTGGGGACTGCCATCTGATGTCTATTAGAAGCTGAAGTCTTTTGCTAAATGGGTGGTTTTAGGTTGACCACGGACTTTGGAGCTCAGTGGTACATGGATCTGACTCTGGTTCAGGATTTCTTATTCTTCCTCACTTGTTTATGACAATCTATCATTCCCCCTTGTTAGGAATGAAGTGAGGAGGAACATATCATGGTGATTATGAGTGTCAAAACTAGACACTGAATACCATGATCTAATGAATGCTATGGAGCATGGCTCTCTAGCTATAGCTTTGAATATGACATCCAAATATGGTTGTGGCTTAGGCTCGCTTGTGTTGGTAGATGATAGGGCTTCGAAACTTGAAGCCCCACTGTTAGTATATGATGTCCCTAATCAGTTGCAAGGTGAGAAGCATAAAGACTTTCTTCTCCAAGATGTGTCCAAACTTTAAACTACATTCTTCAAGACATCTTCTTGATTTCTCTACCCTATAAATGTGCCCGAAGGTAAAGGAAACCAATCATAGAAACACATGCCTAGGAAAATATATATCAAAGGTAGGTTTGAGTGTCAAAACTAGAGACTACAAGCTTAATAAATGAAGGGTGTCAGGTTCTACTAAGAATGCACTCGATACAATTCAAGTTAACTTTCATTATTTGACACTTCCAAACAACTATTGCAAGTATCATCATACAAGTAAACTCACAAAAAAAACACTATTTGCAAGTTACATAAATTTGATCTCCAAATGGAAGCATGGGAATGGCATAATTTCTGAGATATGTCACATCTGCATACACCCTTGACAATAGCAACAAATAAATCCAAAGCAAATGAATGCAATGTAGGAAATTCAGTGCATAGATGTGTGTATTTTTTGGCGACTAACACTGAGAGGCTATTGATACGGGTTAACCATTTACATTGAGCATTCTTGCAATATGGGTGAGCAACACCTTTTTCATCATTGAATACTAGTTATCTCCATCACTCCAAGCATGGGAAGAAAGCACAAGCATCAAGCAAATTTTTGGTGAATTTGTAAACTGAATCTTGAACACTAGAACAAACTTATGGAAGAGAGGATAACACAATAACACAAAATATATTATAACACAAAATGAGCATCATATTGTTGTTGAAGAGAGGATAACACAAAATATATCAGCTACCTCATTTGACACATATGGAAAACAACTAAGCAATGCAAGGTTTAGAAGAGGTGGTCATTCGCTTAAAACAATAGTAGAGAGACGGAATGCTTATTGCATCATTGTTAAAATTTGTAACAATGAAAGTATTCCAAACCTATCAATACACTGCAACAACCATAATGAGGAATTCAGATGATTTCATCACTTGGTGGCCAAAATATGCTTGCCCCATCTCTATCACATATATTGTAATAGCCTTTAATGCTTTGTTCCAAGGAACTTAACAAAACATATATGACTTCTGTGACATCATTTGATTCCTCAGAATTGATTGCTCAAACTACTCACAACATGCCATCAGTTAGAGCAGGAAAACTATTGAAGAAATTAAGTGGTACAAAAGGAACCTTGTATCAAAACCTCCGGTGGCACAAAATATAAAATCATGTTATAATTAACATTATTCAGAAAGGAGTGACCTATAGAATTATGGCAGCGAACAAAAAAAGGTGACAAAGATGTAGTTGCACGGGGATCTCTCTAGCTAAAGAGAGACTGAAATATTTCACCATGTGTTGCCAAGTCTCCGACCATAGTCTACATTTTTCCCGCAACACTCAATCGATCGTAGCACATCCTCACAATATCAGTACCCCTTGAAGTTGGGAAAGTGTTGAATTCCTCATCAAGTTCATCAAGATGCAACTCCTCGGGATGGGAGAGGCAAGTGTCGAGGTTTCTATAAAAAAATGCTATATGCCAATCAGGAACATGTAGAGAGAAAAACAATAGGCAGTATGAGTTCTGGGTACTATTGTCACATATATAGTACGTGGGCTACCATTGTTCTTAAGAGAAGTATTGAGTATATTTTTGAGTCAGACGTTTACTTTGATATCAGTAGATGATGAGCTTCTAGTTGATGATCACTCTTATTCAGTGGATCCAGAGTATTCAGATGATTAGTTTCATGCCATGACTGAGCCTCATGACCCCATATTTGATGACTGAGTTAGCCATTTTCATATCCCAGAGCTGAGATTATGACAATGCCCATGATATACATCAGTAGTGTTCAGTGCCTTCAAGTTGTTCATGATCGGATGCAGGTATATGACCTAGGTGATATATGGATTTGTACATATGAATTTTGATTTATTTCTATTGTCTATTTTATTAGTGAGACTTGGTTGATAGTGGTTGTATCTTGGCGATATTTTATTTCTCTTACTGAAATCTAAAGTTTAAGTACTTTAGTTGCTATGTACAAGAAATTATTTTGGATACTCATTGGTCATGCCCTACTTGTTGTATGGATTTGGTCATTTCCCTTTAGGAACACAACTTGCTAGCCTTGGCACCATCTTCATTGTTTCCATCCATCCATTGCTTTCCATTCTTGCTATTTAAACCTAATTTGTTACTTGACTGGTGACATCTAGGAATTCCCCCACCTTCACCTCTATGTTGGAGTAGGTCTCCATTTTCAAATTCTGTCTCAGTGTTGGTTTGTCTGATTTTCATCACAAGTATTATCTTCCTCTAGGTCTTGAACACAAGTAGTCTTCATCCAAAAGTGTCTTTAGACGCTAAGGGATCGAAACTCAAATGTTTCATCTAAATCAATGCCTAGCCAGCAAAACAAAAGTGTTTCTAAGTACTACTGCAAAACTTAAAATATAAAAGTCAACCAGTTGCCAAAAGACGAGCACTCATCCTTTGTATGATGTGAGGTTGTTTTCCCCCAAACGGAAACATGGTGGTCACTCCATCGCAACTATGGATGGTGGCTGGCAATGGAGGTCATACCGAGTCATTATCTAAGGGCCACCAGGCTATTTAGGGAACCTACTCTTAGAGGATGGCTAGTTAATAAAAAAATGTGTTAAAAAAGATAGTTAATTGTCAGAGGATGAGCACTCATTCATTGTATAATGTACGGCTCATTTTCCCCTACAATACAAGAGGGTGAGATTGACCTGTCAAGGTTATGTTTTTGTCATTTTTTGGAAGCCCAGAAGGCCTTCCAAGGCACCTTCCTTTGGAGGTTGTCTAGTATCTTATTGTTGTGTAAGTAAATTGTTTCAAAAATGTTGTTTGTCTAGAATCTAGTGGAGTATTATCATTATTCCACCCATTTGTGAGACACCGCTATTCCCTATTGTTCACCTAGTCCAGCTTATGTGTTGTGTGGATCCTCTTTTCCTTCAGCCTAGATGCTTACAGTTTCAAGTGTCAAATCATTCCCTTGGCCCTACCTGGTTTTATTCATCTTCACCCTTGAATAACAAAATGGTCAAATCTATAAATGAGTATACATTGGAGGTTTGTGTTTACAGCAGTTGATTACTTTGATTTGGATATATTATTTATATGTATTGTGCTTATAATTGCCAGTACAAGCCACTTGTACTTGGGTTTTAATGCTAACATAAATAATTAAGCATGTTATAACCATTTTGTACTTGCAACATCAGAGATTTTCATTTGGGTCTTCATTTTGATCATTGTTAACTTGGTCAACTCAATTTGACCAAGCCAACAATAGGGTCTGGTATGAGTTTTGGCATATGATGGTGGATGATGATTATTTGTGGTCTATCAGTGTCTATTAGACATATTTATGCTTCAGATGATGGTTTATTATGATGTCTTGTGTAATTTTCATGGTTATCAGTATTTGCAGGCTTTATTATTATTATTATTCTGACATC
This sequence comes from Pseudotsuga menziesii, assembly GCA_001517045.1. Lineage (NCBI taxonomy): Eukaryota > Viridiplantae > Streptophyta > Pinopsida > Pinales > Pinaceae > Pseudotsuga > Pseudotsuga menziesii. Next base: position 265,535 of record LPNX010290267.1, read on the forward strand.
GATAAGGCCTCTGCCGTATATTTTTTATGGACATATGGTGTATGGGCACTCATTCCTAGGGGATTTAGAAATTTTGAGACCATTGATGCACAAAGTTTTCAATTTCAGACATTTATAGATGAGATATGGGTTATTTCATCAATTTACAGCAATTTTGCCTCGGAAAATTAAAATAAAATGATTTTCAGTTGATGGTTGGATCTCCTAGGGCGTCAAAGGGGCACATAGAGCGTAGCCAGCCGATCTTATCATATTTATATGGTGTCGTGTTCATTTTTGCATTCAGTTGACGTCCATGTTTATTCGTCAGTGAGATATGAACAATTTTATGTTTCCGAGGTAGTATTTTAATGACCGAAAATGGCTAATGAAGAAATCGATTTGGGTAATTGAGGCGAGGAAATGGCACATAATTGGTCTGACGCATATTTTTGGGGTCATCTTCATCCTTCAACATCAACTTCACTCTTCATGGGGCCCACATGTCCTAACATTCTCCACTTGGGAGTGTTTTGATGTATTTTGAGGAGGGTGTCCTAGTAACTTTAGTCACTTTATGTTATGATTAGTGATTATACCTTATGATTGTGCCATGCGGCCATGCTAGAGAAGGATGTTGACTTACCTTCTAGCCCCCACCATGTTCTATGTTATATCTTATTCACTTTTCATGCGGTGCACCCCTCCTTGGGCGTCTTAGTGGGTGTGCCCCCTTCTATTATTGAGTTGATCCATGTGATGTTTATTTGACTAATCTTAGTTGTTGATTGGAGTGATTGTATCTTTATGATCTTGGCCCTTGATATTTTTGGATCTAGCTTTTGTGTACAAGAGAGATCTATTTATTGAAATGCTCCCTCATTTGTAAAGGGACTTTTTGGATCTGAAAAATATCAAAATACAAGAAAACTTTTGGCAAATCTCTCAAAATATTTTGTGAATGTTCTTGTACATGATCGTAATGCCTCTTGCTTAAACATTTCAGTGGATATTGTGTAAATTTTTCAGCATTCTCTCAACCTGGTTTCAACCACCATTTTTATCACAGTTTAATGTTCAACCCAATTTACTCTCAACTACAAATTAAGTCATTTCTCATAAACAATTTATGACTGAACACACAAGAAGAATTTTACTACTTTTAATGAGCAGCAATTAAAAACAAAGTCACAGATAAAAAAATTAAACTCAGAATTTTTTGGTCAAATGACCGAGAAAAAACCCCAACCTCCGGGGAAAACCTGTTCTAGAGAAAGAGAATTTTATTTTCTGCAATAAAATGAAAGTACAGCAAAAATAGAGATAAACTTATCTCAACCATAGTGCTCAGCAAATTGACTGAATTCATAAATTTTACAGTCAAAATTTCTTCCAATTTGTTGCCTTGAAAACCGTGCCAAACTAACTGTAGAAATTGCTTCGATTTTTGTGCCCACTGTTGTATCGTACGAATTGTATGGACTACCTTGATTTGCGTGCCCACTGTATGAAATTGTACGGGTCGTGCAAAATTGTACAAACTATGAGAAATTCCATGCCCAAAAAAATCTTCTCGAAAACCGTGCCCATAAAACTACCTCGAAAAATGTGCCTAACATTTTCTTCAAGTAACATGTTGTATGGAAATGTAATTTATGTTGTTGTACGGCCTTGGGAAACGTGCCTTCTGTTGTTCTCTCTCAGCCTGCAATTTTTTCTCTTTTTGTGCTCTCCAACTCTCATGAGAAACATAATGAAACTAAAATGCATTCCCATTCCTTTTTGGTGTCTAAATGAGGAAGTTGAATAGTCATCTAATCCAAGGGCCCAAAATGAATTAGATGGAAGGATGAGATTAAATATGCTTTTAATTCTTTCCAAAATTAATTTCACTCACCTCACTTAAATTTATCAAAAAGTCACTTTATTCTCTATAGTAAAAATTAAAACTCGTCTTAAGTTATTAATTGCAAGGGTCACTTTAAATTTCCCATTTTAATGACTTAGGAAAAAATCACTACGAGAACATTTTCCTAGGTACAAAAATATAGACTCCCTCTTACCGAGGAAGGTGTTCTACACCACACCCAACTTGTCTCTGAAATGAATGAACTTGTCTCTTCCAAGAGACTTTGTTAGGATATCTTCAACCTGCTCATCAGTGTAAATGTACTAAAACTCCACAGCTCCTCTCTAAACATAATCACAGATGAAATGGTATCTGATCTCAATATGCTTTGACATGTCGTGAAATACAGGATTCTTAGAGCGTTGGATGCAACTTTGATTGTCACAACAAATCATTGTAGGCCTCAGCTCTTAATCAAATAAATCCACCAATAACTTGCGACGACATAGTGCCTCGCAACTAGCCTGACTGGTTGCCATATACTCGGCCTCAGCATAATTGAAAGCAACAGAATTTGGCTTCCGACTGAACCGCGACACTCCTGCCGATCCCAAACTAAAACAACATCCGAAATCTCCTCATAATATCTACTGCATACTTTCCCTGCCCCAGGAAAATATGACTAGGCTCCTGCCAAACCTCCAATCCCAAAAAATAATGCATCAACCCAATGTCAATCATCTCATACTCTGAAGCAAGATTTCTCTTGCAAACTGCAATAGGTCTCTCCTCACCTGTGATAAACAAACCATCCACATACAACAGAATAATGAACAAATCATCTACAACCATGATGAAATAGAGATTTGGTTCATCCTCACTCTTCTGAAAACGCATCAACATTTAGTAAGAGTCTATCCTGAAATACCAAGCTTGAGGAGCTTGCTTCAACCCATACAAGGATTTCTTTAGCCTGCACACATGAGACTCTCTCCCATGAATCTCAAAGCCCTGTGGTTGCTCCACATAAACCTCCTCCTGTATGATTCCATTGAGAAATGCAGTCTTCACATGCATCTAATGGACCTTACAACCCATTTTCACAGCAATGGAAATCAATGATCCGATAGAAGTATAACGAGCAAGTGGTGCAAAGGTCTCATCATAATCAACATCCTCTACCTGTGAGAATGCCACTGCCACAAACCGAGCCTTGTATTTCTCCAAACTTCCATTTGCATCATGATTTACCTTGTAAAGCCAACGATAAGTCACCACTAACATCCCCTCATGTCTCGGAACAATATCTAAAACATCGTTCTTCATGATGGAATGGTACTCTTCCATCATGGAATCTCTCCAAGCATAACGTTGAGAGGCCTCTTCAAAAGTAGATGGCTCTGAATCACAAAGACTAGCAACCAAGTCCATACCCAACATATTTGGCATCACTATAGTCCTCACTAGCTCCTTGGGAATTCCAAACTCGTTAGCTTCCTTCAGGGTCTTCCGAAGTCATTTAGGCTTCTTCTTCCCTGAAGGTTGCTCCCAAATTGGTCTGTCATCATCTGAGGAACTCCGAGAAGTAGAAGGCTTAGAAACCCGTGTACCAAGAGTTGGTGAACCAACAACTGGTGAACTCTGTGATCCGGTATCTCTGTATAATGAACCAGCGACCTAAAAACCAAAACCTGTCCCCGAAGAACCTATTGGTTGAATCACTGAACCTGAAGATCATGTGCTTGTACTCTGTGGTCCAATAACCCCGAAAATCTGTGAACCTGTCACCTGTATTGAAGGTACCTGTGAAGCTACCTGAGGTGTGGAAACTTGCTGCTCTCCCTGCACTGACTCTTTGGTCTTATTGAAGGCTCGCTCCTTCTCAAATCTCACTTCACGCCTCAAAACAACCTTCCTTAGAGCAGGAAGATAAATGTAGAAGTCCTTTGAAGTCTCATCATACCCCACAAAGATGCATATCTTTGTTGTGGGCTCAAGCTTAGTCCTCTTCTTAGAAGGGACATGCCAAAAATTCAGGAAACCAAATATATGAAAATTACTCACCTTAGGCTTCTTGCATGTGAACATCTCCTCACGAGTCTTGTTCCCCAAGGAACGATGGGGACTCATGTTCTGAAGGTAAACAACTATACTATATGCCTCTGCCTAAATAAAGAAAGGAAGTGATTGATCATGTAACATGGCTCTCACTGCTCCAACAATAGATCGGTTCTTGCTTTCTGCCACTCCATTCTGCTCAAGAGTGTATGGTACTGTCAACTGTCTCTGAATGCCCTCCTGACTGCAATACTCGTTGAACTCCTTGGAGGTATACTCACCCCCGTTATCTGATATGAGTGTCTAAATCCTCCCAAATTGGTTCTCCACAAGAACTTTGAACTCTTGGAACCTCTGCAAAACCTCCTCCGATTTCTTGCTCCTTAGGAAGTAGATCCAGGCCTTCTTGGAATGGTCATCGATGAATGTCACATAATACTCAAAACCTCTCAGAGAAACAAATGACATAAGACCACACGAGTCGGAATGTATCAAATCAAGTACTCCTACTGACATGTTATCACTACTCGTAAAAACAGTCTTGGTGTACTTTCCCAAAGCACACCCCATGCATACATCATTGTGCTCAGTGTTGAATTCAGGCAACCCTGTAACCATGTAACCATGTACCACAGTTGTCAGTTTGAGCTCGACCGCAGTGTCGTGGTTCAGTTGGAAGCAAAAGTTTATTGCTTTGACTTTTACCAAGGCCGAGTACATGGCATCTAGTCAGGCTAGTTGTGAAGCACTGTGGCTTCGCAAGTTATTGGTGGATTTATTTGATCAAGAGCTGAGGCCTATAATGATTTACTGTGACAATCAGAGTTGCATCCATCTCTCTGAGAATCATGTATTTCACGACACGTCAAAGCATATTGAGATCAGATACCATTTCATCTGTGATTATGTTCAAAGAGGAGTTGTGGAGTTGCAGTACATTTCCACTAATGAGCAGGTTGTAGATATCTTGGCAAAGTCTCTTGGAAGAGGCAAGTTCATTCATTTCAGAGACAAGTTGGGTGTGGTGCAGAACACCTTCCTCAGTAAAAGGCAGTGTTGATTGCTGTACCTAGGAAAGTGTTTTCATAGTGATTTTTGCCTAAAGTCATTAAAAGCATAAAATTAAAATGACCCTTGCAATTAATAACTTGAGATGAGTTTTAACTTTCATTTTAGAGAATAAATTGATTTTTTGGTAAATTTAAGTGAGGTGAGTGAAATTAATTTTGGAGAGAATTAAAAGTGGGCCTTGTCCAGCATAGTGCCCAAGCTTCTGACAAACAAATCACTTTACAGTGCTCAAGTCTTTCTTCTGTCCATCATGTTGCTTAGCCCCATCCTTCTTGGGGCCCTTCTTGAACTTCTTCTTTCCCTTGGCAGTCAAAGCCACATTCTCCTCATTCTCTCTTCTAGTAGAAGAGCTTCCCTGCATAAGACCTCTCCAAGTCTCCTCCTGAACAAAATCATCCCAAAACCTATCCCAAGAAGGCAAGTTCTCCATGGCTACTATAGCCTCCACAAAAACAACCCAAGGATTTACAACCCCATTCAAAGATGTATGCACTAGCTTAGAACCAAAAACAACTTCCCCCACTGTTGCAAGTTCATCTCTCACCTAAGAGATCCTAGTAAGGCAGGGAATCACTCCCTCAGCGTTGGCCATCTTGATACTCTTCAATCTCTCTCTCAAAATCATTTTCCTATTTTCATTCGAGCTTTGAAACAAGTTGGTCAAAGCATACCATATTTTATATGCACGGGTTTTACTAGAAATGTGTGGGATCACATGATCTTTAACTGCATCTAGAATGATCCTTCTAGCCTTAATGCCATTTTCTTGTTGAAGGCAAAAAGTGCTTGTGCATCGGTGGAAGCAGGAACAACAATAGGATTTGTTGTTGTATTTTTAACCACTTCATCCCATAACTCGTTTTCCTCCAATATAAGCACTAGTCTAGCTTTCCACGGACAAAATTCCTAGCACCATCAAGTCCTGTTGTCATTTTCACTGCAAAGTGCAAGTCTCAACAAGGTGTTTCCCACTGACAGTTTGAAATTTTTCAATGTGTAAAATTCTGCTATTTCTCTAACAAAGCTCTGATACCATGTAAAATTTTCAGTATTCTCCCAACCTAGTTTCAACCACCATTTTCATCATAGTTTAATGCACAACCCAATTTACTCTCAACTGCAAATTAAGTCATTTCTCATAAACAATTTATGACTGAAACACAAGAAGAATTTTACTACTTTTAGTGAGAAACAATTAAAAAACAAAGCCACATAAAAAAAATTAGACTTAGAAATTTTTGGTCAAATAACTCAAACAAAACCCCAAACTCCGGGGAAAACCTGTTCTAGAGAGAGAATTTTATTTCCTGCAATAAACTGAAAGTACAGCAAAAACAGAGATAAACTTATCTCAACCACAGTGCTCAACAAATTGACTGAATTCAAAATTTTTACAATAAAAATTTATGCCAACTCACAGCCTTGAAAACCGTGCCACATTGACTGTACGAACTACCTTGATTTTCGTGCTCACTGCTGTACCATACGAATTGCCTCGATTTCCATTCCCATTGTATGGATTGTACGAAATTGTACGGGTCGTCTGAACTGTACGAAATTCTGTGCCCTAAAAAAATCTTCTCGAAAATCGTGCCCAAAAAATCTGCCTCGAAAAACATGCCTAGAATTTTCCTCGACAAACATGTTGTACGGAAATGTAATTTCTGTTGTTGTACGGTCTTGGGAAACGTGCCCTCTGATCTTCTCGCTCAGCCTGCAATTTTTTCTCCTTCTGTGCTTTCCAACTCTCATGAAAAACAGAATGAGACTTGCATGCCTTCCCTTGCATTTTTGGTGTCTAAATGAGGAAGCTGCATAGTCATCTAATCCAAGGGCCCAAAATGAATTAGATGGATGGATGAGACTAAATGCACTTTTAATTCTCTTCAAAATTTATTTCACTCACCTCACTTAAATTGATCAAAAGTCATTTTATTTTCTAAAGTGAAAGTTAAAACTCATCTCAAGTTATTAATTGCAAAGGTCACTTTAATTTTCCCCTTTTAATGACTTAGGCAAAAATCACTAGGGGAACACTTTCCTAGGTACAAAAATCAAGATATTGTATGCAAACGGTATACTTTTTGTGGAGGTCAAATTGTTTTCGCAGAGATAACGATTTTCTTAAGGAGAGATTGTGGAGGCGACTGGCATCATCTCTTCGTGTGGATCATTTCATCTTTCATGGAGTGATCAATTGTTACTTTGTGGATTGAATCTTTCTATTTAGATGACTTGCATTACTTATTTTCACTTGTGGATCAAATCTCACTCAGGTAGTTTGAAATTGTAGGTGGAGAGGACGCTTTACCTCCTTTGGACAAAACGTTTTCACTCGGATGTTGCTGGATCTCGCTCAAAATTGTAACTAAGTTGAAGGATCATCGATGTACAAGGACACTGCAAGTATTTTTAGGTACAATCTACAAGGTTACCATTATTTTCCATATTTTTATCCAATTGTCCCACAAAACCCTCATTGTTAGCACACCTTAGTGGGCCTAATGGTTAAGGACATGTGTTATCTCCCTGGAGGTCACAGGTTCAAAACCGACAGGGGGTAAGGTTGCTCATTGGCTTGTTGTGACAAGGCTCGAAGGGTAGGCAACCCCCGGGATAGAGGCTCATCTCGGTAGGCTTCGGGACATCTCGGCCCTTGTTAAGTCATAATTTATTGGTATATCTAGATTGCATTTTGTTGGATATACTCTTGGGAGGTTGTTATTCCCATGGTTAAAAAAAATCCCTAGTTTTATAGATCTGATAGATCGAGTGCTTATTTTGATGACGACCATCAAAACCCACATAGAAATAAATATTTAAACCCTAGATCTAAAGTTTCAATTTAATCTGACTCCATTTATCTTTGGATCTAGCACTAGTCTTCTCTAAGTGGGATGCCCTTGTTGGGATTTTGGTCAATCCTTCAGATTTGTAAATTGGATATGCTTGAACCCGCTTCAAATCCATGGATCTACTCTTCAAGCACCTAAATCTAGTCTTTAGACATCCATATCTACTCTTGAATCCACTTTGTCCTAAACTACATAAACCCCATGTGGATCTAACTTGGGTATTTCTCCTTTGGATTACATCTATTTAGATCTACTCTTCATAAATTCCTTTTTCTAGAAGCCCAGAAGGCTTTCTAGGGCACCTTCCTTTAGACAATGACTAGTGTCTTATGGTTGTGCAACTAAGTTGTTTAAAAAAGGTTACGCTTCTAGAGTCTAGTGGAGCATTCTCATTATTCCACCTATTTGTGAGACACCGCCATTCCCTATTGTTCACCTAATCCAGCACATGTGTTGTGTGGATCCCCTTTTCCTTTAGCCTAGTTGTTTATAGTGTCAAGTAAATCCCTTGGCCTTACCTGGTTTTATTCACCTTCACACTTGAATAACAAAATGGCCAAATATATAAATGAGTATACACTTGAGGTTAGTGTTTAGATAAGCTAATTACTTTGATTTGGATATATTATTTAATATTTGTTGTGCCTATAATCGCCAGTAGAAGCCACTTATACTTGAGTATTAATGCTAACCTAGATAATTGAGCATGTTATATCCATTTGGTATTTGCAGCATCAGATATTTTCATTTGGGTCTTCATTTTGATCATTATTGACCTCATCAACTCAATTTGACCATGTCAGCAATAGGGTCTAGGATGGGTTTTGGCATATGATGGTGGATGATGATTATTTGTGGTCTATCAATGTCCATTAGACATACTCATGCTTAAGATGATGGTTTATTATGATGGCTTGTGTTATTTTAATGGTTATCAACATTTACAAGCTTTATTATTATTATTATGACATTGATATGGCATCTTACGTATATTTTTTATGGACATATGGTGTTTGGGTATTCATTCATAGTGGGTTTGGAAATTTTGAGACCACTGATGCACTCAGTTTCCAATCTCAGGGACTTATAGATGAGGTATGGGTTATTTCATCAGTTTATAGCAGTTTGGCCTCAATATTAAAATAAAATGCTTTTCAGTTGATGGTTGGATCTCCTAGGGCGCCAAAGGGGCACGTAGAGCGTAACTAGTGGATATTACCATATTGATATGGTGTTGGGTTTATTTTTGCAGACAGTTGATGTCTATGTTCGGTCATTAGTGAGACATGATCAGTTTTATGTTCCCAAAGCAGTATTTTGATGATGGAAAATGGCTAACGAAGAAATTGATTTGGGTAATTGAGGCAAGGAAATGGCATGTAATTGGTATGAGATATTGTTGGGGTCATCTTCATCCTCCAACATCAATTTCACTCTTCATGGGGTCAACACATCCTAGCATTCTCCACTTGGAGCCACTTTGATGTATTTTGAGAAGGACGTCCTAGTGACTTTAGTCACTTTGTTATGATTAGTGAGTACACCTTGTGATTGTGCCATGGGGCCATGCTAGAGATAGATTTTGTCTTATCTCCTAGCCCCCACCATGTGATATGTTATATCTTACTCATTTTTCATGTGGTGTGCCCCTCCTTAAGCGTCTTAGTGGGTGTGCCCCCTTCTATTATTGAGTTGATCCATGTGATGTATAGCTGGCTAATCTTAGTCGTTGATTAGAGTGGTTGTATCTTATGAGTTTGGCCCTTAATCTTTTTGGATCTAGGTTTTGTGTACTAGAGAGATCTATTTATTGAGATGCTCTCTCATTTGTAAAGATACTTTTGGCTCTGAAATATTGAAATACAAGAAAACTTTTGGAAAATCTCTTGAAAGCTTTGTGAATGCTCTTGTACATGATTGTTATGTCTCTTGCTTAGACATTTCAGTGGATCTTGTATGCAAATGATATAATTTTTGTGGAGGTTGAATTGTTCTTTTAGGTGATTTGCTTGAGAGATTCCGGAAGTGACTTGCATCATCTCTTCGTGTGGATTGCTTCATCTTTCAAGGAGTGATCAATTGTTACTTTGTGCATTGAATTTTCTCTTTAGATGACTTGTATTGCTTAGTTTTCATCTATGGATCAAATCTCACTTTGGTAGTTTGAATTTGCAAGTGGAGAGGGCACTTTACCTCCTTTGATCAAAACGTTTTCACTCGGATGTCGCTGGATCTTGCTCAAAATTGTAACTAAGTGGAAGGATCGTTGATGTACAAGGCGGCCGCAAGTATTTTTAGATACGATATACAAGGTTAGTATTATTCTCCATATTTTTATCCAATTGTCCCACAAAACCCTCATTGTCAAAACCCTATATTTCTAGATTTGATGGATCGAGTGCTTATTTGATGACGACCATCAAAACCCACTTAGGAATAAATATTTAAACCCTAGATCTAAAGTTTCAACTTTATCTGACTCCATTTACTCTTGGATCTAACACTAGTCTTCTCTAGGTGGAACACCCTCGTTGGGCTTTTGGTCAATCCTTTAGAGCTATCAGTTGGGTATGCTTGAAGCCACTTCAAATCCATAGATCTACTCTTCAAGCACCTAAATCTAGTCTTTAGACATCCCTATCTACTCTTTTGAGTCCACTTTGTCCTAAACTGCATTAACCCTAGGTGGATCTAACTTGGGTATTTCTCCTTTGGATTATATCTATCTAGATCTACTCTTCATAAATTCCTTGTGGTACATTTCTCTTCAAGTTGGGAAATTTTTCATTACCTGCCTTTCCAACTTGACCCTAACCTCATCTGCCACATCCATCCTCCTAGATCTAGATCTACTTACTCATTGTTCACCTTACACATCACTTGTTTATCCTTTATAGTGCCTTGAGTAGGTTCGATAGGCATCATATGTTAGTGGGGTCTCCCCCTTGATCATTCTACGGTTTGATCTAAAGTGACAAAAGCCCGTCCAGTGTGACAATTGTCTTCCATTAATAGTGGACGAGGCCCTTGCGATGTCACCGGTTAGCTACCTCATCTCAATCGTCCCAGATGGGATACCTTTAGTGGGTAGCCACATTTTTTGTGATAACAGGCACCATACCAAAATGAGTAAGAGGACGTGCACCAACACTTTCATGATGAAGTTCATTCAATTGAAAATCTCATCAAACCACTTTCCTAATGCAATCATCCTAGACAGGATAGCCATGATCTTGAAGAGATTTCACTTGCTGCAATGCATGCTCTAGATGTGAGAATCAACATCTATCATATACTCCACCACCTCTTTCTGCAGTAGAGGCTCAACCCTGCTTAGCCTCATTGCCACTATGTTCATCGCCAAATATTGCAGGCTTTCTAGCTAACCCAGAAACAAGGAATGCAGGTAGTGCATCTTGGGCAACATAGGGGTAGTATAAATATGTATCATGTTCACCAACGACGAGCAAGTGAATCGTACTGCGAACTAAAGCTCACCCATTTTTTTCACCATTGGGATGCAAGACTAAAAGAGGATAAGCACAAGTACAAACCTGATCGGTTTCAAGGGTCAAGAGTCGAATACGTACCTTACCAATCTCCCATTAGGTTTCGAGCTCATGGATTAATCGTCGAGCAATCCTAAGTATGAACTTTTTAATTCCATGCTCGTGGAAATGTTATCTACTCTTGCGCCTCCGAGTCTGAAATGTCTCTAAAGATTTCTCTGGTATGTTGTGAATATTTCTCCATATTGTTTCTTTGGCGACACAACGCATTTATTTGAAAATAATTGTAAATATTTGTTTTCTTCAAACCAAACCAATATTGCTAAAAAATGTGCACCTCTTTTCCCATAAATTCATTTTCAAAACTAGAATATGCCCATCGCCAACACTACCTAGCGAGCACTAAAATACTCAAAGTATTTACTTGTGATCAACCAAATGCACAGATATGAGGAGGAATATGTTGGACATAATGACCACACTAACAGGAGGGTGAATCAATGTGAGAGCAATTTAATCCATTTTACCTTCTTTTAATCAATCAGAGTATATCAAGCATTAAGTTATCAATTACATCATCATATGCATTAGCTGAAGTCATAAGCATAATCATCACATCAAGAGAGACACAAAAATATATGTAATTTTGATCTTTATTTATGGTAATGGAAGACTACAATCTTCTTGATTACAATCAACGCCAACTCAACGCCAACTGATGAAAAGAGCACCAACTCTTGTAACAAGACCCGACCTAGTTTCTTAACATCAACTAACAAGGGTTTGAGATGTCAAATCCTTAAGTGCAATATTCATTTTGCAAGCTTGATGTCAATATCTGATTGTCATCAATCTTCAGCTCAACCAATGTTGCTTATCAATCTCTGTTCATCGGCACTGTTGGTCAAGTCTGCTCATCAACCTCTGCTGCAACACTCTTCTCAATCTATGTTCAAGTATCTCTGCACATTTACTTTGCTCATCAGTGTTGTTCAATCTTTTCTACTCGTCAATACTGTTGGTCAAGTCGGTCAATCTACTCATCAATCAGATATGCACCATCATCAAGTGTGCATCATCACCATAGGGTTTACATCATCTGTATACTATGCATAGAGTATGAAACAACATCATCATGGATTGTCAATAGGTCTGCACTAGAATATCTGGAGTATGCATCATTATTAAAGCATTGTCATGTATCATCATCATCAACATTTTATAGCATCACATACATACACCACTATATACTTGGTATTCTCTATTTATCATTGTATCACTGCATATTCATTATCAACTTCATCATACAATACATTGCCAAAGACAATGCATAGGGTTCACTGTATAGATGCCACTATATTGTACTGTAAAGTATGCCATTGTATAATAACATTACTTTCAAGCTTGACTTTGTATGTGTTAAGTAAACATCATCATCAACATATCATGTATACCATATTGTAAACATTACACAAATGTATATTGTATGCATCACTATTGTGTCCTTCACAGTTTATACACTACTATATATGTTTACTCATTTCATAGTTCATGTACCTCTGCATGTACTGTACATTCACTCAACCACTGTATCTCCTATTGGACTCTATATTCATCAAGGTATTCAACATCAAGTGTAAGGGTATCATCACATCTTCATCACAATAGAACATCAACATATCATCATCACCTTAGTGTACATCACCATACACACACCACTTGTTCATACACCATCGTACGGGACATATACTACAGTATACTTCACTATATACTATTGTAAGTATCTTTCACCACTTTATACACCATTGTACTGGACATATACGACAGTATACTTCACTGTATACTACTGTAAGTATCTTTCACCATTGTATACTCGTTGTATGAATGCCACTCACACACCACTATTGTTCACACATGTACATTCACTAATAAATTATAATGACTGCATACATACCTTAACTGCGACCTTATCCCTGAATTTAGGGCTCACCACCATGACTATATATTACTTCACAAAATTCGGGTCTGTTTGTGAGCAAGACCATCAACAAAAACTCCAAGATTCGCACAGCTAAATCACACAAATTTGGACTGCATAACAGTTGTGCAAGCAAACAAGCACCCAATGAATTTGAAATTTGGATTGTACAAGACAAAATTTTGGACTGTTTTGAAGTTGAAGGTCAACAGTGACAGCCTGCAATTTTTCGGACTGTTGAAGAAGTTCGGGATTGTATTTGCATGCAAGTTGAGGACACCATCAAAAACTTCGAATTTAGCTGCTGCTGCAAACTGTGAAAAACTCAGACATGGATTAACCCAAAGCAAGTGTGGAAAAGCCTCCAACACTGTTGTTCATCCACTGTATACTACTGATATGAATGAAAAGGAAAGAGGATTGTTTATATGTTGAAGAAGTTCGTGATTGTATATGCCCTTGAGCTTAGGGTTGTTATCCAAACTCCAAAGAAAACAAAACAAAAACATTCAAGATGTTGCTGCTACTGCTCATCCGAATTTCCATGGTAAACTTGCCTCAGTCAAGCCGAATTTCAAAGCACATCCGAAATTACACTTGCAAAATGAAACGTTTGACTTGGTAATTATACTATTTTTCCATAAAAATAATTATGGAGCTAACCTTGCAATAAAGATATTTTTATTTTTATTTAAAAATTAAATGAGAAAAAAACTTTAGCTGGCTGACTTCAAAGAGCGTCATCAAAATGTCAATGGCTTCTTTGAATCTCTTGTGGGCTTAAGGACCAAGAATTTCAACATCAAAAGGGTTTTATGTTTTTTCAAAATGCAACAAGGGCTTTTAGATCATGCACTTAAGGTCCATCAACCATGGGTTCAAATGTCATCATTTAGTAAAGGCTTCAACAATTTGCACATCAACAAGGCTTCATGTTCAAGGTCTCCATGTCAATTATATCAAGCCACCATATGCCAATTTCCAACATCCCACCATGTGTATCGGTTCCAAGACCCAAATTATCACATGCAAATGCATCATGATGATTAGCATATCACAAACCAAGACCACATCAAGAGTAAGGGCTTCATCTATGTGCTCTTTCATCAACACATAAAAAATTCACACACATGAGCCACACCATTTTCACCAAGTGTGAGTTCAAGGACTTCTTCATTGCGCAAGAGGTTTTATGGATATCTTCATCCACCTTAACCATGCAAGGGGACCTCCAAGGGTCAAGATCCATCATGACATCACCTATGGGGGTGTCAGGCCTTCTCCTAAGGTACCATGACACCATCAGAGCATGAATGACCTTCTCCAACCCATCAAGGGCTTCTCCATCATCCACAGGGGCTTCAGCACCATCTTCGGGGTCTTCAGCATCGTCAACAAGGTGGTGGCTCCAAGATCCAACCTTGTGAGTACAAGGACCTTGTCAACAGGGTACAAGGTGCTCCAAAGCACAAACCATCTCTGTAAGGGCTCCAAGACACTGGATGTGAGGGTACAGGAACCATCCATACATGTGCACTGTAAGAGGGACTTGGTGGCATCAATGACAACCTGTGGGGCCACTGCAAGTCCATGTTGTCATCAATGACAATTTCAACAACAGAATATAGTAACATATAGCTTGAATAAGAGGCAATATGCAAGTCAAAAATGCATGTTTGGAATGATAGTACACATGGAGATAATATTCAGCACATGAGGTAGTTCTTGTAGTGGGATGAATGATTGGAGCAAGGAGCTAAGCTAAGCATGCAAGTAGATTAAAGGTTTGGAAGAATCTCTGCAGAATATCACAGGCCACATGCTCAGAATAGGTCTTGATACCACTGTTAGGTTGCCAACAGTAGGAAGACAATCAAATACTAAACAAGACAGAATATTAGGCGTTAATGCACACAGTCTCATTAGTCATATGAGATGACCCTTGGTTTTATCTTCCAAGCTGTCTCTTGGAGTCCTCATGACCTTTCCTATTCACCTATGACACTTGACGTGAATAGTTGCCTAACCCTAAGGATAAGGTTTCCAACATAATTGTGTGTAGAAAGTTGAATCATTAAATTGAACCAATAAGGAAAAATTGCAAAAAATATAATTATATGTAGAAAGTCGAAACAGTTAATTAAAACAAGTAATGCAAAATTTCATAACACTATTGCTGATGAGAATAATGAAATGAAGTTGACAAATAGAATAGAACAATGATTTGGTGAAAAAGCCATCCTTCAGGTTTGTAATTGATCCCATGAGATTCTTTGCAAATGCAATACATCTTTGGTTTGCGACTCTGCATCTTATACCTCCATGAAGATGTCTTCCATGTTTCAACCAAAGTTACATATATCGTGTCGACGAATATATCGCCGAGGATTCAGAATGTAACATATCAACAACATCGGCAAAATATCGGAAAATGTTATAAAACCTCAAAAAAAATACAAAAATAACAATTTTTTTCAATTTAACATCCAAAGAAGCAACGACATCAAATAAACATGTTGCTACAAAAATATGAAAACACAACTAATATATAAGATGCATAAAAAGTCAAACAATGGATCATGATCACATATCAACATGACTCATGAGGCATTTAGATATTACATAGTACAATGATAAATAATAGGAATCATCCAACCCCTCCTCCCCTTTTATGGGCAAGGGGCACCAACCTTTATTTGGAAGTAATAGGCGGTCCTGTAGGTGCTTTGGATGATTCTGGAGTGGAAATAGAAGCTCTAACTGCTTGGGTTATGGTACAAGGCAATGGGGCTGAGGTGGAAGCCAATGTGTTGTCTCCTCCCATAACTACATATCATCAAAATCATTGCCTATATCGATATCTTATTCATAAATAGCACCCTATGCCCCCCACTCCTCTAGACTCTCACCCTTACATCTACCTCGAATCTCAAAGGTGATCCTCCAAGGACATTAGTCGATTTACTCAACACCCTACAATTTTGATGAAACTTCCTAATCCAATGGTTAAAATAAGGTAGAAAAGGCTTCCCAAGCTTAATAAGTGATTTTGCTTGAGTGAAGGGTACATCTTTATTAAGGTCATGATAGAGGAGTTCAAGAGCCAGCACCGCCAACATCAACGTACGTAGAGTGGTTGATGTGCTTGATCAAATGCTCTTCTCATACCCTCATACATGATAGAATCCAATGGAAACGTTGTAATCCTGAAATTCTAAAAACTATTAAGTCTATTGAATTCTGAATGGCATCTAAAATTCTATTTTTTGCATATGAAATCCGATGAAGTTGGAACCACTCTCAAACATTCTGAAACAATTAATGGTAATGTTAGGCATTCTCCTTATCTTTCATATTCTATCCTTTTACTTTAAGAATTTAATATTACCATTTATTACTTTAAGAATTTAATATGTCTGATTCTAATAACACTAATAACACTGTCAAAAACTTAACCCATAACTTTATTTTCCACATTCCATGCATTTTTTAGCAGAGGTTATTTTCCGAAATATCGTGATATATCGCCAAGGGAAATGACTTGCGATATATTGCAATATGGGCATTATATCGCCAATATATGTAACTATGGTTTGAACTTTGAACAAATCATATAAATAAAATATGGTTTTCAAAAAAGACACAGCAATTCTTCCCCTAATATAGCCTACATATTCTTTATTTTGAAGGTATTTACGATTCAGCATTCATCTCAAACAGATTTCTGATTTCTTGCGTACACACAAGCCAAATGCTGGAAACAATTGAACTTCAAAGATGAATATATTTGCAGTATCCAAACATTATTATTTTCTTGATCAATCTATGTTTTGAGTAACAATATGAGGGATTATTTTTAGCATCATCAGATCCCCACAAAACTGCGTTGTTGTTTAAGACAATACTACCAAAGAGTATACACAATTTCATATGCAGGCATTAAAGTGAACTATTTTAATATCCTCATAGAGGAGGATTTTTTAGTAAAGAAGGCAGGCCACTGGCATAAGAAAAGTGGTATACTTGCATGGGAGGCAATTCAAACCTACAGGTTCTAACTACTACTATAAGCACCTGAGCAGTGAACACTGAAAAGTGAATGACAAAGAATGGTTCATGAGAATTTTTCATTGTGAACTAAGTCAGAACCATAACTGTTATTCCATAGATATCATCCATAAAACTAACTCTATTTCATGTAGTTTCTCAGAACCATTACAAAGCTTCACTCAATGCTCATTTAAGAAGAATAAACAGAGCAATGCAGTGCAGCAAATCTCAATCCTGTCGCCACCTGAATTGGCATTGATTATTGCAACACTTGTAGAAAGTCGACATTGGCTCATCAGCTGATCTTATCTGAATTTGCATGAAGAATGCTTTACCAAAACTGCATTTAGGGCATGTTGCTGCATACGCAATAAATAAATAAATAAGATAAAGAATGCAGAGTGTGAGAATAAGGAAATCACAATTGTAACAAAAGAGTACGTCTGAAACAACAATAATATGGAGATAATGCTCACTTGGATACATAGCATAATCTAGCACGAAAGTATAATGTTATTCGAGAAATGCAAAATAAATCTATGGTCTATTTCTGTATGACAATGGGCTAGGGCACAAAGAATCATAAACATGGAAGACTGTATCTTACAAGCATTTTCATAGATGTTTGAAATTAAATTCACTTGAAAGTTGAATGTTTAGCTTGTTTTGCAACAGAAGTAAATGGAGCCACATAAGTTGCAGGTTCCAGATATATTTTCAGTTGGCAGGTCAAATCAGATATCTAGGAAAGTCCTGCTCTAAAATAGAGATGCATTTTCAAAAAAGTAAATAGATAAATGCGTTCTGTATACTACAATCTATAAGAGCTACACAGCTAACCCCAGTGATTCTTAGTTCCCTAATTGAAGAGAGCTAGCAAATGTGATAACAAGCCTGAGTTCCCATCACCACATACATAGACCCATAGCATGCGGGTATTCATTGTTCCTTTAATAGAAAATTAAAAGAAATTGATACTGTGATGTGATTGCCAACTGACCAGTCAAGCATACTCATAATTGACATAAATCCAGTACATATTTTGAATTCTACATACGAGCATAAAGTTAAAATTATAACAGTTCTTTTGAGATTCAGACGAAACAGGGACTTATTTACCTTCAGGGTAAAATAGAGAAGTCTTTTAAACAAGAGATGCTCCAACAAGACTACTTGACCATGGGAATTACTTAAAAAGATAAATACAATATTTAAAAAATTTCCATCTTAGACGATGCTTCGATACAAGATCCTAAAGCTTCGGAAGAGCTCATTAATCTTGAGAACAAAAATCAAGCTTCTAAGCCTCCACAATCAAGCATTTATTCAGTGTAAGAACTACTAAATGCCATCAAATGGGTTTGGCTAGCTACTAGTGTTTGGAGCCCCTTTGCCTGCCTCTTCAGTAGAAAGCTGTGCTGCACAAATCCCTGGCAGCATCTGCTACTGGGCTTCAGTTTAAAAGGAAAACCTCATGCAAGATGTGTAATGTCTCCACTAGGGTAAATGAAATAAATAGCTCCAAATTTAATGACACTGTACAATAGGGATCAAGAATATAATCTTGCTATACTAGCAAATACTCGTATCATTGATTTCTTTCATTTTGGTCATTCATTCCTTTTTGACTGGAGAGACTTGACAGTAAGTAGCTCCTTATAGATAATCATCAATACAACTAGAAGACCTTCGGCTACAAAATCTGCCACTGTGGGATATATATTCCACCAAAGTCACTTGGGATTCACACCTTGCCTCGTCTACAAGAACCACATTAACATGAGACCCACCTTAACAATGAACCCTCATTATCAAAAGATCCAATGTCCTTGCATTAACATGTCACAACCCACACCACAAAAGACTTGGTCAATTGCATTATCACAGGGAACATGCCATAAGGTTTTAAAACTAGGTCATCATCTCTACAAGTGTTCTATATTTTTGCTAGAACACAACCTAACAAACTATTAACATCATTAATATTATTTATTAGTGACATTAACATATCGTTATGCTTCATCTGTTTATCGAGCATAATACAAGCCACCCTTAGTAAAAAATACTTCATCCTAAAAGCATTGCCGAAATGACAATTTCTCTAAGTTACTAGGATTCGGATCTGGATGCGGATACGGATCCGTAAGATTTTTGAAAGGCTAGGATCCGGATACAGCAAGTACAAACAACATAAAAATTGTTTTATATTTTTTTAAATAAAGCTTATATCGAAAGTAAAAAATACATAAAATTTTAAATATATAACTTATAAATTAAATTTATATTTAAAAGTAAAAATTAAATCTATATATAAATATCTAATACTTAATGCTTAAGTAAAATTATTATTATACAATACTTAAATGAAACATTGATAATATATAATAAGCAATACTTGAATAAAATTATTATTATACCATAGTTATCTCAAATGGGGTCTATAATGTGGGCCTTCCTCCTATGCCTTATGTCACGACCCCGAATTGAATTCACCAAAGAACGTGCCATGATTGGTTACCCCTTTTTGATCGTGCCTACCCATTCGTTGTCGGATTGCTAGCTATCGGCCCATGCCCAACAATAGAGTGCTCCTATCATTTGTTGTCGAATTACCAGCTATCGGCTCATGCCCTACGATAGAGTGTTCCTATCTATGGAGTGTTGCCCGATTAGTGGTCGTCGTAAAACAAAGCTATCGATCGCCCTCCTCCAGTTCAAGACCTGCTCGCTATGAATGTTTTGTGCTTGCGTCACTCCCATAACATAACGTAAGTTGCCGCATCACCACATAGTTTGTCAGCCAAGCTCATTTGTCAGTAGAACCGTGAAACCCTGCAAATACAATTCATCTGTGATGGATACCTTTCCGCGTGGATACTGGGCACATCTAGGCGGATCTGAATCCATAACCGTTTTGGATTTAGGGATCTGTGGATCCATCCCCCAAGGCCCGTGGATCCAGTAACACAATGATTTCTTCAAGCGAATTATAGGATGTCATATATAAATTACCTAGACTTTGGTGTCATTTAGTGATCCAAAATGGATCAAATGTTGATTCTAGTTTCGAAAGGTATAAGAAGATGAAGTTGGCTAAGTATGTGTAGTTTGGGTTGTTGGCCTCTGATCGCCCTATGAATATTGGAGATACAGGCCTATCTCCTAGTGTCAAATTTGTTCAAAATGAACATTGGTATTGTTGTCGCCTCTTATGCACCTGGGGTTAACGTAACAAAAATCTTCAAGCTGCTAGGTGTGTCCTTGGGGGCAAGTCTCAAGTCAAGTATTGTCACCTGATCTGTACTCCTCCATTTAGGTTTAACTCTTTCTGTGGGTAGCCCCTACAGATAGAGTTTCTAAGGCTCTTAAATATTTTAAGTGTTAGATGGGATTGTTTTTTAGGAGTTTTAAAGATAAGTAAATTGTTGACAATGTTAGTTTTGACAAGATTATAGAAGTATATCTTATTTGCAAATAAACAAAAGGATCTCTAGAAAAAAGACAAAGCACAATCGAGAAAAAAGCACAATCGAGAAAAAGACAAGAAATTATCCTGGGAAACCCAATCGAGAAAAACCCAGCAAACCTTCGTATAGAGATAATAACTTCTGAGAACAAGGAGAGAGAGAGAGAGAGAGAGAGAGTCTCTCGCAAATATAACCCCAGAAAACACTCTCCTAGATTGCAGCAGCGCACCTTTTCGTCTGAGTGCAGTGTTGTGAATGTGTGTAATAATGAGGGGCGCCTCCTGTTTATACTGATTTTCCAAGAGGAAAATCACTGGGGTCGACTTGCTAGTTTGACTGGAGTTGACCTACCTTGGGGAAATACAAATTATTTTTATTTTTATTCTTTTTCTTTTATGATCTTTCCCCAAGGTTTACATTGAATATGTCTAGGGTTTATATGAGTAGTTACATCAATATAATCTCCTGTAGGAATTACAATAAGAATATCTTTTGAAGTTGCATAAGTTCCAACACTCCCTCCCAACGAGGAAGGTATTCTTCAGATATGGTCATTATCAGCATCATGAACATATGGGTCTCTTCTGTCCATCTCATCTGTCTCGATCATCTTTATACATACTGAAGGTCGTCAATATTGTGTTTGTCCGTCGAGAGGAGTCATCACAGTACTATATGTCTGTCTCTACCTGAGAACCTGGACATGCTTCACATGGCCATCTACTATCAATTCATCTCAAGTGATGGTGGGAATTCTCCTACACCAAATTGAGAACCTGGGCTAATAGAGGTCACCAGTGTACACTACCATCTACAACTTATTCATCTCAAGAGCTGGTAGGAATACTCCAAAGAACACCAGATTGAGAATTTGAACATGTAGTGGCCATCAGTGCATACGACCATTTATGTCCTCCTTGTCTCAAGATGTCGATGGGATTTCTCCCATACCTGGCTGAGAACCTAGGCGAGCAGAAGCCACCTGTGTGCACGACCATCTATAACCTGTTCATCTTAAGAGTTGGTGGGATTACTCCAAACCACCAGATTGAAAATTTGAACATATAGTGGTCAACTATGCACACTACTATTTGCTACCTACCCATCTCACAATGTCAATGGGATTTCTTCCATACCTGCCTGAGATCTAGAACAAGTAGAGGCACTTGTGTGAAATCATCATAGATATCAATCTCGACTTTCCCTCTCTATAAGGGATTAATTTTCTTCTACTCCAAGTCTTCTGCGAAAGTATTCAAACTTTATCCTGAGAAGAGGCTTGGTAAGAATATCCGCAGTCTGCTCATCTATCGAGACATACTATAACTCGACCGCACCTTCCTGCACCATATCACGAATGTAGTGATATCGGATCTCTATATGCTTCATCTTATTGTGGAATACGGGATTCATTGACATCTGTAAACAACTTTAATTGTCACAGTGAATTATAGTTGGTCCTGGAATCTGACCAAACAATCCTGCAAGGAGTTTTCGAAGCCATACTGCTTCTTGAGTTGTTGTACTGGCAGCCATATACTCAACCTCTGCGGTGCTAAGTGCTACTAAGGTCTTCTTCCTGCTACACCAGGAAATTACTGCAAAGCCCAAACTGAAGCAACATCGGAAAGTACTTTTCCTATCTGCAACACACCGGGCCCAATCTGAGTCAAAAAATCCTTGCAATGCCATGTCGCATCCTCAAGCATATCTTAGACCATATCCCATAGTGCCACGTAAATATCTGAGAACATGTTTTGCAAAAACCTAGTGAATCTTCCTCGGATCACTCATAAATTGGCTAAGGGTGTTTACAGCAAAACATATATATGTTCTAGTGTTCATCAGATACATTAGAGAGCCAATCAGCTGGCGATACATGGTGGGATCAATCATATTAGAATTTGAAGTGGACTCCTTCAACTTCTTGGGGTAGCCATGGATTTGCACTCTAACATCCCGAATCTCTTCAAAATATCAATGGTGTATTTTCCTTGACTTAAGAAGATTTCCTCCTGGCTCTGCCATACTTCTAATCCCAAGAAGTAATGCATCAATCCGAGGTCCTTCATTTCAAACTCGGAGGTAAGCTTCTTCTTACACCATCCAATTAGTTTCTCATTTCCTGTGAGAAACAAGTCGTCCACGTACAAGACCAAAATCAGTGGCTCATTATCCTCAATCTTGTAGTAAAGATTGGGATCTGCATCACTCTTGGTGAATCCCAAGTTTACCAAGTATCTGTTTATTCGTCCATACCAAGCACGAGGTGCTTGCTTAAGCCCATATAATGCTTTTCCTAGTTTACATACGTGAGAATCTTTCTTATGGACAATAAACCCTTCTAGTTGTTTAATGCAAACTTCTTTCTTGATGATACCATTGAGGAAGGCGATCTTTACATCCATCTGATTCAGCTTCCATCGCATAGTTGAAGCAATAGCAATGATGGTTCTGATGGAAGTATATCGAGCCATAGGAGCAATTGTTTCATCATAGTCAATTCCCTCTTTCTGAGAGAATCCTCTGGCACCAAATCTGGTCTTGTGTTTCTCCACGCTACCATTTGCACCGAGTTTAACATTGAAAAGCCATTTGGAGGTCACTACTGACTTCCCCTCATGTCTCGGTACAACCTCCCATACGTCATTCTTCATGATGGACTGGAACTTCTCCGTCATGGCATCCTTCCAAACTTGGTGTCTAGATGCTTCTTCGTATGTGGTAGGTTCTAAGTCAATGATGTGACTCATCAAAGCTACATAACTCGAGAACCTCTGAAAACTTTTGCTTTCCCGATGGATTCCATGTAGAACTTCATGCCCTTCTACATCATGTAGTGTCTGTTGAGCCCATCTAGGTCTTTTTCGGCTTACAACCATATCTGTGTGAGTATCATCTAGCTTAACTAGATCAATGGGACCGATCGATTCATTTCTTTCTTCAAACTCCCTCTTAACTTTTGGAGGGGAAGATGATCTCATCTCTTCATCATTATCGATCTCCATATCAGATCCTCTTCCTTTTTGAATAGCCATCTCTTCTTCAAAGGTCACATCCCGACTGACTTCGATTTGCTTTGATCCTGGGATGTATATTCTATAAGCCTTTGAAGACTATATCCCACGAATGTTCCCTTCTTACCTGAAGGTTCTAACTTTGTCATTTTATCCTTGGGCGCATGAATGCAGGCTAGACAACCAAAAATACGAAGGTGGCCTACTTTTGGCTTTACTCCTGTGAAGGCTTCTTTCGGAGTCACGTTCTTCAATATTTTATGAGGGCAGCTGTTTTGAACATAAACAATTGTCTTGGATGCTTATGCCCACAAGAACATTGGTAGACTCTAGTCATGCATAATGGCTTTGGCTGCCTCCACAATTGTTCGGTTCTTCCTTTCCCCAACCCCATTTTGTTGAGGGTTAAAGGTAACTGTGAACTCCCTCTTAATTCTTGCTTCCTTGCAAAAATCATTAAACTCTGTAGAGGTATATTCCCTACCATTATCTGATCTCAGGATCTTAATCTTTCTTCTTGAAAGATTCTCGACTTGTGCTTTCAATTCTTTGAATTTACTGAGTACTTCCTCGGATTCCTTGGTCTTGAGGAAGAATATCCATGTCTTTCGTGAGTGGTCATCAATAAATGTTACATAGTAGTTGTAACCACCCAGTGAAGTTACTGTCATGGGCCCACACAAGTCAAAGTGGATTAGATCCAATATTCCCTTGGATCTGTTTTAACTTTTCGGAAAGGAACCCTTGGTATTCTTGCCAAGTGCACATCCTCTACACACACCATCATGGTCTAGATGAAGCATTGGTAGACCTGTCACCATGTTCCTTAAAGCTGGAAGAGTTTGATAGTTTAGATGAGCTAGTCTTCTGTGTCATAGCTCATTGATGTTAGTGGAATCATGGACTAATGCTTGCGCAGGTAGAGTTGTCAGACGATATAGGCTTTCCTCCCTTATACCAATCACTTTTGTTGTGTTCATGCTAGAATCTTTGTGCCATGCTAGCACCTTTCCATCTCCAAATGTCTCTCTATATCCCTTGTCTTCTAAAGTGGTGATGGAGACAAGGTTTCTTTTCATACCAGGGACATATAGCACATCATTCACATGTAATAAGTCATTTGATTCTAATAGAAGAGAGGTAGATCCAAATCCTTTCACAGTGTAGTTGGCATCATCTCCAAGTACAACACGGTGATGGGATTCTTTCTCAAGTAATTTTGAAAGGTTTTCTTTATAACCAGTCATATGCTTGGAAGCACCACTATCTATAAGCCATGTATCACTAGTGGTGGGAACAGTACCTGATAAAGCTGATATGAAAAAGAATTTTGTAAGATCTTCATTTCTTTGTTTCTTGTGATGATGACCATCTTCCACATCAATTGTTAAAGCTTCATCCTTCCTTTTGCTTGAACTGTTACACTAACTTGCATAGTGACCATATTTCTTACACCTATAGCATTGTATGCGTGACAGGTCCTTCTTTTCCTTATGATCTGGAGAAGAACTTGGTCTCCTAGCTTGGTGCTTACATTTGTGAAACTTCATCCATTTTCCCATGCCTTTCTTGGCATGAGTGATGAAGGATTGATTCTCCTCAGCTTGAGAACCATGGAGTCATTGCCTTGCTGCAGCAAAAGGTAATGAGCAGAGATTGGCTAGCTGTATTTAGTAGAGATTAACCAGCAGTGTTGACAAGCAGATTGGCAGGTTGAGTAAGCAGATGGATGAGCTGAGATGAATGAGTAGAGATTATTATGCAACAAATTGATGACAATCGGAGATTGACATAAACTTTGCAAGTAGAATCTTGCACTTGAGGATTGGACTCCTCAACCCCTTTTTAGTTGGAGCTAAGAAAACCAAGTTGGGTTCTGTGACAAGAGTTGGTGCTCTTTTCATTAGTTGGTGTTGATTGTAATCAAGAAGATTGAAGTCTTCCATTGTAAATAATTAAACTCACATTACAAATATTCTTGTGTCTCTTTGATGTGTTTGTTGTGCTTATGATTTACCTAATAAATATGATTATGTGATTGGTAACATAATACTTGATATACTCTAATTAATTAATTGAAGGTGAAAAAGGTTTGAATTGCTCAAAAACTGATTCACCCCCTCTCTCAATGTGGCCATTGTGTCCAACACCCGTAAAATAAGCCTGTTATCATAGATATATTGTAGTTGGGCTGCCATGATGCAGCATGTAGATTTAACTCTTTATTTTTCCGAGCCAAACATTCAAATGGGGTTACAGCATGGATCATCATTTCTAGCATGAGCCATTCAGAGCCTTTATTCAGTATGCAGATGCAGAGTATTTCCTTGCTAGGACTGAGATCTCCTTGTCCTTTGAGATGACTTCAGTGGTGACTTGTTTCATTCAATCAGAGCAGCAGCTATGGAACACATTTTATAGATGAGCATATCAAGTAGTCATGTATCTGGTGAGATCAAGTATATGGCTCCTTGGTAGGATTTTACTCTCTGAAGTATACTAACACCTTTGACTTGTTATGCTATAATGATTATGGTGACCTATGGTTATATTATATGACTAACTCGTGATTAACTTGTGTTGAGAATGATTAGAGAATCTAATGTTGAAGACTATTGCTTATGCCATGCTTTACACAATTTTTAGACCTTAGTGCTAGGTTGATTCCATGTATCACGTGTCCCCATCCATCCATCTCATCCATAATTGATTCTTTCCCATGGCCTATGTTTAGTTGAGACCTGTGAGATTGAATATCCTTTTCTCCATCTTGACCGTTGTGCATGATAGACTCCATGTTTGTTTGTGTCTTTGGCTATGAAGTATGTAGGCAGGTTCAACAAATGGTTTTCCTTTAGTCCTCAAAACAAGTGCTCTAACCTGATGTATACTAACACCTTTGATGTTAGTTTTATACCTAGGGAAGTGTTCCCCTAAGTGACTTTAGCGTTAGTCACTTAGTGAAGGGAAATAAAGTGACCCTTGCATTAAATGACTTAAGTGGATCATTTAATTTGACTTTAGAGAGTAAAGTCACTTTTTGATAAATTTAAGTGGGTGAGTGAAATTAATATTTATGAGAAATAAATGTGAGCATTTAATCTCATCCACCGATCTAATCTAATCTCCACCGTTAGATTAGATGAACCCTAGGGTTCTCTCAAAAAGGCAAGGGAAGGTCATTTTCCTCACTTTTGAGGGTTGAAGTGAAGGAGAGAGCTGAGAGAGAAAGTTTATGTTTTTTTGAGAAAGAAAAAAAATATTTGCAGCATGCAAATCGAGGGAAAGAACAGCAGCAAAAAAGGGCACAGAAATCGAGGAGAGGACAACAACATTTATTGTTGGTCCATACAATCTGTATGGTACGGTTTTAGAGGCAGAGTGCATGATTTTCGAGGCAGATTTCTAGCACAATTTTCAAGAAAAAAATATGGGCACGAATTTTGAGGTCCATATAGTCAGTCCATACATCGACACAGAAATCGAGGCAGAAAACAAAAAAACTAAGTTTGAATTTTTCTGTTTGGCGTGGAAAACGAGGCAAAAGATTTCTCTTCCGGGTTGAGATAAGTTGGTCTGAAAATTTCTGAGTTTTGTTGTAAATTTCTTGATAATAAAATCTCTCTTTCTCTCACCGGTTTTCCCCTTGTGAGTTTTTCTAGGGCCATTGGCTGAAAATTATTGTGTTTTGTGTGTTGAACGGCGTGCTTATATTTATTTTCCTATCAGTGAAAAAGAGTAGTTACAGCAGCATTTTAAAGTCTGAAAATTTACTGTTTATTTCCAGTATGTTAAATTTCTGAGAATGTCATAAACAGTGTTAAATTTTACTTATAAACCGGTGGCTGAAAACTAGTGAAAAATCTACATGGTATCAGAGTTGAGTTGGGCAGAAAACTAAATTTTAGCAGTGAAACAGTGATTTCCATAATTTAGAGAAAACTTTTGTTACAGTAGTACATTTTGTTGAAACTTGTTCTTTGGGAAAAATGACTTCCGTTGGGTTGAGAAGTGAAAACAGACTAGATGGGAAAGGGAATTTTGTCTCCTAGAAGGCCGGGATAGTCCTTTTGTTGAGAGAGAATGAGTTGTGGGATGAGGCAGTTAACAACACTACTGCTCACCCCATTGTCATTCCAAGTGCTACCACTGATGCAGTAGCACATGAAGCCTTTGTGAAGAAGGACATTAAAGCCATGAGGATTATTTTGGATGTTGTTAAAGATCATGTTATTCCTCACATTTCCGGGAAGGATCATGCACATGAGATGTGGAGTGCTTTGACCGGGGGTGAGTATACCTCCAAGGAGTTTAAAGGATTTTGCAGACAAGAGGGGATCAAGAGACAATTGACAGTTCCGTATACTCTAGAGCAAAATGGAGTAGCTGAGAGGAAGAACAGGTCCATTGTTGGAGCAGCACGAGCTATGCTACATGACCAGTCACTTCCTTTCTGCGCTGAGGCTTGCAGCACCGTTGTATACCTTCAGAACAAGAGTCCCCATCGGGCAGCGGGGAATATGACACCTGAGGAGTGCTTTTCAGGCAAGAAGCCTGAAGTTGGCCATTTTCGAATATTTGGTAGTCTGACTTACTCTCATGTCCCTTCAGAGAAGAGGAGAAAGTTGGAGCCCACTGCGGAGAAGGACATCTTTGTGGGCTATGATGAGACTACGAAGGCCTTCCGTATTTACCTTCCCTCTCCGAGAAATGTGGTGGTGAGAAGGGATGTGAAGTTTGAGAAGGAGCGAGCCTTCAGGATGTCGAGAGAGTCAAAGCAGGGAGAGCAGCAGGTCCCTGCACCTCAGGTTACAGAAACACACAATGTTGGCACAGGTTCACTAGGTTCAGTGGTTAGGCCAGTAGGGTCTTCGAGGACAGGTGATGGGTCTACTATTACAGGTACACCTTACAAAGGATCAGGATCAGGATTACAGGGTACACCTGGTGTTGGTACACCAGCTTCAAGTTTATGAGATCTGGGATTTCCACCTGTGGTAGATTTTCAGATGATGATCGACCAGTGTGGGAGCAACCTCCAAGGACGAAGGCACCTAAGTGGCTTCGAGATACCTTGAAGGAAGCTCAAGAGTTTGGGGCACCGAAGGAGGATGTGAGGGCCATCAAGATGCCTGAGAGATTGGGCATGTTGTTGGTGGCTAGTACACGAGATTCTGAGCCTTCTATTTTTGAGGAGGCCTCCCAGCATTCGGTATGGAGAGATGCCATGATGGATGAGTACCATTCCATCATGAAGAATGATGTATGGGAGATAGTTCCGAGACCTAAGGGGAAGTCAGTGGTGACTTCTCGTTGGCTTTACAAGCTGAAGCTTGCGGCAAATGGGAGTGTGGAGAAGTACAAAGACAAGTTTGTAGCGTAGGGGTTTTCACAGGTTGAGGGCATTGATTATGATGAGACTTTTGCGCCGGTTGCTCAATATACTTCTATCAAGAGTTTGATCTCCATTGCAGCAGAAATGGGTTGGAAGATCCATCAAATGGATGTGAAGACCACATTTCTCAATGGGATCATACAGGAGGAGATTTACATTGAGCAGCCTCAAGGCTTTGAGATACATGAGAGAGAGACACATGTATGCAAGTTGAAGAAGGCCCTTTATGGGCTGAAGCAAGCTCCAAGAGCTTGGTACTCCAGGATCGATTCTTACTTGCTAAGTATGGGGTTTCAGAAGAGTGAAGCAGATCCGAATTTCTACTTCATCATGATTGGAGAGGATCCGCTTGTTCTTCTGCTATATGTTGATGACTTGTTTATCACAGGGAGAGAGGGACCCATTGTAGCTTGCAAGAAGGATCTTGCGGCAGAGTACGAGATGACTAATATTGGATTGATGCATTATTTCTTGGGATTGGAAGTTTGGCAGGAGCTTGGACATATTTTCCTGTTGCAGGGAAAGTATGCGGTTGATATTTTGAGGTGATTCAGGATGGAGGATTGCAGGCCTATGTCGACACCTATGATCACCAACTAGAAGAAGCTTAATGCTTCTGAGGGAGAGTTGGTGGATCCTACCTGATACCGTCAGCTTATTGGGTCGTTGATGTATTTGGTCAACACTCAGACAGATTTGTGTTTTGCAGTGAACAT
Organism: Pseudotsuga menziesii; assembly: GCA_001517045.1. NCBI lineage: Eukaryota > Viridiplantae > Streptophyta > Pinopsida > Pinales > Pinaceae > Pseudotsuga > Pseudotsuga menziesii. The sequence goes on from LPNX010290267.1 coordinate 295,479, forward strand.
TCTTAGCCAGTTCATGGTTGAGCCTTGGGTTGCTGCAAAACATGTGTTGCACTATCTTTCAGGGACAGTGGATTTTGGTTTGGACTACAAGAGGTCAGAGGGGCTCAGATTGGTTGGCTATACAAACTCAGATTGGGTAGGCAGTGTGGCAGACCGGAAGAGCACTTCCGGATGTTGTTTTAGTTTGGGCTCGGCAGCAGTGTCGTGGTTCAGTCGGAAACAGAAATCCATTGCATTGAGTTCTGCTAAGGCTAAGTATATGGCAGCTAGTTTGGCTAGCTGCGAGACCTTGTGGCTTCGCAAGTTGCTAGTGAATCTATTTGGTCAGGAGCTTAGGCCTACGGTGATTTACTGTGACAATCAGAGTTGCATCCAGCTCTCTGAGAATCCAATTTTCCATGACAGGTCAAAGCACATTGAGATCAAATATCATTTCATCCGAGGCTATGTTCAGAGAGGGGCAGTTACGCTTCAGTACATTTCCACTGATGAGCAGGTAGCAGACATTCTGACGAAGTCTTTGGGAGGGGCAAGTTTGTCTTCTTCAGGGACAAGTTGGGAGTGGTGCAGAACACCTTCCTCGGTAAGAGGGAGTGTTAGTTTGTGTTCCCCTAAGTGACTTTAGCCTTAGTCACTTAGTGAAGGGAAATAAAGTGACCCTTGCATTAAATGACTTAAGTGGAGCATTTAATTTGACTTTAGAAAGTAAAGTCACTTTTTGATAAATTTTAAGTGGGTGAATGAAATTAATATTTATTGGAAATAAATGTGAACATTTAATCTCATCCACCAATCTAATCTAATCTCCATCGTTAGATTAGATGAACCCTAAGGTTCTCTCAAAAAGGCAAGGAAAGGTCATTTTCCTCACTTTTGTAGATTGAAGTGAAGGAGAGAGCTGAGAGAGAAAGTTTCCATTTTTCTGAGAAAGAGAAAAATATTTGCAACACGCAAATCGAGGGAAAGAACAGTAGCTGAAAGGGCACTAAAATCGAGAGGACAACAGCAGGCACAATTTTCGAGGCAGATTTCTAGGCACGGTTTTCAAGGAAAAAAAATTGGGCACAGATTTTGAGGTTTGTACAGTCAGTCCGTACGGTACATTCTGTACAGCCCGTACAGTGGCACAGAAATCAAGGCAAAAAACAGGAAAAAATCTGAGTTTGATAATAAATCTCTCTCTAATTGGTTTTCCCCTTGTGGGTTTTTCCAAGGCCATTGGCCGAAAATTATTGTGTTCAATGTGTTGAATGGCGTGCTGATATTTATTTTGTCAGTGAAAAAGAGTAGTTACAGCAGTGTTTTAAAGTCTGAAAATTTACTGTTTATTTCCAATATGTTAAATTTCTGAGAATGTCATAAACAATGTTAAATTTTACTTATAAACTGGTGGCTGAAAACTAGTGAAAAATCTACATTTGACTTGTTATGCTATAATGATCATGGTGACCTATGGTTATATTATATGACTAACTGATGATTAACCTATGTTGAGAATGATTAGTGAATCTAATGTTGAAGACCATTGCTTATGCCATGCTTTACACAATTTTTAGACCTTAGTGCTAGGTTGATTCCATGTATCACTTGTCCCCATCCATCCATTTCATCCATGATTGATTCTTTCCCACGGCCTATGTTTGATTGAGACCTGTGAGATTGAATATCCTTTTCCTCATCTTGACAGCTATGCATGATAGACTCCATGTTTTTTTGTGTCTTTGGCTATGAAGTATGTGGCTTGGTCAATGTGGCCAAGTTCACCTAATGGTTTTCCTTTAGTCCTCAAAACAAGTGCTCCAACCAACAGTGTCTTTAGACACTAAAGCATCGGAATGCATAAAGGATATATCTAAATGATGCAAAAGGCAAGTTGCGATTAGTAGTGCTTGTTAGAGCTAATGCTTATATAGAATTGTTATAAATTAGTCAATGGCCAAAGGATGAGCACTCATTCGTTGTATAATGTAAGGCTCATTTGCCCCCAAGAGGGCAACATGATAAGGCAATCCCGTCGGGGCTATGGATGCTCATTGGCAACAGGGCTAGGCCTTAGTCATTTTCAGGAGCCCAAAAGGCTTTCCAAAGCACTTGCCTTTGTAGGCTAGCTATTATCTTGTGTTAAATGCCTTAAAGTTGAAAATTCAATGGTTAAAGGATGAGCACTCATTCATTGTACAATGTACGACCCATTTTCCCCTACAAGGCAACAGAGTGATGCTAACCTGTCAGGGTTATGCCCTTGTCATTTTCTGGAAGCCCAAAAGGCTTTCCAGGGCACCTGCCTTTTAATGTTGACGAGTGTTGCAAACTGTTAAGCCTTCTTTAATGGAAAACTTGTTAGAGCCTGAAGGAAACAAGCCCCAAGTACTTTTTCCATTTGTGAGACACCATCATACCCTATTGCTATATGTCATGCATATGTCATCATGGTTGTGTGTACTCGTCATCATTCAGAGAGATCACATGGTCAAAATCAATTAGAGGTCATCACCCTTTTTACTTTAGCATGGTTTTCCATCCTCACCCATCACTAGCAAATTGTTTAAACTTTGTAAGTATGGCATATACAAGAGACTTCCAAAGGATTCAATGATTACTCAAAGACACAGGTATATCTTATTGATTATTATTATTATTGTCACCATGATTCTGAATGGCATAATTTAAGTTGGGTTTTAATATACATCTTGGAGTAGTTCTTACCTTAGATGCATGCAGGTTCAGCTTAGTTCAGTATCTCACCTCCAGTTTAGGTATTTTGACATGGTCAACCAAGTTGACCAAGTCAAACACGGTTCCCAAGGCAATGACTACAAAAATTACAAATGCCTATATTCACTCTAGACATGCCCACGACCAAATACTATAGTCTCAATTTTCACCAAATGGTCACATTTATTGAGTTCCAGAGATTTTTTTTTATTGACTGGACATTATTTTTATTATGAGATGATGATATTTATGGCATTTCAGTCGATCAGTGTGTATAAGTAGTCACTTGTACCATTCTACTATGTCTCCAAACACTTTTGTGCAGTCAATTTGCCCCAGTTCTCATCTTGAATGAAGTTATGCTGATTATTATTATTTTCAAATGATGTACCACCAAAAAATGAACTAGGAAATCACTCAAGAAATCGATTTAGCTTGTGTGATCAAGGAAATGGCAAGAGAATTTCTCTGGATGAAATAATATTATGGCTCTCCAAACATATTTGCAAGTTTCATTCAGTTTGGTGTCCCAAATTATTTATTTGGCTCTCTCAGTGAGGACGTCCACCATGGGGTGGCCCTTACCTTGGCTATATGATGTATTACATTGATAATACCTTATGTTATGATGTTGTATTGAGCCCTAGGGAGAATTGAGCCCCTAAGGTGACCTCCTTGATGTATTATCATGTTATATCTTATTGTTATGATGTATTTCGCCTTAGAAAGCGTCATTGGGCAAAAGTGTGCCCCTCTTGACTTGGTCATGTTGATCCATGCATTGATTCGTGTAAACATAATCTCCACCATTGACGATGTTTTAATCTCAACCATTGGATGAAAAAGTAAGTTGAGGTTTGTGTCTCTCAAAAGCTATATAAAGAAGAGACCCCCTAATTGTATCCCACCAAGAAATTTGGCACCATTGGCTCTTGAAGAATAATAGAGACAAAAAATTGGGATCTCTTGTCTCATGTAGATGATTGAAGAATGTTCTTTGTGATCGATTGATGCTATCTCTTGCTTGCATTGGAAATTATTGAAGAATTTGTGGCATATTTTTTCTGCATCCATTTTACTTGCTTGACAGGGAAATCAATTTGGAGGGGAGCACGCTTGTGGAGAGATCCACCCTGCTCTCCCATCTAGATTTTGTGGTTACAAGGAGTATTTCTATCGCATGATCTCTTACTCTCTCATTTTTTATTTCTCGTCAACATTTGCTATTTTTCTTGCCAATCTCATTGTTTGTACTTGGTTTAGCATGAAGGAGGGTGCACTTGGCTTCCTTGGGCGACTTCGAGAAAGTTGGATTTTCACCATAACTCCATTTGATCTGTGTGGAAATAGTCTTTATCACTTCGACATTCATCCTCGAAAACATCAGGTAAGTTCTCCCAAGTAAGATCCATCCTTACTCTTTTATCTGAATGGGGCCGCATTTTCCTTTCACATTAAACCCTAATTTAGAACACTCATCTTTTAGTTTAATAGGTTCTAGTTTGTGGCGGTTAATAAAACCTAAAAACCACTTTGGAATAATTCTAAAACCCTTAAGTCTAAAGTTTCATGATCATCGGACTCCATTTGCCCATCCAACATAGTGGTCTACCTTTTAGGGGGAGACGCCCTCCTTGGTAGGAGTGGGTATTTTCAATTCTGCAAACTGGGTAATGCTAGTTTCACCCCCAATTGTCTAATCTTACACCTAGAAATGCATCCGAGAGTCCAATTTTACTTAATTTCACCATTTACCCCTAGATCCAATTTCCATGCTTAAAACCCTAGGGTAAATTGGGGTTTTTCGTATAGACACTCATAATCTCTCAGTAACTGTGCAAAACACTAATTAACTACCCTACTAAGAGGTCTAATCAAGATTCCATGGGTTATCTACTTGCTTTCCTTATTTTTAGGGTTATCTTGGTTATAGGGACGCCCCTTCGACTTAGTATCTCCACCGAGTCTAAAGTGTTGGTATCCTTGATTGGCGTGACATCTAAGTTCTTTCTGAGGTCTTGGATATCGTAGGTCACAACTTTAGTTGCCTTCCCCCTCTGCCATCCTGGATAAGATCACCCTATGGGGCAACTACAAGATTCGTGATAACAAAGCCCTACAAGCCAATTAATCCAGCTTCTAACCCTGAAAGCTCCAAATAGGCAACAAATTATATGTTCGGGTACACAAGGTACTCCCAAACGACCAAACACCAAGAACAGCGACTCACACAAACAGATCACAGATCAACACATCGATGTTTTGACATGGTTAAAACCCTCGAGAGGGAAACAGTCCACGGCCCCAGCCAAATAGCTACTTGGAGCAATTTATTATGCAAAAGAAGGAAAGTTACAAATGAACTTCTCATAATCGATCAACTAGCCAAGGACCCTCCATGCTCTTTAAATAGAGATCATGGACCAATCGGGTGTTAAGCCACGGATCAAGGGTAGGTATGATCTAAGAGAAGTTGAACCATCAGATCACTCTATGCCTAAAACATATCGTAACCGTCGGATTATAATATTTACAAATGCATACTAAAGAAACACACTTTTCCTAACGGATATATTACACAAGTTGATCTTAACTAACTCTTAAGTGTCTAAATATCCTAACATCCCCCCTTAAGAACAACTTGGGATAGGATTGAAGGATTTACAAAAGTGACACTATTAGGAGAAGGAAGGAGGCATTAGAGCCTATCCCCCCTTCATGACACATTCCTGAACTCCTAACATAGATCTAAGTTTAGAAAACTTCGCTTCTGTAAAAGACTTGGTGAAGATGTCTGCAACTTGATCATCTGTAGGTCAATAGAGCACTTCAAGAACACGATCATGAACAAGATTTCTTATGAAGTACATGGGTAGCTCAATGTGTTTGCTGCGTTGATATAGAACTGGATCTTTGGCAAGCTTGATGGCACTTTGACTGTCGCACCAAAGTGGAGTAGGTTGTTGCTGCTCAAATCCAAACCCTGAAAGGATCTGTCGAAGCCATAAAGCTTCCTGACTGGCATTAACTGCGGCTCGATATTCTGCTTCTGCTGAAGAAAGAGCAAGAGCTTATTGTTTCTTACAAGCCCAAGTAATAGGTCCAGATCCCAGACTAAAAACATAACCTGCAGTAGACTTTCAATCATCAGGATCGTCGGCCCAATCTGAATCAGTGAAACCAACCAACAAAGGTTTCCCCCCTGTACTGTAATGAATCCCAAACTAAGTTGTACCTCGAATATATCGAAGTATTCTTTTTGTTGCTTTCCAGTGACTTTCATGAGGTGTTTGCATATAACGGGAAACACAACCAACAACAAAGGAAAGGTCGAGATGGGAATGAGTCAAGTATAAGAGACTACCAACAAGCTGACGATACAAGGTGGCATCTACTTTAGGGGAAGTACAAGTGGTAGAAAGTTTGACTCCAGACAAGAAGGGAGAAGGGGCTGGTTTACAATCTTCCATGTGAAGGCGAAGAAGGTCACAAGCATACTTAGACTGGGAAAGAAAGATTCCTTCTTTGGTTTGCAAGACTTGGAGACCAAGAAAATAATGCAAATGTCCTAAGTCTGACATTTCAAAATTTTGCTTAAGACTGGATTTCACATGGGTTAAAAGCTTAGGGTCACTACCAATAAGGATAAGATCATCAACATATGATGAGATGGTTTCCTTCTTTCTTGGTATAGACATTGGGGTCAGAATGGCATCTAGAAAAACCAATGTCAAGTAGAAAGCTATCCATTTTGGCATACCAAGCTCTAGAAGCTTGCTTAAGACCATATAAGGATTTCTTAAGGCGACAGACAAGGGTAGAGTTATTATGAACATATCCAAGAGGTTGTTCCATGTAAATTTCCTCCTGTAAATCACCATGTAGGAATGCAGACTTGACATCCATTTGATAGACTTTCCAGTTATGTAAGGCTGCAAGGGAAAGAACAAGGCAGATGGAGTTCATTTTTGTGACAGGAGCAAAGGTTTCATTGTAGTCAATCCCTTCAACTTGGGAAAAACCTTTGGCAACTAACCTTGCCTTATGTCTTTCAACACTTCCATCTGATGCATACTTAGTTCTGTAGACCCATTTACATCTGACAAGTTTTCTTCCTTTTGGAAGAGGAACAAGATCCCAAGTATTGTTCGCCATTAAGGAACGATATTCTTCATCCATAGCTGCATCCCAATCTGAATTTCCTGAAACTTCTGCAAAAGTTTCTGGATCATGATTCTCGGAAACTTGAGCCAAAAGAGAAGAGGTTCATTGAAACTGAAAACGTGTACAGCGTTGATCTCTAGGATCACCGACAAGATCACCAGTTGCTTCACATGTTGAATGGACCCATCGAGGAAGCACTTGTGCCGGTGCAACTGGAGGAACATGAGCAAGCGGAGGTGGATTTTCATCCTCACTGTCATCATCAGAAACTTGAGTTAGAAACCTGTCAAGGAAGTTGAAAGTAGAAGAAGACACAATCGTCGAATCAGGCTCACAGGCCAAGGATGCCACACCCGCCAAGTTAGGCTTGTAGGCCAAGAGATTTTCATCAAATTTAACATCTCTTCTAATGATTATATCATGAGAATGTGGTTGAAGAAGTCTATAACCTTTTACATCTTCAGAATATCCAACAACTATGCACTTTTCACTTTTAGACTACAATTCTTTCCGTTTTTCATCTGGAATGTGAGCCCATGCTTCACTACCAAACACACGGAAGTGACTTACATCTGGTTTAATTTTACTCCATGCTTCTTCCGGTGTTATACCTTGTTAAACTTTAGTGGGTGTGCGATTAACTATGTAATTTGCACAATTTATGGCCTCAGCTCAATATTGAAGACTTAGTCCCTTACATTGGATCATACAATTAGCCATTTCTTTTAAAGTGCGGTTCTTCCGTTCAACTACACCATTTTGTTGTGGTGTATATGGAACAGTGTGTTGTTGTTGGATTCCTTGTTCAGTGCAGAAAGTAGTGAACTTTTTGTTAACATATTCTCCTCCATTGTCAGATCTTAACTTAATAATTTGATGACCAAATTTTTTTCAACAATGGCCTTGTAGGCCAAGAACATGTTAAATACTTCGCTCTTAAGTTTTAGGAAATAAACCCAAGTGCGTCTGGAGTAGTCATCAATGAAAGTTAAGAAATATTTGAAACCAGAAAAAGACGCAGATGGAAGAGGACCACACAAGTCACTATGCACAAGCTCCAAGGGAACCGAGGCATGCCAAGAGGCACATTCGTCAAAACTGTCCCGATGACCGAAACAAACACCATCCCTGCAACATACCATTGGAAGACCTGTCACCATATTGTCTTTACATAGTTGTTGCAATGAGCGATAATTCAAGTGACCAAATCGCTCATGCCAAAGTTTGTTCAAGTTATCACTATGAGCAACAAAAACTGAAGGAAATGGTGATGACCCAAAGTTGTTAAATTTGTACAACCTGGCAATATCATCAACAATTCCGGTAGCAAGGACATTTTGAGGATCTTTAAAATCCTTGATTACAACTTGGTGAGGTGCAAATGTCACAGTTTTACCCTCACCTGAATGAGTGATTTGATAGACTGATAACAAATTGCAGGAAATTCTTGAAACACATAGTGCATCACTAAAATTACAATTTTCTACTGGAACTGTTCCAGATCCTACAACACTTAGAGAACTATCATCACCAACAAATATTTGTTTGGTGTTACATTCATGAATAGTAGAAAAGATGGCTTGATCCTTAGCCATATGATAAGATGCTCCAGAATCAATGAGCCATTCATTTGAAGTAGAAGAAGAAGATGCAGTATAAGAGTAACCAAAAGCACAAAGTGCATGTCCATGAGAGGTAGATTCTGAAGACGAATCTAGGTTGATGTGGTGCTTCTTCATTGCTGCTTCTAAGGCTGCCATCTTCTTGAAACACTTAGATTCATCATGATTATCTTTCCCACAAAAATTGCAATGACGCTCAGTCTTCTTTTCTTTTGGCTTGGATCCTTTGTCATTTTTTAAAAAAGGAGCTTACTGAGAGGGTTTGAGACTCTAGTTTGGCTGCGAAAATTTTGTTTCTTGGGAGGCTTGGACTTTTCTTTCTGTTGGGACAATAAGGCTTTCCCAGATGTATCTGCATTGTTAATTATTCCAAGATGAATGAGCTTATCTTGCTCTCTAATTAAGGAATCATAAAATGATTCAAGACTAGGCTCTTGATAGCTAGTTGCAATCAAAGACTCTTTCATGGAGTAAAATGTAGATACAAAAACAGAATATGCAGGTCCAAGTTATGAAAGAATATGATAAATACATTATTTGTCTTCTTTCTTAATCTTGCATTCTTCACATATGAGTCTAAGAGTTTTATACTTAGATAAATAATATTGAATGCATGAAAAATCACTTGGATTCAAAGAAATCAACACACTCTCAAGTTGATGACCTCGAATTTCATTGTGCTTACCAAACACAGATTCCAACTTTTCCCAAGCTTTATCAGGTTCATTAATGTCAGATATGTGGAATCACAAATCAGTAGAGATTGACATCCCAATCAATCCACGAGCTTCATCGCATCTATTTGCCCATTTTATTTTCTTATCATCATCAGTGGGTTCTGTTTCTTTCCTTGAGGTAATTCTGAAAAGTCCCCTACTTCGTAAAACATCTTCCATACGAGATTTCCATGAGAAATAGTTAGAACTGGTAAGTACAATATCACAAGGGGGGGGCATACTGTAATAATGGCTGAAAATACAGAAACTAACTGTCTGGATGCAAGGAGCTTGAAAAATTAGGTTGTTTCAAAAAAAACGGCACTGAAAACTGATTCTGAATGATAAAGTTATGCTTGATCAAAGAAAATGTTGAAGATGTCTCCAATAGTGACGTGGCAGATATTAACTTGACCAACTAAAAAAAAAAACCCCTTCTTCCCAAAATGAACCTTTGACAATCACTTACAAGAAAATTGTTTTTAAGTGAATCACTTTTGTAAAATAAGTGATGTTCACTTTTACAATAATGGTACTTTAAATAGTGTGGCAATAAAAATAACTTAAGATACTCACTTTTTTTAATTTTCTTTTATTTAAGTGAAATGCACTTTTACAATAAAGTAACTTGAAAATAAAAATTACATGCACTAAAAAATAACTTAATAAGACTTGAACTCAAGACCTCTTAAGGAATAAAGCAACTTTGGACCAAGTGAGCTAAGTTTAAAAGGTACGTAAAAGAAGGGAATGAGAAAGGGGGCTTTTTTTACTCTTCTCTCTCAGTTTCCGTCCTTGCTTCTTTTTCCTGCAAATCACACCATAAACCAAAAAACAAAAACAAAAAAAACTTTTCCACTCTTGTGGGGTTAGATCTCGTTAGCTTACTCAGAAAGTCTATGTTTTCTCTCTATTTCTTATTCGTCGCGATCGCACAAGATGCATGGCAAAGAGCATACGCAGCCGAGAAAACCCTTTTCCTTTCTGTTTCTGATTCGCCACGATCGCGCAAGGTGCATGGCAAAGAGCATACGCAGACAGGGAAGGCAACAATCCAAGACTTAAAAACAATAAAGATCTAAAAACTGATAAATATATGAGAGATTTTTTTTTTAAACAAAACAAATCCGTCACTGTAACATTATACCTTCATATTTGTCGAAATGGGTGTTTCTGGAGCAAACAGAAACAGTTTTCGATGAACGAAAACTATTTCCAAATGGAAACTCAAGATGTAATGGAACACCTCCCACAGGCCACAAATGCACAGAAATTTCAGAAACAAAAACCCTTTCAAAGTTTCGGCAACTCCGGTTCAACATCTAGATCACAAATGAAAGCGGCTCTTCATAAACGCTCTAATACCATGTTTGGGTACACAGAGTACTCCCAAAAGACCGAACACTAAGAACAGCCACTCACACAAACAGATCACAGATCAACACACCGATGTTTTGACGTGGTTAAAACCCTCGAGAGGGAAACAGTCCACGGCCCCAGCCAAATAGCTACTTGGAGCAATTTATTATGCGAAAGAAAGAAAGTTACAAACAAGCTTCTCATAATCGATCAACTACCCAAGGACCCTCCATGCTCTTTAAATAGAGATCATGGACCAATCAGGTGTTAAGCCACGGATCAAGAGTAGGTATAATCTAAGAGAAGTTGAACCGTTGGATCACTTTATGTCTAGAACATATCATGGCCGTCGGATTAGAATATTTACAAATGCATACTAAAGAAACACACTTTACCTAACGAATATATTACACAAGTTGATCTTAACTAACTCCTAAGTGTCTAAATATCCTAACATTATATATTGATCCATTTCGAATCACACCTTCCCATTTTTGGAGGCTTTTGGCCTCCAAAATATTTTACTGAATGTGGTGAGGAAATTTTTCCTCTACCTTCACCTTGGAGTACCATTTAGCCTTGCTAGAAGTTGTCCTTTCAACCCCACTTGCCAAATTTCATGCTATCCCCACATGGTAGTTCTAGACTTCTTCTACAACATTGTCTTCTGCTCACTCTGCTTGAGCCTCTAGTGCTAAGTCCTCCTCTATAGACGGTAAAAACGGCTTAAAAACGGCTTAGGTTCCTAATCCAACATGGAAGGCTCATAGAGTTTTATATTATCCACATTCACTACGGACTCACGGAGTAAAATGCACATGTATGGGGATAGACTAAGTTTGTAACCATTATCTCCCACCTTCTCCAATACCTCAAATGAGCCATATATGACTCAAAGCCTTGATCTTCTTACCAACACCTCGTAGTTTGTCCTTGTTTAGGTGTAACCATACTCTATCTCCCACCTTGAATGTTTTCTCAACCTTGTGTTGATCATGTCTTGCCTTGTATTTTTGCTATGACTTCTTTAGTGCCTCTTGTACTTGTAGATGGATTTTCCTAATATTGTCAATGATTTTTTCAGCTCTTACTGCTTCACCTATGGTGTCTTCACTCACTACCCCTTGTTGTCCATAAACAACATCTATGGTGGTGGTGGCAAGTATCCAAGATAAGTTTCTAAAGGAGACTTCCCAGTGGAAGTGTGGATCGCTCTATTATAAGAGTGTTGGAAGAGATCACATTTTCATCCTAAGTCTTAGCATGCTTTTGATTGTAACCCCTCAAAAGTTTTACCAAATTCTTGTTGACCACTTCTATCTATCCATCTATTTATGGATGGAATGTTGTAGATCTCTTCAACTTAGTGTCCATCTTTTCCCAAAGTGTAGTCCAAAATGTACTAAGAAATCTAGTATGTTTGTCTAAGACGATGCTCCTCGATATCCCAAAGTGCACATAAACTTGTTCAAAGAACATGTTCACAACTTCTTGCCCTTTTATGGTCTTTTTACAAGACATAAGAATGCACATCTTGCTAAATTTGTCAACTACCACAAATAAATAGTCGTGTCCCTTCCTAGTGGTTGAAAAACCACCCACAAAATCCATGGAGATGCTCTCCATGGTCTTGTAGGAATAGGCAAGGGATGGTATAGACTAAAGTAACATATATCATGTCGTTGAATATATTGCTGAAGGTCCAGAAACAATGTATCAGATTTATTGGCAAAAATGTCGTTAAACATCAGCAATCTATCGACAAACTTTAAAAATTAGAAAAATTTTCATTTTTTCATTTTTTTAAACATCTAAAGCAACAAGAACATTAAATAAACGCATTGCCACATGAATACGAAAAGAAAACCAATATATAAGATGTATAAGACGTCTTGTGATACATCACACATAAAAAAATGAATTGTGTCCTAAATCCTGAGTCCCTGACCCATGAATCACCAAAAAATACAGTCATTATATCTCATATACAATGAAATCAAGTAAATAAACTATTGATTCCCTCTACCCCTTTTACGGAAAAAGGCAATCGCTCTGGAAATGGCTCTGGCTCTCGAGCTAGAAGACCTTAGCGGTCGTAGGGATCGTAGTGGACTCTATGTATAGTTTAAATCACTATGTATGTATATGTATTATGTATATTTTAAATTAATAAATGAGCAAGGACATTTAAAAATTGAATGTGAAACATAAATCATTAATCATACGTGTCAACGAATCATTGCCTATATTGGGATCCTAATCATCAATAACACCCTATGCCTCTCCTCTAAGATCTAGTCTTTGCTTCTACCTTGAATCTCAAAGTTGATCATCTAAGGACATTAATCAATAACTCAACACCTTACAATTTTGATGAAACTTCCCAATCCAATCGTTAAAAAAAGTTAGAAAAAACTTCCCATGCTTAATAAGTAATTTTGCTCGAGTGATGAGTACATTTTTATTAAGGTCATGACAAAGGAGTTCAACAATCAACACCATCAACATCATGGTACATAGGGGGTTGATGTGCTTGATTAAATGCCAATCCCATACCCTCATACATGATAGGATGCAATGGAAACTTTGCAATCCTAAAATCCTGAAAAGTTAAAACTATTAAGTCTGTTGAATCCTGAATGGGACCTAAAATTGTTCTTTTTACATATGAAGTCCAATGAAGTTGGAACCACTCTCAAACATCCTAAAACAATTAATATTAATGTTAAAAATTTAAGTAAAATGATAGAAAAAGAATGATAAGGAGAACGTCATTTTTACTTTAAGAATTTAATATTACCAATTACTATTGAACAAGGCGATATGTTATGGGCGAGGCAAAATATTTTTGGGAAACGTGACAAATGCACAAAAAACCCTAAAAATCGCATTTCTAAGTGAACGCACATATCGATCAATGATTTTCCTTCAACTCATGATATTTTCAAATAGATCACCGATATATTGCTGGCAAAAGAGCATTGAAAATATCGAATGATATTTTGGTGATATATCCCCGCTAGGTTAGCTTAGCAATATATCACAATGTCAGCAATACATCATTGATATTTGTAGCAGAGGTATAGACCTTGCTTCCTATTATTGGGCTTGCTTGTACAACAAAGTATGCATCCTCTAATCAAGCTACACCTTCTTGCATTCTAGGCCAATAAACATGTCGTTGTAAGTTTGCACTTATCTTACCTACACCAAAATGCCTTATGCCTTTCTAATAAGTTGCAATCTCTTGCCTTTAGGAACACAGAGCTTGTCCAACTTGTAGAGTAAGCCATCTTGGAGATGATAGTCAGGCTTGATGTCAACTTCTTCTACATGGAATTGGCCTTGTAGCTACTAAACTACCCCCTTGAAGTCCTCATCCTCTATGTATTCCTCCTTGTATGCATCATGGGTGAAAGGATCCATATGCATAAGAGTATCATAGCAATGATCTTGGTTGTAGCTGGTCTTGAGGGCTTGTCTGCCAATTTATTTGTACTACCCTTCTTATATTTGAAGATTAGATGGAATTTAAGTCACCTAACACAAGGACATGGGAATAAGAGTATCCAACACAGACATGACAACCCCCAAAATAAGGAGCCTGAGGACATGTTATATATATATTTAAAAATTATATATATTAAAAATATAGAATATAGATCCCATTTTTTTAGAAACTGGAACATTTACAAATATCCAATAGAAATTAGAATCAATACACATTACACATTCACAAATCACAATGCATATGTCAATGATAGACTCATAGACTCATTCTCTCCCCCACCCAGCTTTGTCTAAGGCCCTAATTTCCTTGTTACATGCCTCCACAAGGGATATTTCTTCTCTTGGGATTGTTGTCTTGCTAATACAGAGTTATATGCAACACCAACAGCTCAACTAGCAATAGATGGCGCAATAGCAGCATTAGGTAAACTAAAGCTTGGATTTGTAGGAGAAGGGGAGACACCAACTTGGATATTCCTCCCTCTCCTTTTCCCTTTACCAATTTCCCTTGCTGACTAAGACATTCTTCATGCCTCCTGCTAAAAAGTTTATAATGCTCCCACTAAAATCCACCCTCAAGTCCCTTTGCAATCCCTTGGAAAACCTTCTAATGCTCATCACCTACAAAAAAAACCCTCTCAAAGCTCAAGCCTTACTGAAAAAGGTGAACAAATGAGGGTAAAAGTGTCATATTTTTGGGACACAGTCCTCACAGATCAAGACACGTCCTGACATAGTGTCAGACACATGTTTTGAATGTGTCTTGAAACAGGACACATCCAAAACACGTGTCTGACACTATGTCAGGACGTGTGCATATCCGACACACAGCCACAAGACACTCCAGGCCTAAAGGTCGTGTCTGGTTACATAGGATGGAATTGTTATAAGAATCCCATCCGCTTAGAATGTTTGGTCTGTTGTAGCTTACTCTGGCCCTGCAAATACTACAACAATCGATGATCAGTGTGAATGATGGTCTCCTTACCCATCAGCTAGTGCTTCCACTTCTTAACAACTTGAACCAAAGCATAGAGTTCCTTATCATATATAGAGTAGTTCAAGACACCACCATGGAACATTTTAGAATAATAGCATATTGGCCTCCCTTCTATCATCAAAACCGCTCCCATAGCATACCCACTTGCATCTATTTCCAATTCAAAAGGATTCTGCATATTAGGTAATGTTATTGCTTGACTAATCTTTCGCTTGAGTTTTTCAAAGGCTTTTTGTTGATTCTCCCCCCACTGGAACCCCTTGTTGCTGGTTGTTATTGCATGGAGGGGTGCAATCACAGCTGAAAAATGAAGCTATGAACTTCCGAAGGTATTGTGTTGCCCCAAAAAAGCTCCCAACTTTAGTGAAATTTGTAGGAGCAAGCCACTTAGTGATGGCCTCCATCTTCGCAAGATCAATTTTAAGTTCCCCTCCACCAATCACATAAACCAAATACACCAAGGACTGTTGAACAAATTCACATTTCTTAAAATTTGCCATCAGTTGATGTTTTTTTCAAGGTTTCCAACGATTGCTTGAGATGTGAGATATGCTCTTCCCAGGTAGCACTATAAACCAATATGTCATCTAGATACAAACAAATCTAAGAAATGGTGTAATACATCATTCATCAAACGCATAAATGTAGTTGGTGCATCGCATAAACCAAATGGAATTACTAACCATTCATATAGACCTTTCCTAGTCTTGAAGGCGGTCTTCCAGGTGTCTTCTTCCTTCACTCGCACCTGGTGGTATCTCGATTTGAGATCCAACTTGGTGAAGTACTTGGCATGCTGCAACCGGTCCAACAGATCATTGATCTTGGGCAGAGGGTACCGATTCTTGAGTGTGATCTTGTTCAATGCTCTTTAGTTGATGCACATCCTCCAAATACCATCCTTCTTGGGTACTATGATGATAGGTGACCCACAAGGTGAGGTGTTTGGTCGGATGATGCCATGCTCCAACAACTGTTGCAACAACTTTTTGACTTTGTCTACTTCTATGACAGACTATCTATACAGTCTAATGTTCAACAATGGAGAATCTGGCACTAGTTGCATCTCGCGCACCACCTCCCTCTTAGGAGGCATCTCGTTAAGCTCCTGGAACACTTCTTTGTATGCTTGCAAAAGGCTCTCCAATTGTTGTTTTTGCTCTTTGGTACATCCCTCTATGGATGCCTTCACTTTTATCAATTCACCTTCTTGTTGATTTTGTCTTAAGAGATTCTAAGAGGCAGGTGAGACTGTTAAGATCAATAGCTCATGGGATTCTCGAAGCTGCAAGAGGTGCCTGCCATAACTTGTAATAAGCGCTAAAGCATCGTTAGATAATTGATGAAGTCCCCTTGAATCTATACCTATCTCTTGAACACAAAACACATCCTCTATACAGAGGAATGTGAATATCTTTGGTGCAGGCAATAAAGTCACACAATAGGATGACCTCTCCCACCACTGAGTACTAAATGATGCTAGAGTACAAATCTAGGTATGGTTCCTCACCAAAATTGCTATGTATAGCAAACTAAGAAAAGACTAGGTGAGAGTATTGGACTATGATGTAGACATCTTTGGGGATAGGGGCTAAACTACTAAATTGGATCCATATGAACTTAGCAAAATCATTCGAAGCTATCGAAGAAGCGTTTCCTTGAAGGGAGTCCTTGGTTAGATAGGCCACTCCGCTTGAAACTCTGACCCACTTGAAAATTTGGTCTCTTGTTGGTAGGGGGAAAGCTAGTGATAACATGTTACATCTGGGAGCAATCAGATAGGGCTTGTGTAGGTCTTAGAGATAAAGAGGATGTTGGATGAATCAAGAGCATCATACTTGATGATGACCAAAATGATCCATTGTTGTTCCAACACCCCACTAAAATATCCGAGCCATGTCGCCTCTTCCAATGGGCTAGTCATAAAGAGAATCGAAGCCGAGTGTACCTAGGGGGAGGGGAACTTGAATAATGGCAGTAAGATCTCTATGATAATGCATTTCCTTGTCTGTTGTGTTGGTGCTACTAGATCCCTAGTGTGTTTCTGCTCTATAACCTTGGATCTAGTGAGGTCTGTTTCTAGGAATTCTTGTTGGGGAGGGAGAACAACTTCGCTTGGCTTTAAAAAAAAATGGCTTTAAAGCAAGTCAAGTGTTGTTATAGTCTCCGTTGCCGCATTTCACGCACCTCAGGGGGTTAGCATGGCAAAAATCTTCAAGCCATTGGGCACGTCCTTGGGAGCAAGCCTCGAGTTGAGATATTGTCACTCAACACTCAACTCCTCCTAGGCCAACTTCTAACGAAGCCAAGGGGAGTGGTAAAAGAATCTAAGGCTTTTAAGCTAAGAAACAAAACATGAAATTAGTCTAGGAGTTTGAAAAGAATTAATAAGACAAGACTTGCAATGATTTAGATAATTTCGACAGCATATGAGACTTAAAGCATTCACAACACATTGATAATTTGAGTTGAAAGCAAAAATTGTAGACCAGTGTCGTGAAGTCAAATAATGTTGTAAAGGGAAATGTTGTGCAAGTGTATCTTGGTCAGTTTTAGTTATTATGGATTAAATGGATTCAGGGGAAAAAGGGATTCCCAATATACCATGAGGTACGGGAATCTGTCCGGATTTAGACAAAAGTGGTACCTTGCAAGAAAATGTGGGCTAAATGGAATCACGGTGGTGTGTCCAACACTACACCAAACGAGGGTGTATCCTGACGAGGCCCCACGGTCACTTTCTAGTTGCTCCCGTCTTCTCCGAAGAATTTCCGCACTAATGACAAACTTCTTGTACACCAGATTTCCGTATCTTCTAGGGGATTGGTTTTATTAATGGTAAGTCTTTATTAGATGTGAAAATTATTGAGTGCAAACTTCAGCTTTTGGTTCTCCCAAAGATCAGGCGAACCTGCAATGGGCAAGAGCATACATGGAAATGGAAGTGTATGATCCAATTTGAGATTGTGAAAACGAAAGCAAAGTGGTAAAATTGAACCACCTTAGAAAACTATAGAGCCTCTTAAGGCGGAGTGTGTGATTGTGTTACAAAAATAAAGCAAAATGTTGAAAAAAATCACACCATAAAAAAACAATTGCAAATCCCCCCAAGGGGGATGGGGTGTGGGCACTTGGTTTCCCACCTAAACTCTTTACTATGATATTTACAATGCGTTTGAGGTGGAAGCCTTTTGTCCTTATAATTTTGGATCCAAAGGCTTACAAGGATTTATGAGTAAGATAAGGTCAAGAATAGTGCTCCAACGGGTCTTTGAAAATCTTAGATCTTTGATTTCTAGGCAGCACTTCTCCTTGTCATGTCAATAAAAGACAAAAACCAACCACCTATTATGCACCAAATGTGCCAAATACAATATTAAAATAAAAAAATATATTTTAAGTAAAGAAAGATAGAAATGATGCACAAGTACTTAAAGAAAACTAGCTCTACTTCAAAAAGATTACTTTATGCTTCTAGATCTAGATACATGCTTAAACATATCAGCCTTTAGATATTCTTTTAAAAGAAAAAACTAAACTAATTAACCATGTAAGTAACCATAACCAAGAAAGATTTAATTTAGAAGTGAAGGAAAGAGAAAGAGGAGATAGCTCCAAGCTTGAGAATCCTTTGAGACGTGGAGCTTGTTGATGGAAAGCGAAGAGACTATGCTCCTTGGAAGTGCTCAAAAATTGGAGTCAAACAAGATCAACCAAATGTTCGAGCCAGATACCTGTATCAACTCATCAATTCTTGCACAAAGACATGGTTAAATGCAAGGGTGTTAACTACAAAAGAAACCCGAAAAAACATGCATTTAAACAAAAATAACATATACATCCAAGGGATCTAATGCAACTAATCAATAAGAACTAATCAAGCAAGAAATTTCTCTCTACTGAGATTACTTCTCCTTGTTGGCCCACAAAAAACCAAACAACTACAACAAAACCGAAGGATACATATTACCTCATGAATTACGCAATGTTCATCCACACACAGTCATACACCACATGAGACCTCCAAAGCCTTTCTTATTATTCCAAAAGAAGATTACAAATTACAATACAACACTTCAGCATTCCTTCGGTCCTATGACCATGAGAAACAATGAGCAAAGATCTTTTTAAAAATCCAAATTGCCAAAGAGGGGGCGCATCCACAAGTGGGAGCGAAGTGTAGATCAAGTCGAGTGATTGAGAAATCAATGGGGTTCGTCGGAATTGAAGTGGAGTGTAACTTTAACGGGATGCGCCACCTCTAAAATGAGAGATGTGCACCCATCTAAGCATTTGACCAACCCATACATCAAACGCCACATCAACCAAGCCGTAAGCTTCCTGGAGGGTGGCACACTCCTTATCTTGGATTCATTCGCTACATTCCAAATCTTACTTAAATCTAATGCTTTTGACATGTGATGAGGTCGCCTTTGATTTAGGAAGAGATCGCCCACCATATGAGACAAAAATGTCACTCCACTCAACATGTTTAAACATGGTTCTTTGACTTTTGACTTTGCTATTTTGTGCCATTTTTAGCATTTTTTGTCATTTTGTTGCCTCTTCAAGAAAAAACGTTCCAAGTGATAATTTAATCACCCGAAACATAGGAAAAGCGAGTCCTAGGATAAAGAGAACACTATGAGTGTGAAAACGAGCATCCCCACACCAAATTCTGCCTCCAAACCATGCTTTTATTACAATTTGAAATTTCCCATTTAAACCTTTAAAAAATGGCCTAAGTTTATGGGGAAAATAAAAAATATTTAAAAATTAAAAAAAAAACTATGGGGACCTAATACAAGTTCATAATGACTCAAAACAATGTCTAGCATGCTTATATACATTGACACGTGAACTTTAATAACCTCCTAAGGCCTAACCACCAAGATGACCATTCCAGCTTTGGAGCGGTGAAAAACTCGAAAATTATACATCACTTATTCAACATTGCATAATTAACAAGGGAAAAAACACCTTGGAATAATCGAATTGACGTCTAAGTCCTAAGAAGCCAAGTCCTTTACAAAAATTTTGCCATGGAACTTGTTCACAACTTCGGCGACTCACTAGAAATCCACCTAAGTGCAACTTAGTGGATAACAGTCCACATGAACAATAGCTCAGTGTATGCCATGTCTCTTTGTTTAATGAAGGTTGCATGTGGTGTTTTCCTTTATTATGCTACATTTTGTTTTGGCAAACTCCTGGCACATGGGATCATGTGAAAGAAGTATCATCCATATTCCTTGCCTAAGGAGCGACTACCATGGCTACTAGAAGAAGACGGACTTTAGTCTCTTAACTCATGCATAGATTGAAGAATAAGTGTCCTCAGACACATAACTTTATTCATAAGGAAAAGAGTAATTACATCACTCAAAAAACTCTCTTAACATCTCATAGAGAAGAGAGCTTGTTTATATAGCTCAATCCTAGACTAGAAAGCAGGAAGACAACCAATCATATGATCACATGAAAATGATAGGTGTCATTTACAAAGAAGTAGTCCTATTCAAAGTCTAATTGCTCACTAAACTAATTTAATCTTATTATTATTCTAGAAACTACCTAGAGTATAAAACTTAGGATTAAGAGGACTAACATTCCCCCCTTTAATCCAAAAGTTTTATATTTACAAATGCCAAGTTCATCTTTGAACTTAGTGAATTTTTATTCTACCAAGTGGCTTGGTAAAATATCTGAAGTTGGATCTTTCAAAAGCCTTCATCTATGCTTCAATGAAAAATCTACCTGAAAAACCGTCAAATCTAGATTCTAAATGGTTCATCTGAAATGAACTTGAAGAGAGCTGAATTTCTGGAGTGAACAACTGCCATGTCTAAACAGTCCATGTTTGCTTGACAATTCCATCATTTGCCAGATGAGGTTGGTGTCTTCTGCTAATTGGTGAACATATAGTATCACCATTATACAATCAATGAATCACTGAAAAGCTCCCTGAATATTTCAACATTGTTATGTGTCGATCAACATGTCAATGCATCATGTATTTGAGTCTATCATCTTCAGACTTTTGTTATTTGTTTTCCATCTGGAAATTTTGGAGTCCGCCATCTACAAAATTTTGTTTCCCATTTGACAATTTAAGTCTGCCATCTATAGACTTTTGTCCATATTCAGAGTTTTGTTTCAAAGTCTACCATTTACAGACTTTTGTTGTCGAAACTTGAAGAATGACAAACCATTATCAATATTCCCCCCTTTGTCAACTGAAAGGTGAGAAGATATTTCATGTAGGTTACTTACAAAAAAAGAACTATTTGTAAGTTACAATTAATATTGATTTCAAATTTGAATTTGTTGCCGATGCTTTGACTCCTTGATTACTTGATTGTGCATTACAGGTGCTTATTCACATATGTTTGAATAATGAAACTTGATGTTTGTGTTTGCAAGTCTTTAACAAGTACTTTGATTGCCTTGAATTGCTTATCAAGTGTGGTGAAGGTTAAGTGTCAAAACTAGACACAAAGGAGAAGAGAAATCATAAGGAACAACAAGTATCCGAAAAGACATGCACCATCACACGGGAGCACTATGTGTACCTTTGATCCCCTTATTCAAATTTCGGGCAGATCAAGAACACATCCAACACCAAAAAATTGATTTTTTATTAAAAGCTTTGATACATTTACTCTCAATACTCGAGAGTTTCTACTTTGATTTCATAATGCTTCCAAAAATCTTCAATCTCCTTTTACAAACTCAAAACTTCTCCTTGATGTCTTTAAAAAATAACTTCCCTTTGTAATGAACTAGAAGCTCAAAAACTTTTACAAATGTATGTCACTTTTTTGAACACTTGCAAAAACAAGATTTACATGTTATGCCAAAGATCACAAACAATTGTATAGACCAAAAGGATTCAAATGCAATCATTAAAAAAAACTAGCCTATCCTCTAATCAAGACATGACCTACAAAGGTTGAAGATACCAATAGCTGATGGAATGGACGAATGCTCTTTGATTCCCAAAGTCCAGTAGTTGCTTGACACCTTGAATTCTACTATGCTCCCGATTTTTGTGATTGATTAACACTAGTATTGCTATCGTCTAATGTTTCCTCCTGCAATCTACGACAGCTCGCAGCTCCAACGACATAACACCAATTATGACAGCTCCAGCGACCATTGGAAAAGAGAGCATGCGCCTTCTGTTTGTAGATTCCATGATTCCTCCTCAGTGGTTTACAGTTTAAGAAAGAAAGAAAAACGAAGATTTTGTATTATGTGGCTTCCATTACCCAAGTATTCAATTTTCATTCATTTTCAATATTAATACAAGGTCCCTTTTAACAATTCAAACTAGTCCAATTTGGACCAATAAAATATTTATGTGTTCAAAAACCAATGACATTGTCAACTCACATCAATCCTCAACCCAAATGGGCATTGAATATGCTAGCCAGCCATGGGTGAACTGCTCAAAACACAAGCAAGGAAACAAGAGATCGGGTTGCTCAAAAAACCCTCTCAACATAGATCGCAACCTCCAAAACCAGTGCTCAACTGCGTTGGTCCCTACCGTCTCTATGCCAAACCCATGGTCTTCGCCTACGTTGAAAGCGGCGTGGATTATCTGGACATTACAGGAGAACCCGAGTTCATGGAAAAAATGGAGGTTGTCTACCACCAGAGGGCCGAGAAGACAGGGTCTCTCGTTATTTATGCCTGCGGATACAATTCAACCCCGAAGGAATTAGGCGTGATTTTCCATTTCTCTGGCTATTATTCTCCACATCGCTATTAATTTTCAGATCCAGCAGCACGACATTTCTCTTGCTCAGCCTTTACAACCTTGATGTGCCTCTTTTATTCTCTAATCCACACTTACAAATCTGGACCCTTTCATATCCAGCTTACATAAGCGTCTTGTCCTCACGACTTGCCTCACGGATCAAGCAACTTCTACCTCTGCATGATCTGCAAACTTCCCAAATCTTTAGTACTTTTGCCAACGCCGCTCAATCTCTCTCTACAGCGATGTCACTAAACAAGCTAGGCATTATTTCCTTCAACGATTTCAATAACACTTCTTCCAAGTGTTGGTGTTGGGCATGAATCCCAATATCTAGTCAATTTAAGATACTACACAGAGAGCCCAACTCTGAGTCTTCTGCAACACAAAATCAACTAAATTTCCGTCACCAACTCGAACAACGATTTGAAAAGAAACTTCAACTATTGGCTGTGATCCATTTATGCCATGATCCACATGTCCATGAAGATGATCCAGCAATTTCTATGCGAAGATGCTCATTCCATAATCGCGCTGAGACCAAACACAATCGCTTCCAATTCTCAGAGAGTATACAAACCCTTCTACAAGAAAGATTTGTGTTCCTGTAACTATTAACTACTAAAACTTCTTGTTTCAATACAAGAATTACATAATTACAAAGTAAGAAATCACACGAGAAATCGATTCACGAGTGTGCTCAAGCATAGACATTCATTGATATATCAACACAACCAAAGATATTACAAATCCCTAAAACATAATACAAATTCTATCCATTAATCAAACTCAGAAATACATGACCTGATTTTAAAATATGGGTACGCAGACCTTGGCCTCTTCTCCTCTCATTCGACCTCTCTAATGGCCAACTCATTGAACCATCTGGAAGCTCTGATACCAAATGAAGAATAAGTGTCCTTAGACACGTAACTTTATTCTTAAGGAAAAGAGTAATTAAATCACACTCATAAAACTCTCTTAACATTTCATAGAGAAAAGAGCTTTTTTTATATAGCTCAATCCTAGACTAGAAAGTAGGAAGACAACCAATCATATAATCACATGAAAATGATAGGTGTCATTTACAAAGAAGGAGTCATATTCAAAGTCTAATTGCTCACTAAACTAATTTAATCTTTATTATTATTCTAGAAAATAAGTAGAGTATAAAACTTAGGATTAAGAGGTCTAACATAGATAGTATGCCGCAGAGAGTTGGATCGTTGACCAATCTCTTTGACCCAAGTCATGGGCACAATATATATATCAATGTTACCAACATCGGCCAAGAAATCGCAAGTTTTTCAGCTCTGCAATTTTTACTCAAAAAATCGCCGACGATTTTTTCCCGAGATTTTCCCGATTTTTTTCTGATTTACTGCCGATTTTTTCAAGGTGATCTTTTCCAGTGATTTTGCCGATTTTTTCCTGATTTTTTCTAAAGGTGAAATTGAATATTTTTGTATTTTTTTAAGTTGGTCGATTTATTGCCGATGTTTGCCGATATATTGCCGAGATATCCCGCACCGATGTTTCCTGGACCCTGCCGAGTTTTTTGCCGCACCGATGTTTGCAACACTGATATATATATATAGTTAGAATGTTGTGCCATTTCTGATGAAGTGTTCAACTCTTTGAGGGCTAATGTTTGCCATGAATTATTGTTCAATAGCCTCCCGAATAGATATTGAGCAGTAACGATATCAAGCTGCATTGACTGTCTCACTAAATGTGAAAGATTGCAGGTATTTTTAAATTTTTCTCACGGACCAAGGATGGCTACATGTCATTTCAGAAAATCTTTCCTACGTGTCATGGGCACATAATGATTGCTTTGTATTTTTAGCCAGCCATACTGAACTAATGAATTTCTCAAAGGTGATTTAAAATATAGACAATACACAATTTTGGTAAAAAGAAAATTTTAGGACCAAAATTTAGCCCATGGGCTATATTTTTACTTTTTTTCCAAAAAAGAGATTCAGCGATTTGTTTTTTTCACAAAGATGATTCACCCAAATTCCACGGGATAAAAAATTTTACATTAAAATCGCCAAAAATTGTCCAAAAACTATATAAAGTCCTTATAAATTTGAATATATATATTTTTTTAAATCACCAAACATTTTATGGTTGCAAATTTAAAAATTAGTAAGATTCACCAAGGTTTCTACACTTTGAAAAAATTATGGATCATTAAAATTTTCCCTACTCTGGTGGTTGTTCTTTGGTAAACTCAAAGTCTTGATTGGGTGATGATTCTGTTGGCAGAGGGACTTCTCTTCTCTCTTTCTGTGCATAACCTTTATTTGAAGTGGCATTTTCTCTCTTTCCTCTAATCTTGTTGGTAATTTCTTCTCACTCTTCTTTACCAAGTTTGACCAATGTGTAATGATGAGTCTGTAATGTAGCCTTTTCTATGTCAAGGTTGCACTGCCTTCCCTTCTCTTCAGGTCTCCAGCATTTACTTCTATCAGAACTTTTTCCTCCAACATCCTGCCTGCTCCTTCAGAATATCATGTTGACAGCTATGCTATATAGCTTGTCTACAAGGGGCATTGTCATATCTCTGTCGCAGCTATGAACATTCTCAATTCCAGATTATTTTAGCTTTTAATAAGTTTATTATTTGGATTATTACACTGATAATCGAGAAACCACAGGCACTATGAGATCATGGTATATTCATAAATATATCCACTGCATTGAAAAAATATTTCAAGGTAGCATTGATCCTTATACATTGTCTTCAAATATCCAAATATAGCAAGCCCATATCACATGAGAAAGCATGTCAAACTTATAAACCACATACCTTCTGTACGGTCAACATTTTTCCATGCCTCCTCTCCACCAAATACATCATCTACCTCTTTTTTTTTCAGCTGAAGTTTCTTGCTAATCTAAAAGCTCAAAGAGTTCCATTCACAAAAAAAAAAACTTGTTTCAATTTCCTAATATAGATTACAGCACAACTTATGTCCCAAAAAAGAGAGCTAGACTGATTTAATGATCCATACCTTGCGTTCAATAGGAGATACATATGGGCAAGTTGGGCAGAAAAAACGCAAACTCTGACTCATATATGGATGCTCAATTTGTAGCAAGTTTCCACATGTGGGGCAGAATTCCATGGCTATTCTGCAATAAATAGATTAATGACACTTCAGAGTCCAAATTATGAAATGTAGGAAATGAAAAAATGCATCCAGACATGCAGCAGATTTACATGGGTTCAGTGCATAAACTAGATAAATGACACTTGATGATAATGCATGAAAGCTTAAGTAGATAAAATACACATAAATCATGACTGTAAATCTGTTTGATGGTTACTTTTAGTCAAATTTAAAATGCATCCTACATATATTTGATATTTCCCTTAAGTCTTCTAAAAGTAGAAGCTGCAAATTATAATTAGTAAACTCAGATTGTTAACAAGTTCAGAGATAAGGTAAAACAAATGACCACAAAAGTAGGTCAACAGGACTAATAGAGTACATCCAATATAAATACATAGTGGGAGTACCTAAGCAACTCCTATAGCTATGCTATCAGCAACATGAAAATATCTAAGAACATAGCTAAAAGAAAGATACTCAAAATGAATACATAAGGGAATTCACATCAAGAACATGTTAGGGTGTCTTGGAACAAGAAGCTGAGACAAAAAGAAGGGGGAAAGAAGAATGCTCCCCATCAATCACTGCAAAGGGGGTGATGCATTGTCGAAGAATGTCATTTGGGGAGTAACCAAAGCTGAGGGGGATCCATTGTGCCATCTTGGGAGAAGATCCTAGAGGGAGACTTAGATCGAGGAGATCCATCACTCCTAACAGTCAAGGCCATGAGAAAGAATATTCGAATGGATGACTTAATGCTTGACGGCGCCTAGAGAGTAGCACTATGTGTGGAGTGAGTCTGGTTATGGCTTTGGACCCTCCTAGAGCTGCTTTGTTTGTTGGTCTGGTGAACAGGAGCTCGTAAGAAGTATCAGGGAAACAAATCCACCCATCCAAGGGGGTGGGAAGAGATCTGGGATCTAAAAAATCTAATATCTAAAGAAGCTTGGACCTCTTCATGTCACTCATTGCCTTGAGCTGACAATACAATAGGGAAGAAAGAGGTGATCCTCCTAGAAGGTTCTGTTTGGGGAGGACCACGCAAGAACTATAATCTATTATAAAAAATCTCCCTTGGAAAAAGAGCTAAACAACTTTGATATGGATAATGAAAAATGTAGAGAGGATGCCGCTTGAATCCCAATAAAGAAAGAAAAACCTCCCCTCGATCTCATGAAAAGGACATAAGAAGACAAGGTGCTCCTTTGACTCGGTCTCATGTAGTTGCTAAATTTGGCAAATCCTACCTGGCAAGACAAGGGAGATGGTGATCAATCTCAACCCAAAGTCAATAAGAACCAACCTGGAACTAACCAAGGGGGATCTTGAAGTTGTGCATCTAGTGTTTGTGTTTCTACTCAAGTTTCACAATAAGATTGTCTCCCAACTATAGAACATGCTCAAAATAGAAATCCGTCTTAGGGCCAAGACCCTTGGGAGGTGCAATCCAAGTGCTTTGAATATATCTCATTGAGAAGACTATTGAGAAGCTTCAAGGGTGCTCTAGTTTGAGCCATGTCATTGATTCAGAATCCTCAACTTATGAGGAGGCAGCCAAACAACAGGTTTGGAAAGATGTTATGATAGAAGAAATCCAGTTAACAATAGAAAGTGACATAAGGAAAGTGATCTTAGCCATCAAGGGAAGTCAGTTGTAACTTCCAAGTGGATCTATGAGATCAAGCTCCTTGTTGATATCTAGAGTTATTTGAAGCTCTCATAAAATCCCATATTTTATGACAGGTCGACACACATCGAAAGGAGGTATCACTATGTCAAGGACATGGTGCAGTATGTTTTGTTAGACATACAAACTATCGATGTGTTGACTAAGCCTCTGTCAACAACTAAGTCTGGGCACTTTCGAGACAAGCTTAGTGTTGCTGAGAGGAAGTGTTAAAGATAATGCAGTTGCGAGAGCCATTCTCTTGGAGGATGGCACCCTAGTCAATTAACTAGGGTTCCTAGTCAATTAACCAGGCAGTGTAAGTCCCTAGCAGGTACTTTAGGTCCCCCAACAATCTACTAGGGTTCTTGGTCTGGGACCAAGCAGGTTGGAGCCATGGCAAAGTCCCTAGCATGTGGCTAGGGACCCCTTCTGTCTCTAGGGCATTCTGGTCAGGGACCAGACAATTTCTTGGTCATAGGGACCAAGCAAATCCTACAGGTAGAGACAGAGACATCCTGGTCTAGGACCAAGTAGGTCCTGCAGGTGTATACCTGGTTAGTTAACTAGGTAAATCTTGGTCAATTAACCAAGATGATGATGTGTGATGCCCTCCTCTCCTAGATGGTTGAGCTAGGTTGTTTCTTCAAAGGATCGGCCACCCCTTGATGATGTCACTAGCACTTGACCTTTATCAGCAGGCAGGAGGACTAGAGGATCAAATCATCCAGTTTGGACCTTCATTATATGGTGATGATAAAACTTCCAATTATTGTATGGAACACTCATGGACCACATACATTGAGAGAGAGAGATAAAAGTTTGGTTGCTTCTCCTTGTGGATAAAAGGGTTGTCTTCCCACCTTGTTGTTACTTCTTTGGTCGTATGGGTAAAAGGGATGTCTTCCCATTTTGATGTGACACCTCTTGTTGACTTGTAGCCTTATGTTTGGTTGGTCTTGTGTTGACCTCTCCCTTGTTGTGCTAGCACCCCTCTTTAGTGTGGTACCTTCACCCTTGTTATGATAACTTAACATTAATTTATATTTTAAAATTGTAAACACTCTTTAATGTTATGACGTCTTGACCCTTTGTAGTGTAACCCTAATTCAATGAAAGATTAGAAGGAAGATCCTTCTAGAAGTCATTAAAAGTTATAAATACAAGCCTAAGCACTCATTATATGTGTCTTGGAGATGAGATCTAATCGGATTGCTTATGTCTAATCTATGGTTTGATACATGCTTATTCTTAGGTGACGTCTAGGATTTTCCAAACTTCTCTTGCTTGGGTGCTCTCTTGGATTTGGACTCCTTGCAATTGTTTGCCTCTCCTTCCTCCACACGTGTGAGTCGTACTCTTTTGTTGTACCTTTTCTTCCAAGCTGTCATACTTGTTGAATTTTAACATTTGCACATATTCTTTAATTTTGCAGACTGTAACATATATAACAATAAGACAAGTGCAGTAGATAAACACACATCAACACAATAAACACAAGATGTTTTTCACGAGGAAAACTTAAAGGACAAAAACCCCAAAAGCATTAGTAATTCATCCCTTGAATGAGATGACTGAGTTTTCAATCTCAAAATTCTGAGATGAAATTTTTTCAATAAATTGCCAAACCCTAGAAGGCTTGAACAATTTCAATCACTAACAGATCTTGACCAAAACATTCCACAAGAAGATAAATATCACAAAAAAATGCAAATCAGGGCAATTGCCCAAATTTGACTCTTTCTACTGCTCGTACTCAACTACTCGGATTTCTTTATCTGCTACCCATGCTGCCTGAAATGCCTAGACTTCTTCTACTGCTTCCCGAGACCTTTTCTTGTTACCCGAAATGCTGCCTGGATTCACTGTTCTGCTTCCCAAGCCCTGTTTTGCTTGGTTGAGGTATGCCCGAGTCTACCTGAGACTGCCCAAGCCACTGTACTGCTGCCCGAAAGTGACAATAGTCTGCTAGCAGGCTGCTCGTGAGGGTTTACTATTGCTCGAGGGTTTTGTGTAGCTTCCCATGAGGGTTTACTGTTGCCCGAGGATTTTGTGCAGCTCCCCATGATGGTTTACTGCTACCCGAGGGTTTTGTGCAGCTGCCCGAGGGTATAGAGGGGATGCCCATGAACTTGTTCTCCTGCCCGAAGCCTACCCAAGACTGAGAAGAGGACAGCCCATGAGAGGAGGCTGCTCAAAATGTGTTTGTAGCTAGCCCAATCCTGGAAAGAGAGCCCCCGTGAAGATGTAGGTTGCCCAAGGCTGAATGAAGGTTGCCCGGGATAGAGGACTGCCCGAGATGAAAATCTTGCTGCTGCTGCGCACCGTGAATGCAAAGAGAGATGCCCCAGCTGTTAGGGTTACTAGTGTTGGTTATTGAAGAATGATGGAGATGCCCTAGCTAGAAAAAGCCTCCATGCTAGGGCATAAACAAGACAAAGATCTTCTCTCACTTCAAAGCCATCGAAACACATCTATGGAGCAGCTCAACGTTAATGTTGTAGTGTATGTAAATGAAATGAACTTGATCTTCTTTTATAGGCTTTGAGTCCCTTGGAAGTGGACCATATACAAAAGAATAAAATAATAGGATTTTTATTCTTTTACTTTTTGACTTTTACCTTTAGTGGTACAAAAGGTCTTTTTGTATTTTCACTTTGATTCCTTAGTGGTACAAGGTTCCTTATGTATTTTTGACTTTTACCTTTTAGCCTTCTTCAAGTTCCCTGTGGTCAATGCAAATGGTCATAGAAGTCCTTCATTCCCACTCAAAGTACATCATCGTAAATAGAAAGAATTACTAATGCTTTTATCTCAAACTCCTTGTGCCACCAAGATCGGGTACTAGGTGTCTTAACCAAGGGTAGCTAATCCTTGGAGAAGGTCACAAAGCCCACAAATCAAGGGTAGGAGTGCCTCACATGCCTAAACCCGGTCTAGGACTTGTAATGATGTCCAGGTAACTGACCAGGTGCCTCAGCTCTAAGCTGCATCATTTGACTCAAGGTCAAATACTTGGTAATTGATCAAGCACCTCCATTCTCCCAGAGAATGGCCCTCAGCCCTAGGCTAAGTCCACATCCTGGTACTTTCCAGATGTCTCCATTCAAAGAATGGCCACTCAACTCAAGGCCGAGTTCCCCCAATGCTGGACTAGTTCCACATCCTGGTACTTGGCCAGATGTCTCCATTCAAAGAATGGCTACTCAACTCAAGGCTGAGTTCCCCCAGTGCTGGATTGGTTCTACATCCTGGTACTCAACCAGATGTCTCCATTCAAAGAATGGCTACTCAGTTCAAGCCTGAGTTCCCACAGTGCTACACTGGTTCCACATCCTAGTACTCGACCAAATGTGTCCATTCTCCAAGAGAATGGCTCTCGATGTTGCATAGGAAAAATCAACAATACTTTGGTTGAAGTTGTCATTGTTGTTGTTGATTGAATGGGAAGGTGTCATGGGTTGTTTGTTGGGATGCTACTTGTGTCATGGGTTGTTGTCGGGTTGTTGCTGTGTATAAGTTAGAGTTGGGCCGCTGATGTGTATGTGTTGTTACACTGCCTGTTTGAGTGGCAGCTGCATGTTTGTGAGTAGTCACTGCTTGTGAACAGTTAGTACAGAACGCAGACTGTGTGAGGGCTACTACAGTAGGCTGCTACCCTGTTTGTGGGTTGTTTGTTGAGAACGCATCCTGTGTGTGGGTTGTTGAGTAAGCCACTGCTTGTGCGTGAGTTGTTGAGAGTGTTGTTGCTCATTGTGAGGGTGTCGCTGCTAGTTGAGGGTTTCATTGTCTATTAGTAAGGGTTTAAAGCTACCATAACATCTTGGGGTTGATCTTGAGCTGCTGCACTTCCTACTGTAACTGTCTAAGCCTACCCTACAGCACTCTCTCTCTCTCTCTCTCTCTCTCTCTCTCTCTCTCTCAGGTATGTCCATGCCCTCAAGTAAGGCCCAGACTTGTTCCACTTAGTGACTTGTCTCTGAGAGACAAGGCCTGATTTGAAAGTATTTCTCAATGTTGCAAACATCGACGCGATGAAAAAATCGACAAGGTCAGGAAACATCGTTTCGAAATATCTCGGTAGCACATCGGCAAACATCGGCAATAAATCAGCAAACTTATAAACTACAAAAACCACCTTTAGAAAAAATTCGGAAAAAATCAGCAATATTCGAGAAAAATTGGGAAAAGATCAGCAATATCTCGGGAAAAAAATTGGCTCAAAAAAAATTGGCAATATCTCAAGATAAATCAGGAAAAAATCGGTGAGATCTCGAGAAAAAATTGGCCCGGTTTTTTCGGCGACTTTTTGAGAAAAAATCAGCAAGCTGAAAAACTCGCTGTTTCTCGGAACATCGCGATTTTTCGGCCGATTTTGCAACACTGGTAATTCTGAGTATAAGGAAGGTCCAACTCAGACTTGTTTGTCTTACTTTATTCATTAGATCTTTTACTGCTGTTATTTGTTAGTCTTGTTTAATTTGATCATTAGTTTATCTAATTGCTAATGCTGCTCTGTTGTTTGTGCTTTTCCTGTGTATATCTACAGACCCTAACTTTAACACAGTGATCCTTGGTGAGTGTTAAAGTTGAAAGAGATGAAAATTATATTTTTTATTGGCTAGACGTTTACTACTGCTGTACTTACACTTCAGTGTTATTTTTATAGTTTAAATTTTGCATTAAAGTACAAGTTTGTTAATTTGTTATGAAAAAACCCTAATTTCAACAGCAACACATGTGGACCCTTCCAGAGGAGCACATCACTAGATACATGGGCTTTGATGCATATTTTATTATACTTTAATGACGGTGCTCTAGTGGGATGAGTTTTATATTGTTTCTTGATCACTTTGACATGGTCTTCATGCAATTTTCATGAAGGGCGTTGGAGTTTTGACTGCTTTTCTTCACTACACTAGGAGGGTGCATGCCTTGATTCACTTGGAGCTTTGCCCATGTGACTTAGCCACCCTTTATTTTATTATTTGATGAACTTGTCCATCAAATACATTAGATAAATAATAGTAATTTATTAATTCCTAGATTAGATCTAGGGTTTTGGTATGGATATTACTCTTTTATTCATGGAGGCTTTGAGCCTAGAACTCTATATAAGCAAGGCCCCTCCATTTGTAATGGTTGTTGAAGGTTAGAGAAACTCCAGTATACTTTTTTGTGCTACTGGGGATAATTTTGGAGCAAATACTAGTGAATTCTTGCTGCTGGAAATTATTTTGTGGTTTGCATTATTGGAGATCAACTTATGGAGTGGGTTTTAAATTGGCAACAATATTGAAATTTAGATTACTTTAGTAAAGTTTTACCCTTTTACAGTCCATCTCACATGCCAGATGCATATATTTTCTAGTGTTGTATTATAGAAGAGAATGCTGGAACTATGTGCTGATGTAACTCCATGTATCAATGTGTAGAGAATTTCGTCTATACTACCTGTTAGATCAGAATTAAAATTCAGTAGGGGAATTGGTTTGTATATCATTTTTCTGGTTACATATCCCTTTACACTTGCAAGACAACCCTTCTTGTAGATGGCTCTTTTATGACCCCATATGCACAATGGTTCCAAGACACTTGTCCATCCTTTAACCAGCAGAAAACTAAATTCAACCTTTTCCTTTTTGTGGTATTTCCAGATCCAAAACTAATTAAAATAAAACCTGAATTTTTAGATCTGCACACTCAGCTGTGTCTTCACTGTTGTTCTTTTAAATCAGCTGAAAATTTTATGTCAAAATCCTGAAATTTAGATCATTAAAACCATAAGATAAAATCAGATTTGATAGCATCCCTCTTACTATTTTTAAGATCTGTTTATGGGTCTGCTGTAAAAGTCATTTAAATTTTAAACTTACCTCAAAAATTGATACCTCTAAGACCAGATTTAAATCAGAACTTGTGCCACTCAGAAATCAGCAAATTGGGCAGCTGTTTTAAGCCTTGGAAATCTGAGAAAAAACATATTGTACACCCTCATAAAAACCAGAATTGTGATTAGTCTTCCAAGGTTTATTAATTCCTTGACTAGAAGAGAAGGACCATCATTCATAGGAAAGCCTCCCTTGTGCTGGAAATTGGAATAACTCCTAGCATAAAAAGTAGAAGAGGAATCAATGAGATGACACTGGCCTCCCTCTTAGTTACCCTTATCTTTCACCTAGTGAATTAGAGCTTTGTCACCTAGGGTATTAAATTAAGTTATAACAGGAGCCTGCTGAGTAGAGGCCAGTTAGTGCCCTCTTCTCTAATGCTTCAGCTGGAGTTAGTTCAAATGGGAACCTCACCAAGGTAATCCTCCTGCAGAGGTCTACCAAACAAGGTTGTCCATTTATGCCCTACTTATAAATAATTGTTGCAGATGCACTTGAATATTTATTGGAGGCAGCATGTGTGCAGGGTCAGATCCAAGTTATTTCACTCCCTGGTGATACAACAGTTGCTTAATGTGGACTTTGTGGATAATTTAGCCCTTAGCCTAGAGCTCTCAAGAGAACCATTGGAAGGCACTTTAGAGTACATGAACACAATTGCTGAGGCACCAGAGGTGGTGATAAGTGAAGAAAAATTACAAATGATCATGATTAAACAAGGGAGTTATCCATACTGTTTATTGAGGAGATCGAAGTTGATCAAAAGATAGTCAAAATACACCTGTTTATTTTCAGATTTCAATACATCATTTAGTTTATTAAATCAAATCTGCTTATTTTCAAATTTCCAGAGTCATTTAGTTTTCAAGATTCCATGCTAATAGAGAGAGTTCTCCAATATTTGTCCATGCAAGTGAAGTTGAAGAACATGAAGAAAAACATAAGCAGAGTGACATTCCACAAGAACATAAACATAGGAAATCCAATACAAAATTCTAATGAACATAGGCAATCAAAATTTAGAACAAAGACAGCAAAATGAAATACAAGTAGGCGGCTAGGAAGAGGAATCGAAATCCTTAACTATACAGTAAGTTAAGGATGGCCTAATAGCCACATCAATACATCATTCAACAAATAAAAAGGTATCCTACATGGATCTTATAAGCATGATAAATAATCTAGAACACTTAGTTATAAAGAAAGCCCTAATATATTATCATTTATATCTACAAGCCTTTCCATTTAAAGTCCACAAACTCATAAAAGAACAAGAGAGAAGTACCCAATACATAATGTGGTATCCCATCCCACGCACTCCGGCCCCTGGGATGTGTAGCCACTAAATATAACAATAAAATTCTGGCCCTCAAGAAACCATTTAACCATAATACGAAAAGGACGGTCTTCCATAGAGCCCCAGATTTGTTTAAATACATGCATTGTGCAATATAATAAAATGCAGCAGAATAAACAACCATGGATTAACAGATTTTTATGGCAACCAAATGCCCATGAATAGAATTAAGCATAATCACACTCACAGCATGCAAGATACATATATTTCCATAGAATATATAACATTCAATTGCAGATTCATAGACAGAGACATAAAACTTCAAATGAAAGAATTTGTTTTGATGTTTTCAAGCTATATATCCACGTTTCACTCTGGTCACTGAAGTTTACTCTCATGAATCACTACTCTTTCTCAGTTAGCTATTCTTTTGGTCCATTGAGAATAACACTGATCCTTCTTGTTCAGAAAAGAAAAGTTCCAATGGATTTTGCTACTGCAACCTTCCCAACAACAATTCCCTTTGGATAGCCATCTCCTAGGTAGGCAAGAATGAAAAATCCCATTGAATTAGCCACCCCGATACCTATTGTATGTACATATGCTACTATTATTTGCATAACATTGAAAAGACCTACACCAAAAATTACTGATCCTCTGGGATAGTTGAGAGTTGAGAAAATAATAAATATCATTATTTGCATCTTTTGCACTCAAATATACCATGACACCCATGGGTTGAATTGCAATCTTGTGATTGATATCCTGAACCAAAAAAAGTAATATCTCTCGATAAAGTTATTTATATAAGCTGATCCAATTAACATCTTCATCTCTAGTGGCTCTGATAGGAACTTTTGGGGTGACAACTGGCATCTTTTAACAAAGATAGTCCAAGAAATTGGTTGTGTATGAACAATATTCCACCCAGCCACAGGCATCCAATGCAAATGTCACCCACAAGTTGGGCTATGAGGCTACCAAGGAGAAGGAAATAAGTTGCATGTTTCTAGCTCACTCAACGCAACCCATTTGCTCTCATGGCTCAACCAATCTGCTCACTATGGAGCACTAAAGAGATCTCATCTAGCTATCAAAAAGCCATGACACTCTCTTCCATTACCCTACACAATACAAGGAAGACCTTCCCTTTCTCTGCTTAACAGTCCCTCAAGGATATTATTCCCTTCCAATACTCTTTAAGTGTAGATAGAAAGAGCCCAATCAATTGAATGCCTTCGAGGAATACAAGCAAAATAACACTTGCCTCTCAAGCATCCAATAAGCAGCAAATACACAATGAAGAAAGGCTTCCTAACTAGCCAAGACTGTATCCTCACCTACAACCATCTATCTCTTATCCAAGGTCTATAATCCCTCTTTTACATTGCCGATTTTCATCAATTTCCAGAATCGTTCATGGTTAGCCATGGGGAACATTGCATGAGAAAAGTAGAACATGAATGTGAGAATGATAGAATGAATGACAATGAGAGAGCTAAGGGAATGATGACCGACTTTCCTTTGGATGGGAGAATGAAGTACTCTTATGTTTTCCCATAATGATACTCAGCCCATGCTCCATTAACATGAGCAGACTTCCCCACAAACCTGTACATGAGGGTCGATGACTTCAGTTAAGGCACATGATGGCAACAAGATGAGTTCATAGGCTGAAATTTGGCAATAGAGGATTACTCTCCTATTGGCCCCCTTTTCCTCTTCCCCTCTGGTGGAATCATACACCCTCTCTAGCTCTCCATAGCTATCTTAGAGCATTATATATTATATTTCAGCATTGACATTTACATAGCTTGATTTCACCATGGCAAGCCTATACCGCATGGTCTATATAAGTATATTTATAGCATCTACATGCTTGGTCATTCAACAGTCGAGCCTTGGCCTTGAGCTCCTTCCTAAGAATTCACACTAGCATATTTACATTATTTATAGACGAGGTCATTTATTTAAGCTCACGTGGTTTGACTCTCTTCATTATATCCATGCATTTACAATCTATGCATAATCTGATCCAATACATTCCAGGGGTCAAAACCAGGGTATTACACAATATCTCTCAATAGGGGTGTTTATGACAAGGGTAAATATTTTTCCCTTGGAACATAATTATTAACTAAATATCATACCATGATACTAGAAATAGAAGCTCAACAAAGCTATGTAAATCAAGTTGCATCATCAGTGACAATATAGTCATTGTTCACAAGTTTGGAAATCAATGGTACACATTTACTCATTGATCTAATTGGCATATACCTTGGAACCAGTAGACTGCAAAACATGTCTCAAATACTAGAATGAAAAACATGTCTCAAATAAGAGAGCGGCAACATTTTATAAATTATCTGTAACATCTAATGGAGAATTCCATTGCTTCTACAACCGATATCAACACTACAGCACATCCAGATCACCAGTGAATCATATCGTTTGTTAGCAGCTAGGAGAGGCCTCAAAACTGTCATGATTGTCATTTAAAGCTTTCAGGAAGGTAAGGCTTGTAATAACCTTTACTATAAAGCAGCATAAATTATGTTAGCAACCAGAAGATCCACAATAATAGATAGTAGTAACAATTTAGCATTAGTGAAAGAGTGTGCCTACTGATAAATAGTTACGAGTAATTATATATATATATCCATTCTAGCAATCATCTTGAAAACCCCTGGATGGGGCGTTTAGCGAGGAAATGGCAGCAGCGACCACATGT
This sequence comes from Pseudotsuga menziesii, assembly GCA_001517045.1. NCBI lineage: Eukaryota > Viridiplantae > Streptophyta > Pinopsida > Pinales > Pinaceae > Pseudotsuga > Pseudotsuga menziesii. The sequence continues at coordinate 333,043 of LPNX010290267.1, forward strand.
CAAGACGACAGGAGGTCATCCTTGACGGGCAGGGAGGCATAATACTGAGGAGGTCATCCTAACTCTACAAGTAAAGGCCAATAATTGAACATTTGTAGAGAGCTGGTGCCGACATCCCAAGCCACAAAGAGAACGTGGGCATATAATAAGCATGGAGTTATGTTTGAACCCTGAACTTCGCCAGCTGGAAATTAACATCTAAAAATACTTGTTTATCTCATATCAAATATAATGTGTTCCCACGTACCTGAAACCAGAAATGGAAAAGGGTTTCGAAAAATGGGTATGGCAAGGATCCAAAAATATCATAAACATTGGGATAGTCCGCATAGGAAACTGCAGGAAATGAGTAAACACTCAGAAACAGTCTCCAAAACAGGGACAAAACGTTTTAAAAAGTAAAATCTGCCTCAAAACGCTGCTATAGAGCTCTTCTATTTACTGGTATGCCATTCTCTTTTGGAAAATCAAAACTGAAAAGGGAGTAGCTCCAAATGGCCTTATTTTTATATGTTAGGGTTAACCAGCACTCTTGTGGCTAGTGTAGGATAATGGGTATTTTCATTTTAAAGCTTTTAAAAAAGTGTAAAGAGCCCAAAACTGTCAGTAGTTTCTGGAAACACTCAGAAAGCTACCTCGAATTTTTTCTGGAAGCCGCCCTTGCACTAAGCGGTTACGGGCAGCTAGAAATGTTTTCGAAATCGATGTCTGGGATTCACAAGTGTGGATCTATGAAAGACTATTTATATAATACTATAAGCTACTAGCAAGGCAACTTGGATTTATGAACCAATACACTTTCCTTTGGAATCACAGACCAACAGTGTGGAGGAAATTAATATAACTTGTTCATTCACATAAATTTGAGATAGAACAGTCAGTGTGCCATTGCTGTTTTAAAGAGTTTTATGGACTAAACTGAGAACTTTAGCATGGAAAAAGAAGATAAACTACTTTAACGAGACAGAGAAGAAAGGATAGTAGGATACAGTTCATCTTTGGCCCCATTGTATTGTTTTGCTCTGATTTCTACTGAATTGAAAAACCTATGTAGAAGATAGATGAACTAAGGCTGGCATCAGACAGAGCGCAGCAATACACCAATTTGATGGTCATTTAAATTGAGTATTTGCCTTCATGTGTAAGTCTTGTTTTTCTCTGATTTCTACTGAATCCAGAAACCTAAGTAGAAAATAGATGAACTAAGGCTGGGATCAGACAGAGCACAGCAATACTTTAATTTGATGGGTATTGAAGCTATGTATTTGCCTTCATATGTTAGTAGGAATCGGCCTGATAAGTCTGTGTCAAATTCAAGGGCACCAACCAAATTTCAACAGTCCGAATATAGCACAATTTGGAATAAACGGTGCTTCTTCTGAATTCCCATGCATTAGAATCATATACCAAAGCAATCCATTATAGCACAATTTGGAATAAAACGGAGCTTCTTCAGAATTCTCATGCATTAGAATCATAGACCAAATTGCTGGTTAGTAGAGTACTGACCCAAAACAAGAAGCCAAACAAGTGAAAACACTCGGAGTCGCAACTCTTCTTGCTCTTGCTAGCTCAGAAATTGCAATAAATTCGTTGTACCTTCGAATAAAACTCTCATCTTCATTGTACCTTCGAATAAAACTATCGTCAACAGATGGGGAATCCATTTAATGTAATTATGAAAGTTTGTCAAGGTTTATATATGTAATGGATTAAATCCATGATCAATATGGAATGATATTGAAGACGAAAGTAAATTTTAAAGTCTTAAAATTTATTTCAAAATACCAAAAACATTGAATATGAAATTGTTTATTACACTGAAGGTGTTATTAAGGGGACAGTTCTACTCAGCCCGCAGGGGTGTAGACTGACTGGCAAGTGCTGTGTAAATGAAGGAATGTTGTAAAGGAGGTCTCAAGTTCAAATCTCACCCCGACTTATCCATGCCCCATGCTTGCGGGCTGTGTGGACGCACTTGGGGGTATAGTGGCAGCCGACAGGAATGGACCCCATGTCACGCGAGTACCAAAACCGCCCAGTTACCGATTCCCCCAGTACCAAAAAAAAGGGGGACGCTTCTACTCTGAATTTCGTCGTCTGCTGACGGCCTATGAGTTGCCACCCCTGTCCACCGCATAAACATGAAACCCACCCCCTGTCCACCATGTAAACCCACCCCCTGCCCTGTCCACCGCATAAACCCGCCCCTTGTCCACCGCATAAAGGAAATCTCATGAGCTACAGGGAAAGCGCGTCATTAAGCGTCATACCATGTCCAATCCTCCAAGCAGTCCATTTTCCGATTAGCTCAAAGGATGATACCATCTCCTTCCAGCCAATGGATTTTGCCACACAACATCGAGTTATGAGTAATCCTCTAAAAGCTACGAGCCACCTGAGATTGGATGAAGATATAAATGTTTTTGGAGCCCCACCCTCTCAGAGCCTTGGGCAATGCAAGCTTTGACCATTTTACAAGAGCCATACCCTCCGCGTTAAGACACTAAATCAAGCAAGGTTAGATGCAAGTTTTCTTGTGGCTGGATAGTTGAAAATTGCAAGAAAATGGCCGTGTCCGTCGCATATGATTTATTCTCTCAGCATCTAATTTATTTATGTTCTGAATCTCAATCATCTCTTTATCAAAATATTAAATTTATCTAACCAACAAGGTTAGTGAGCTAGTGAAGTTATATTAAAACACTCTACTACAAATGTGGAATCATCATGGGAAAGTGGACGGGAAATATAATACGAGACCACGGTTCAAATCGCACTTGTCAAGTGCCCCGTGTACTCAAAAAAAAGTAAACCAAGAGAGCACTGTTAGTATTGCACAGCGGAAGGCCCCATCAGAAAAGAAGAAAATCCTATTGCCGAGATTTCCGCGGGTTTCTTGGCCGGAGGAAGCTCTCGTGTAATGCAGAAGTGGACAGAATGGCAGACTGAGGTGAACTAGTCAACCTTCAATCTAACGGTTAAGGTGCAGAGGTGAATCCAGCTTTGAACAGGGTGAATCAGATTGGATGTAAAACGGAAGCATAACGGAGCCGAAGCAATAATCGTCCAAACTTGACAGAGGTGGAGATGAACTGAAGATAAATCAAAATTTATTAATAATAATGGGAAACGGCATGTAAGCCTGTTAAAAATCCAGTGTTAGATACATTGAAAATGGATCTGCACTATGGGGCTTAGAAAGAAGGCAAATTGATAAATCCAGGGGTTAATACGGGACTAAATATGGTTGTACTCTAGGGCTTAGAATGAAGGCAAATTGATAAATCCAGGGGTTAATACGGGACTAAATATGGTTGTACTCTAGGGCTTAGAATGAAGGCAGATTATTAAATCCAGTGTTAAGATCAGGGTTGAGCTGGATTATATATGACTGGAGCATAGACGGAATGCATGTAAGCTGGGGCTTACCAGGAAGGCACATACAGCCGCACTAACCAGTTTATGGTTACATCATTGGACAAATTTATTTCCATCTTTTATCTACTGTGAGTTATTATAATCTACAATGTACATGCCAAGAACAGATTTCAGGCTTACATCAAAGATCGGAATAACTGGTTTTAACTAGCAACATCAAAGTAGTACAATTGATAACCGAAATTAATCCCTATTCTAAAATAAGAAAAAAATGGAATCAGTATAATCCATCGACTTTGCGCGTTCTACACACTAACCACACCTGCAATCAACAATAAGCATTTTATTGACTCATCGGCAAGAATTACGATCGTGGATAGGATTGGAGAGGAACATCTATGAAAAGAACCCTGAGCGTCAATATGCTAGTAACACATGGAGAAGAAAATGTATGAAAAGAACACATGGGTGTTCAAACCCCGCCCATCAATATCGCAAAGGAATTTCCAAAAACCCTTGTGTTCTCTGAGAGCCTAGCATACTGTGATACTTAAAAGCATGGGAAAGCATGCAATGTACATGAATGAATGCAAAAGAATAGATACTATGCAATACAGCCAGCTCTAGTGGAAATATTAAAACAACCCTAACTCTGAGCAGATTTTATGAGCGGTACATCAGAGGAAGCCTCGAGTTTGAGCAACAAGACAAGCAAATACCATCTAACAAATTTAACTGACTCATTAGAAATAGCCAACCATTAGAGGCCTCGCAACTAAAAACCGGTATAAATTCATGTGGGCAAACTAAATGCCAAAAGGCAAAAGAAAAATTCGGGAAGATTCAAAACCTGGAAGTCTCATAGATTATCACCTCGTCGAAAACCCTGCAACGCGAATTGACTGTCTTTCCTTCAAGGATCGAGAACCTCGTCGCTGAAGAAATCGGAGGTTATTGAGAGAGGTATATCCTGAACTGAGCTCTCAAACCTCGCTTTTCTCTATGGATATCAAAATCTTTTATATGTGTTTATTTGGAGGGCGGCATTTGTCACTCTCGAAGAGCAATATGTTCAGTTCATGCTTTGTTTTGGCAAACATATAGCGAAAATGGTCACAAATGTCTCTTGAGGATCCTTGACGACTTAATGAAGTAAGGTGGGTTGGAACTGGATTGGATGCACTATGTTCATGCAAGTGTCGTGTTAGAAATAGTGGTAGGATGGTGCGATGACGGTTGATGTTATCTCCTGGAATTGGTCATATCATGCTGCAGGAACCTGGTGTGATGCTCCCTCTAACAGGTGGTGGGGTTTCGCTGACAGGCGGTTAGCTTGTTTTAGTGGTAGGATGGTGCGATGACGGTTGATGTTATCTCCTGAAATTGGTCATATCATGCTGCAGGAACCTGGTGTGATGCTCCCTCTAACAGGTGGTGGGGTTTAGCTGACAGGCGGTTAGCTTGTTTTAGCGTTGGTTTGTTTTTTTTCCTCTTGTATTGGGGTTTCTCCGACAAGCCGTGAGTGGTTTTAGAGCTGGTTTGTTTTTGTTACTCTCATATGCGTTTATTTTCTTGTATATTGGTGCACTTGTTGTGTTTTTGGTTTTGGTTTATTTTTTCACGTGGAAGGGGAGGATGTGGTACCAACCATGTTATAAAAAAGTGAAAGGTTTTTCGCTTGAGTTTTTTGTATTTTTTTTGTTTGTTTGTTGCTTAGTTGTTTTCTTGACGTTGTAGCGGTGTTTTTTTTTATTTTTCGTTGTCAAGGCTTCATGTCTTATGCGTTGGTGACTCGACTCTCGGGTTCCCTTGGGGTTTTCTGTTGACTTTTGCAAGCGTCTCTTCAAAGCTTGGGGTTTAAGGTATTGTTTTCACTTTCTTTTCGCTACTGTTGTCGGTCTACACCTCCTTTTTGTTGCTCTCGTTTGTGCGGTGTCTGGTCAAAGCTACTGTCGATTTCTTTCGTGGGTATTTTTTGTTAGTTTTTTTCTGCTTTAGGTAGTTTCCTTTCAGCGTGGCTGGAGGTTTTGGGTATTAAAACTGCCTCTTTGTATTGGTGGTTTTAGGGTTTCTTCCTCTTTTGTGTCTAGTTTTCTGGGTTTGTGGGTTGGTTTTCTGGCTCTCAGTTTGTTGTGGTTTTAAACTATTCGGGCATTATGGCCTTTGACCATCCTTTCTCGTTGGGGGGTGGGTCTAGGAAGACGCAGATTCGCGTCCTGTCCTCTTTTCGCTCTCGACGGAAAACTAAAGCTATTAAGGTTATTGATGCGAAGTGTGGATTTGTGTTGAGAAATGATGTGTTTATGGATAAAGCGGAAGCTCTTTGTTTGCAGATCCCTGGTGGGTCATTTAGAATATTGTAATGTGAACAAAGGCGAGTGGGTGGACTAGGCTACGCTTCATAGGGCGCCTTTACTTGACGATGTTCCGACTATCATTCTTTTAGCTAACATGTGGTTGATCTTCGTTTTTCTAGACAATAAGGATGCCTCCTTAATACTTGGTTCCCTCTTGTCTATTGGTAAAGGATCTCTAGTGATTAGTCGATGGCACTCTAATTTTGACCTGCTTCAGGAGTGTGTTATCAAGCACCACCTTTGGGTTCTTCTTTCGGCATTCCACTTGTCGCTTTGGAACACAAATTTTTTGGTAGGTATTTCGAATACATTGGGTCGCTTTGTTGATGTGGAAGATAATTTTCTTCATACCTTTGACAAACGCATAGCCCAGGTACTGGTTGAACTTGATGTCTCGTGCGATCTGATGGTGGAAATTGACATCATTTGCAACGATTTGACTATTTTCCAAAAGCTTGATTACCTAAATGTTATGTTTCATTGCAACTTTTGTCACGAGACGTGTCACCTCAGACGCTCGTGCCCTTCTCTTCTTCATGGTTGGTCTCAAAGGAGGGTGGACCTTCTTTCTCATTCGCCTCCTGTTTTAGTCATGTCCCTTGAGGACCCTACTTCTCCGACTCCTTAAGGTATGTATGTTTCTGTCTTGCCCACAAATTATGAAGATTTAACGAAAGGTGAGGTCCTTTAAATTAAAGATGCAGAGAATTTAGTAAACTTCAGTAAAGTTAATGCTACTCAACCTTTGTTGAATCTTGGTCTTCAGTCGGATGTGGGTGGGCTTGTCTTTGAGTGTGATATTGGTGAGCCTCCTCTGGTCGATCATTCCTTAGACCATGTCAAATCAGCTCTCTTGACCTCTGATAGTGCTTCTTGCCTGCCCGGAGTGGACTCTATTAGTATTGCCCCTACTTTCTCTACTGGCGATGGCCCTCTTCCTGTATTGGATCCCGTGGTCCCGTCTTCTCTTTCTGATCGGATGGAAACCCCCTTGTTTACCAAAGATGACTTTCCTCCTCTTCTATGTGCTTCCTCTACTCTTGTCTTCAGGCCGGAAATCCCTCGGGAGTTGCCTTCCTTTTCAGACCCACCCTGTTAAGTTCATTTCCCATTTTCACTGATAAAACCCCCCCCTCTCCTTCTACCCTCCCCCTTGATTCCATCAAGTTTGAAAATGTCACTATCTGCCAGGATAGAAAACCTAAATCTTTCGTGCTAGTTGGGATCTAGGGAAGTTTGGATCTTTATACTCCTTTGTCCGTGCGAATCAAGGATGCAGCTATGGTCTTTTCTCCTTCACTCAATTTGTCCTCTTGTCAGGTGCTTAGAGCAGCGTCGCCCACTGTGTTGGGTCCCTCATGAAGCTCCTCTCCTTGAACATTCGTGGGTTTGGATGGATTACCAAGCAAAAAGCCCCGCGGTTACTAATTTTGGACCTTAATCCAGATATGGTTTTCTTTCAAGAAACAATGTGTGATCACCATCAATCCCTCCTTTTTTTTGTTAAAATTATGCATGCCTAAGAGTTTTGTGCTATTGGCTCCATTGGTATCTCAGGGGGTTTATTAACGGGGTGGAACCCCCTGGCTGCACACTGCAAATCCTATACTACTTGTGCAGGCATTCTTGTTAAAGCTATATTTAGGGGTCTTAATTCTAAACTTTTTGTGCTCAACTGTTACGGTATGTATCTTAATAGGGAGGTTTTCTGGAATAATGTTGTGGCTGAGGGTATCTTTGATCTTCCCAATCTACTTATCGTAGGGGTCCTTAATTTCACTCTCACTGATACTAAGATCTGGGGCACTAAGGCTCGTAACAATCCTTCGGCTTCCTTCTTTTCTCAACTTTTGGTCAACACCAATATTGTTGATCTTGCCCCTGCTTGTGCGGGGCCAACCTAGTGCAATGGTCGTGTTGGGGCGAAGGGAATCAGTAAAAGACTATATTGGTTTCTGGCTTCTAACCTCATGCTGCCTCTTTTACACAGATATAGAACTTGGTCCCAACCCTCTGAAATCTCATGCCACTTCTCGATCTGCATGGAATGGGATGATTTTACTTTCAAGCACTCATATCCTTTTAAATCCAATCGCGCTTGGTTACTGGATGAAAACTTTTCACATATTGTGGGAAATTCTTGGCTTTCTAAACCTTCGCCTCTTAAGGATGATATGTCTCGCTTGGTATTCAAGCTTAAAAGACTTAAACGAGTGGTAAAAGGAGCAACTTCGGAAGAGGGGAAAGGACCTTGCTGATAGTGAGGCAGAGATTAAGGCTCTATTCGAATCGTGCCCCTCGGGCATTCTTTCAAATGTTTGTGCCCTTCGTTTATCCTCTCTGAAGAGTCAAAAAGGAAAGCTTCTAGCTCATGAAGTCCTCCCTTGTAAATTGAAAAGTAGAATCAATTGGATTAATCATGGGGATGCCAATACTAAATCTTTTCACAGTGTTGCATCGGCTAGAAGGAACTTCAATGCCATTTGGGCTTTGAAGAATGATGTGGGTGAGATGGTTAATGATGGTGCTCAACTTAAAACTATGCGGGGAATATACTTTCCTCTCTTTTAAAGGATGAGGGTAATACTCTCATCTCAGATCAACTAAAGCTGATCAAGTTGTATCCTTCTTTTTTAACAGCTGAGGATTCTGCTTTTTTTTGTTCTGAAGTTTCCTTATCTAAGGTGGAGGCGGCGCTAAAATTTGTTTAAAAGGATAAAATCCTCGGTCCTTACGGGTGGCCTATAGAATTCTTCCTTTGGTTCTTTGATCTGGTGGGAGTAGACTTATCGAGGGTTGTTGAATAGTCCAGGAAAGAAGGGAGGGTTATTTCTTCTCTCAATTATATTTTTTTAACCATCATTCCGATGTGTGAAATGTCTCAAACCTTTGCTAACTTCCGTCCTATCTCATTGTGCAAATTGATTTATAAGCTTATTTCTAAAATCATAGCTAATCGTCTCAAACCTTTTTTGGACAAGGTTATCTCGACTGAGCAGTATGGATTCCTAAAGAACAAACAAATCCTTGAACTGGTGAGTATTACGCAGGAAATATTGCACACCATCAAAACTAAAAGGAAGATGGATTTAGTTCTAAAATTGGATCTTATCAAAGCTTTTGACAGGGTGAATTGGACTTTCTTGAGGCTTGTGTTGTTGTAAATTGGTATTCCACTCAGCGGGGGTAAATTGGATCATGGGTTGTGTTGTTTCTTCAAAATTCTCGGTAATGGTGAATGGTTCTCCGTCGGGTTTCTTTGATGCTTTTAGGGGCATACGACAAGGATGGCCTCTGTCCCCCCTTCTCTTTCTTTTAGTTATTGAGGGTCTCAACTTACTCATTACCGATTCTAAAAGTAAGCTATGTATTAAGGGGGTTAAAGCATCCAGATCTCTGGCTATAACTCATCTTCTCTTCGTGGATGATGTGGTGTTGTTCGTATTATGTTCATTGGAAGAATGGGTTGAATATAAGGAAAAGTTGGACCTCTTCTGCTCTACATTGGGTATGAGCATCAATGCAGAAAAATCTTCCTTTCTTTTAATGATGTTGACTAGGAAGTATGTGTGGGCATCTCTGAGCTTCTGCCATACAAAATGGATCCTATTGATCTTGGTTTTAAATATCTTGGGTATCACCTTAAGCCATTGGGTTATGGTCTCAATGATTGGAGATGGATACTTAAAAGTTTTGAAAAGAGAATCAGTCATTGGTCCCTTCACTTTTTTATCTCTGGGGGGTAGACTGATCCTTATTCGTTTCGTGTTGTCTGATATACCTATATATTGGTTTGCTTTGGGAAAAATTCCCAAATCTATTTTGAACAGTTTTCGTCAAAGCATGTCCTCTTTTCTTTGGGGTAGTATGGCTCATAAGCGTAGAATGCACTTGGTGGACTAACAGACTCTTTCGAGGCCTTATAAATATGGTGGCTGGAACATTAAAAACCTAAATTGGTTTGGTATGGCGTTTAGACTCAAGAGTTTGTGGATGGTTTTGAAAGGCTTGGGTCTTTGGAATAAAGTGATTAGGGCAAAATACCTCAAGAACCTGCCAATTGAAGGATGGTTGAGAAGGAAGAATTTCACTGTCACTGGCTCCTCTCTTTTTTGAAGTGGATTCATCAGGTCTCTTTCATGGTTAAGTTGCAAGCTGGGTTGGAAAGTTGGTAATGGGAATAGTATAAAGTTGGGCATTGATCCTATCTCTGGCTTGAACTCTTCTTTTATTCTCTCTGAAGAGTTATGGTCTTATCTATTGGATTATGACATCAGTACGCTCAACCAGGCATGCAATAGGGGAGAAGGAGCTTCGACTCACTCTTATTGGTTTACTACAGATGATTTAAACCTGGGTGGCAGTTGGAGGACTGAATGGACCCTTTACATAAATGGCTTATCCTAGGGGGGCATTGAATTTACTGATGATCATGACTCCTTACTTTGGATGCACAATAAGGTGAATGGCGAAGTTACAACCAGTCTTGCTCATGATCTTATTATTTCCTCTTTTTTGTCAAAATCGTAGGATAAGCTTCTTTCACAGATTTGGTCCTAGCAAATTCTGATTAAAATCAAGTGTTTTTTGTGGCTCTGGTTGGAAAACCACATCACTTATTGGGACATTTTGTTAAAAAAGGGATGGTCTGGTCCTAACAGGTGATGTTTATGCAAGTCTGATGAGAAAAATTTGAACCATTTATTTGTATCTTGTTCCTTTGCTTGGGCAGTGAGAGAATCTCACTATTTGAAGTATAATTTGACTTTCCCTAGGTCTGAACCTTCTCTTATAGAGAACCTTCAGTGTTGGTTCATGCAGACTAGGGACTATCACTATTTACCCTTGTTCTACATTTGGAATATTTGGATATGTCGCAACTTCTGCATCTTTGAGGATCGTATTCCGTATACTGTCTCTTTATGTATTATAATTATGGAGTAGCTCTTGTCCTACCCTGTGGCAAGAACTAAAAGGAAGCTCAGGGTTATTAGATCTCCTCCGATCATCAGTTATCATTCTGGTTTTTTCGATGGGGCAACAGACTCCTCAACTGGTGGATCTAGTTTTTCACTTGCTCTTAATCAGTCTCATTCCTTTCTTTTCAAAATGAGATGTGGTCCTAGCACCAATACTAGGGCTGAGTTGTTGGCTCTATGGGCTTTACTTTTCATTGCTGCTGCAATGGGTTTTCCATCTCTCTATGTGTGTGGAAATTCATTAGTGGCTATAAATTGGAAAAAATCCAAGGCAACTCTATCTGCTCTGAACTTGGATTATTGGTGTGACTGAATCACTGATATTAAACTTGTCTTTATTTCTCTTGACTTCATACATATCTACAGGGAGCACAATAAGAGTGCAAACCGGTTATCCAAGGAAGCACTTTCTTTAAGGGCTGGCCTTCTCTCCTTCTCAGAACTCTTAGAAGGAGAAATCATTGGGGAAGGCTTAATTCAACTCTTTTAAGAGTTTTTTTCTTGTGTTGGTTGGCCTACCCATATTTGTTTTTTGAGTAGGTGGCTCTTTTTATTTGTATCCTTGTGGGATTGTATTCCCATCATGTGCTCCCTTTGGGGTTGGAGTTTTTTTTCTCACTCACCCCTAGTGCTTCCTTGGTTAAGCTAGCTAGGTTCTTTATGTTCTTTCGGTGGATATGTGTGGTGGGTCTCCTTAGAGAGAATGGCTTAGTTTTCGCCTTTTTAAATGGTTGTAGCGCTCTCTCTCTCTCAGCTTTGCTGTGATATTTATGTCACGTTTATGTACTAGTTACCTTTGATTCCTAATGAATATCAAGGAACAACTATTTTTCTTATGAAAAAAAATGAAGTAAGGCAAAATATCGTGGATGCTATGCTTGGTGTGGAAGATGAAACTGAGTCAAGCTCTCCGCGTCAGCCAGATTCCCAATCATTTTCAATCGTCACCACTCAATTATTTAAATATTAACGTAGCCGAAAAAACAAGTGGCATCACTCTATATGCCATTGACAGATGACGAAACTATGTGTAGAACCATTCCCTTAAAAAAAGCCTTAGGCTTAAAAATAAACGATGTATATTACGATGTCATTTTAACAAAATACATATTCCACTTGAAACAAACATTATATACATAAACTATATTCCAAAAGTTTTTATGATTATATTCTTACCCCATATATCAAATTTTAATTTGTATTTATGTTTTTTCCAATTTGAAATATTTTTAATTTTTATTTTGTAGATTGACTTTCTACAAGTTTTAATTAAAACAATAATAAAAGTTATTAAGATCAACATCGCATTATTAAAATAGATTGTATTATAGTGTAGTTTTTTATGATTACATTCTTACCCCATATATCACATTTTAATTTGTATTTATGTTTTTTCCAATTTGAAATTTGTTTAATTTTTAATTTGTAGATTGCCTGACAGCCTCTGGCTGGGCCGTTGTTCTCCAGCTCAGGCTTCTAAATTGAAGGGATCGGATTGCTGAACCCGAGCCTTTGTCCTCTCATTGTCCTCATGTTCTGAGTGGCTGGATCGGATCTATGGTGGGGCAGATCGATGGTGACTGAGGTAGGTGGTGATTCACCGCCTGACTTTCGCTCGAATGTCTTCGACCGGTTAATTGCCACTCATAACAAGAGATCTGGCAAAGGAGACCCCCCAAAGTTTGTTAAAAGAATTGAAGATGTGCCAGAAGTTGACCTCCCCCCGGAAGAAACGATTCGGGTTTCCCTCTCCCTGGCAGATCGAGCATTGATCGGGAAATTCACAAGGCTCTGGCCCTCACCAAAAACTACTGACAGCTGGGTCCAAAGAAACAGGAGACCTCTAATCACCAAAAATGTTGCTTCCTACTCCGTCGGAAGGGGTTACTTTCTGTTCGATTTCAAATCCAAGGAAGACAAATATTTTATTTTCAGGAATGGGCCCTATTTCATGGGGCCGCAAGGTCTCTATCTCAATGGGTGGACCCCGGACTTTGACCCCGAAGCCGACACCCCCAAAGCAGTGTCAGTCTGCGCCAGACTTCCCAATCTCCCTATGCATTGCTGGAACCCCAAATCCCTCCATGCTATAGGGAACACCCTGGGGAAATACATTGACATGGCTAGCCCAAAGGACTAATACGCCTGTGCTCGCATCTGCGTTGAGGTTGATCTCGAAGCTAGATTGCCAGAAGCTATAAATTTAACTGTGGGGAAATGGTCCCATTTCCAAAAGCTGGACTATGAACAGCTCCCCTTCAAGTGCAGAGGCTGCCATGAATACGGGCATTTCATTCGTAACTGCCCTAAAAAAACCGAGATCCAACAAGATAAGGTGGAAGGATGGCATAGGTTGATTAGATCTAAATCTGAAATTCAATCTAGAGGGGCTCCAAAGAAGGGTGAGGGGAATAAAGAAGCAAGAGTTATCCCACTAGAAAGAAATAAAGAAACCTCAAAGACTAAAGAAACTAATGAAGTAAGGGATTATTCCAACGAAGCAGAAGAGAAATCTAGTAATAAAGATAGTAAGGACTCCGAAGCAGTCCTCTCAGATCAAGCGAAAGAGCAAGATGAAGGAACAACGGGGACAAAAGAAGGAAAAAGTTTGGGGAAATCTGAGGAAGAATTTGAATCGGAAGAAGAAGAAGAGGAGGAAGGGGAAATAGAACTGACTACTCCAAGGATGACTAACACCAAAGGAAGGAAATCCAAGAAAGAAGTAAGGGAACAAGCCACCTACAAGGATAACCTGCAAGGTTCCCAGTTAACCCTGGAAAAGTTGCTGAAAAACACAAGAAACACCCGCCAGCATCGGCATGCCCTGAAAGGGATGCCTACGGCCTCCAAANAGGTCCTATCCTGGATTTGCAGAGGTCTCGGTAGCAAAATCAAGTAAGAAGCTATGTCAGATCTAATCTCTCTACACCAACTAGACATCTTTATGATCTAGGAAACCAAGATGGAGGAAGCTGCATTCCTCCAAGTTAGTATAAAATTTTGGAAAAAAAGGGGCAGAGCTGCAATAAGCTCAAGGGGAGCCTCCGGTGGCATTGGAAAACTTTGGGATGACAGGAAATTTGAGGCTGTTGACATCAAGAACAACTCTCATTGGATCCTCACCCTACTGAGGCAAAAAGATACTAATACTCTAGTAAGAATTTTTCAATATTTATGCACCTAATTCTTATGCTGAAAAAAAATCTGTTGGAACCTCCTTCGTGAGGAAAGGAGTAACCAGCAAGGAAATGTAATACTGGCGGGAGATCTGAATGTCACCCTCAGCCAAGATGAAAAAAGAGGGGGCTCTCTGATCAGAGATCCCATTAGAGAAATTGTTGATGATACCATTTTGGACTGGGATCTCATGGACGTTAAGCCCACTACTGGAAAATATACATGGAATAATAGGAGGATCGGTCCTAGGCATATTGCTGCCAGACTTGATCGTTTCCTGGTCCAGGACACTTTTCTCCTACTGGGCCTGATTTTGACATCTAAAATCTTATCGTTTGGAGGATCGGATCACAAGCCTATTCTCCTTGAGATGGTGAATGATAAGAATTTGGGCCCTATACCGTTTAGATTGAATCCTATGTGAGCCAATAATGCTAAGTTTTTAAAGATCGTTGCTGACTCTTGGGCCCCTCTGGTTACAGGGTCTCCCTTCTTCGTTTGGGAGCAGAAATTGAGACGGCTCAAGAAAGTTCTGAAGAATTGGGCTAAGTCGATCCCCACCCCAAATTACAACAAATCCCAAGTTGTCCTAGCGTTGGAGACCCACCAGGTCGGCATGGAGGACAGAATTGTGACCCATGATGACATCCAAAAGGAGACTAACCTACAAACGGATCTTCATGTTGCATGTAGACAATAATTTGAATAGTGGAGACAAAAATCAAGATGCAAATGGCTGAACGATGGTGACAGGAATACCGGCTTCTTCCACAAGCAGGCAGAGGCTAGGAAAAATCATAATTGTGTGCTCGAGATCCAGGCCCAAGACATGGTTATCAGCAATTTTGAAGAAATCAAATCTGAAGAAGCAAGGCATTTTAGCATCTTGTTCACTGCCCAACCTATCTCTAATGACATTGAGCTTTTGAACCTTGTTCCCAGGGCAGTAAATAATAAAGATAATGATAATCTGAAACAAACCATCACGCTGGAAGAAATTAAGAAAGCGATGGATAATATGGAGGATGATAGAGCCCCTGGTCCAGATGGGTATAATGCCAATTTCATTAAAATCTGTTGGGATATCATAAAAAACGATTTGCTCAAAATGGTCAGCAAATCTCATAGGTGTGGCAAAATCAGAGGCAGCACGCATTCTACCTTTCTGGCTCTCCTCCCCAAAGAGAAGGATGCTAAGTCATTTGACAGGTTCCGACCAATATCCTTGTGCAACTTTGGATATAAAATTATTACTAAGATTATGGCCACTATATTAAAACATATTCTGCCTAATATTATTCCGGAGAATCAAGGCGGTTTCGTTAACGGAAGGAAGATTTGGGATAATATCATATTAGTGCAAGAGGCTATTGCACTTAAGGAAGAGTCAGATCTTTGGATGGAATATAAATCCTAGGGAAATGTCAGATATCTCTCGGATTCTTAATATGGATGGAGTTGTTAGCTGGGATTCCTTTAAATATCTAGTGGTCCCTATTTTCAAACTCAAACCCAAGAGCTCAGCCTGGAATCCTATTGTGGAAAAAATCAAAAAGAAAATCACAGGATGGGGGACAGCTTGGTTAAATCTGGCTGGGAAGGTAGTGTTAATAAAAGTTGTTATGAACAACTACCTGCTTTACCAATGCTCCCTTCTTCTTGCTCCGGTCAAAATTATAAATCAGATTGAAGGCCTGGTGAGATCATTTCTCTGGCACGGTGGGAACAATGGAGGGGGCAAAAAGTTTGCTTTGGTTAGTTGGAAAACAATCAAGCTGCCTAGGCTGGAGGGAGGTCTACAAATCAGAGATCTAGGAATTCAAAACATGGCCATGGGAGCCAAGTTGCTTTGGAACTTGCTCGACTCAAAACCTTCCTGGTGTAGTCGTGTATTAAAAAGTAAATACTTCCCAGGAACGAGGCTCAGATGTCTGGAGGGGGAGCATGTGAGAAAAAATGGATCTCCTATATTCAATCCCTGTAAAAAAACGTTGCCTCAGTTCATTGATAAGCTGCACTAGATACCAGGCAACGAGAAACTGATCAATTTTTGGCAGGATGCGATTCTTGGGAAGCCTCCCCCATACCTCTTACGATTGCATCAATGGATGGCAGCATTGGGTTACAATACCATTTGGGATATCACTGAATGGGACTCAGATTCTCCAAATTGATGGGCATTGCGAACTGTCCAGATGAGTTAGAACCTGAAAAAACTCTGTTGATTAACCATTTGGTTGGGATTGCTCCGGTGACAAAATTCATGAAGGACAGGCGTGGCTGGGGAAGGAAAACTCGCAGCTACTCAGCGTCTGAGGGATATCAAAACTTTGCAGCGAATTACAATGTGCCTGTCAATCCTGAAATTTGGAACTATTTGTGGAATTGCAAAACGTTGCCGAAAATTGAGATGTTTATCTGGACGTTGATGCATCAGAGAGTGCTAACTGGTGAGAACTTGGAGAACAGGGGGTTCGCTGGTCCATTCCGCTGCCCTCTCTGTGTTGAAGCTTCATAAAATATCAACCACCTTTTTCTAAATTGCCCTTATGCCATCTCAGTCTGGAAGGAAGTGACGAAGTGTGGGGGTGACGAGATTCAATGGCCTGAAAAAATTCAGGACTGTTTTCTCAATTGGAATAAAATGTATCAGGGAGAGTTGGCTCAGAAAAAATGACTGAGAGCATGTTGGATGAAACTCCCTAAACTAATTTGCTGGTGCATTTGGATAGAAAGAAACCATAGAGTCTTTCAGAAAAAGAGCTAGCCAGCGTGGAAGACTACTGCCAAAATAAATGCTTTACTCGGTGAGGTGGTAAGTATTTCTAAGATACCAAATAATAAAGAAGACTTGATAGACAAAGAAAAAAATTGGATGCATAGTCTTAATATACATGCTGTAAATAGTTTTGCTGTTAAAAAATTGGATGAATGGGATGTTAGGCTGGACAAGTCTTAGTTTGAGAACTGGCTTAGAGAACGGAAGATTTTTAAATTGTTTTTTACGGAGCCTCAAAAGGGAATCCGGGAAGAGTGGGAGGAGGAGGAGTTGTCATTAATCCTGACGAGAAAGTTGAGATAGAATACTACTGGAATATTGGATATGACTCCAATAATATGGCCGAGGCTTATGGGCTCTGGCAAGGTCTCAAGCAGTTGCAGAAGAAAGGAGTGGATGAGGTAATGGTTTTTGGAGATTCCAGGTTAATTATTCAAGTGTTGAATGGGGGAAGAAGGGGTAAAAATGAGCGAACTGAAAGGATGATCAATAGAATTAGGTCCATGGCCAAAATGTTTAGGAAGATTGAATTTTTTCACATTCTTAGGGAGCTAAATGTTTTGGCGGATATTGCAGCTAAAAAATCTATAGTTGTAGGTCTCAATGATCTTATTGTAAACTCGATTGTAAGCACGGATATTCCTCCTTAGCTTTGTAGGTTAAACGCCTGAAGGAAGGAGAGATTATTGGTAGCTAGTTGTAACTCGTTTCTTGTTCAGCAATTTCTCTGCTGAGTTCTTTTTAATAACATAACCGTTCTTGTAAAAAAAAGAGTTTTAACTAAAACAACAATAAAAGTTATTAAGATCAACATCCCATTATTAAAATCGATTCTATTATAGTGTATGTATGCATTTTCATTATAATCATTCTTATTTTTATGAAAATTAGAATGCTAACTTTATATGTAAATTAAATGTATAAAGAAAATGGCAAAGATGCATAATGTTGTACACATTGAATTTAATTAATAGAATAGAAAGGGCCCAAAGGGGTTGGATCAATTGGTGAAGAACGAGGAGTTTTTTTATTAGTGTGCAAGGTTCAATTCCAATGAGGGCTGAACTTGGAGCCATATGGGCACCTTGAGGTAGTGGTTGAATGTGTGGTTCCATCCAAAGAGATAATATTAAATGATCTCGTGACCCATGTATACACAAGTGGATCAAATCTCACCCCCATGTCCTCCTAACATTTAAATCCCATGTGGGCTAGAGCAATTGGTAATGAGTAAGTGAGACGAGAAGTTGTAAATGGAAGGTCACAAGTTCAAATTCCTTGTGGGTACTTTAAAAAAAATAATAGAATAAAAAATAGAGTTGTGGGAAGTTGTTATGGAGAGGGTGAAGAAGAAGAAAATTGAGAAATTTATAAGAAAACTCAAGATTGGATTTGGCTTCCAAGTTTAAGCATAATCATGGCTAGAGGGGGCTATCCTTTTAGACCACATTCTATTCATCCTTACCAAAGTTAAGTTTGCGGGGAATTTTATCAACCAGAGAATTTGGAAAGCCTAGGAGGTTGTAAAGCCCTTTGTAGAGAACTCAGATTGCTTAGATATAAACTCTGCTTCAAAGATCATTGTCTTTGGTAGTGTTTTATCCTCTTACATGAACATAAAGCCTTATTCAATTACATATTGGAGTGCCACTTAAGTTTTGAAGATAACATTACATTGGTTTCTATTTATTGCATGATTTCCTATTTATTGTTTATTAGTATTTGCACTAGAATTTCTATAGATTCACTATACTTGCTTTTAACTCATAAACTTACATTATCTACATACACATAACTTTCGTTCATTTTAGACATACCAAAGTTCTTTTCGGTGTTCCATTTTCCCCGCTTTGGGGGTATGCTAGTTATTTATGTTTTTTTTTTTGTGGGTGGTAAGGTTCCTTGGAATGGGTTAGTGTTTTCCAACATATCCCCCAAAATTGAACAACATTGGCACTATGGACTCCTTGACTTGAGATTGGTTAAGACCAATTGGACAACTTTTTTATTTTTATTTGTTATTATTTAAAAAATAAAAAAATTATTTTCAATTTCAAAGTTTTGGTTTTATGGTTTTGTATTTAGTTATTTTTATTTTTATTATCTACCACTATAAATCCTTCTTAAAAAGGATCTACTAAGTGTTGAAAGGGATCAAATATCTCTAAATGCAAATCCCTTTTTTAGAGTGGATCAAATTTCTCTAAATGAAAACCCCCTTTTTAGAGTGGAAATGTGAATGAGATGTTTTTGGTTTCCATTTGTGTATGTGGTTCTAAAAAACATTTTAAATCTAAATTGAGTCGACATGTTATTTTTATAACATTTTATTATTATTTATAAAGGACATGTGCTAGCTCTAGGATGAGCACAAAAGGACTTACATAGCTTCCCCTACTAGGCTATGCGTCACTTTGGCGCAAAAATAAGTAATATATTTTTGCAAAATTTATTTTCAATTCCAAAGTTTTGGTTTTGTATTACTAGTTATTAGTTTACACTTTGTGAATAGTGCATATGGAGAAATTTTAAGAAGTTAATAAATGCAATAACACAGTTCATTGGTAAAGAGGAACGTTGTTATTTGGGCATATCGTGACATTGCATTGGCCTTAGACACCCTTTCCTCTAGCTTAGTTTCATGAAGGAATTAACAAGTTTAAAGAGGGATGTGATTGAGGAGAATTTAGGATGATTTGGTTGTTTATTGCAGTAATATATTCCATTCGCATATTATAAGTTGGTAATTATTTGAACACTAGCTTAGTTTCATGAAGGAATTAACAAGTTTAAAGAGGGATGTGATTAAGGAGAATATAGGGTGATTTGGTTGTTTATTGCAATAATAAAGTCCATTTGCATATTATAAGTTGGTAATTATTTGAACAATGTGTAGAGCAAAGAATTGGATATTAAGTATTTCATAGTTGTCTTTACAAACATGAGAGAATTAAATACCTACAATAAGCTTTGTTGAGAATGTCTAGCCTCTACATCTTTTGCTCGCATATATATATTGATTCACTAGCTTGCATCATGTCTCCATGTTCATCTAGGTTTAATTGCATAATACTTAAGGTAGATAAGCTATGTATTGGTTAGTTATGTGTTAGGGCTATACCCTAACTTCCTTACTTTAAGCTATATAGGAGTTAGTTAATTAAGGTACGTGGACATCTTCCTTGAATAGACTATCAACTACATTGAGTTTTATTTACTAAAGATGACCATTGTGGGAGGCCTATTTGAAAATCATCATTGCATCATGGTGTTCATGTTAATATACCTCTCTAACGACTCTTTTTGTGTGGACCCAACAATACAATATTAGGGTATATCTCAAAATACTCCTCTCGAACCACTACTCATATTGAGATAAGTCTGGGTTAACATATTGTGAGATCTTAGGTGGTCCCATTGTCAATACTTGCAACATGGTACCCACAAAGAGCTAAAATTGAAACCTGCAAAACCCCAACAATTTGAGTCCAAGGTTTCTTAAATTGGGTTTCAGTCTCGATACTCTCTGAAAATATGGATTACCGAGGTTAGGTGTTGGAAATTCTCTTTACACATTTGGGTATACAGATCTCTGATCCACACATTTATCCAATCAAGAGGGAATCTTCCACAACCGAAGTGCAAGACATTCACAAACCTTTTTAGGATGTCCATGACCCACCCTTTTAGGACCACAATTTGTGGCATCGTTTTCCAAAGGTAGACATGAACAAGTTTGATGGTTTCAATACCTTAGGTTGGGTAATCCAAATGGATCACTATTTCTCTCTCCATGGAATTATTTATGAACTACAAAAAACTAAAAGTTGGGGTCTTATATTTTGATTCCAATTGTTGGCAATGGTTTAAGAAAGCTTATGGAGGCTACATTGGTTGGACCTAGTTTGTTAATATCCTTTATGGTTGTTTTGAATGTGACACTCACTATATAAGATGACTAACAAAGTTACACCAAATAGGCACAATTATGGATTATGTTACAACCTTTGACCAACTGACAATCTGCATATATGCCGTATGTTATTCGATTTTTCAATAATGTTTCATAAATGATCTCAAAGAGGCAATCAAAGCATATGTTATGATGTAGCATCCAAAAACATGGTTGGAAGCTTGTGACGGAGCTAAAGAAGTCAAGATGGTGATCAATGGCCAAACCAAAAGACCTTTTCACTACTTGCAGTCTTCCCCTCATGGAAGCTACCCCTAACCCCTCACACTGTCAGCCAATGAGAATCGAAAAGTTCTCCAAAAGTGGTTTCAAATTGTGTGATATTCTTAGCTTCATTTGCTATCTTATTGATGCCCAAAATGACTAAACCAAACTAATTGTTTACAAAAAATTCATTCCAAAAATTGGTACTACAAAATTCAATCATTTGAGGAAGTGATGATGATTTTGTGAAATACCTATTTTTGGTAATAACGTGAGAAAAACAAATTCTTAGAATATTATTTTTGGACTCTTGTGGCTTCACATTTATGCAAATAACCCTACAAAATACCTCTACAATTTTATATAGAAAATGTCATAAAACCCTCCTCATTTTGCAACACCTTTATCCAATCCTCTACAAGCCAAACATAGCTAACCCTCTTCAAAATATTGATCACTAGGACCACAAACTGCAATCCACAATATTTGTGATGAAATAACCTCCCAACAACACCATGTAATATAAATGACCAATAACTATGGTTTCTCTTCAATAATGAAAAATGGGGACATCGAGTGAGGCCCAAAATAATCACAAAGGCATTCATCCTAGGGACTTGATCACATGACCTCCTTCTTGCACAACACTCAACACTTAATCTAACTCACTAAGATTTGTGCACATAATTGTTATAAATGCATAGTTGATTTTAATAATGACAAAAACAACATTCCCATTAATGATAATGCTAATGCTATTGTTATTGTTATCACAATATAGTTTTAGTATATTATGGTGCATAAAACATTATAAACATTCGTGCTTTTCATAAAAATTAAGAACCAATATAAATGGAAATAGTAACTACACCATTTTTTCTATGAATAACAACAATAACATTATAATCACCATCATCATCAACATTACATGACACTTCGGTGTGCATCTGCGTATTGATAAATTATGTGCAATGAAGTGTATGAGAGACAAAAATGCACCAATCTCTTAATACAGATAGTCAACACAGAGGATTTGAAGACATAATACAAGTACCTATTCATCATATATATATATATTTAAGGCATTGGTGCATCATGTTTAAATGTTAAGAACTGGTGCGACTTTTGAGCACAAAAATGCACCAATCTCTTAATACAGATAGTCAACACAGAGGATTTGAAGACATAATACAAGTACATATTCATCATATATATATATATTTAAGGCATTGGTGCATCATGTTTAAATGTTAAGAACTGGTGCGACTTTTGAGCACACCAGTGTGTATTGTCGAAATATGTGCACCAATAAAAAAATCTTGCTATTACCTTTTCCCACATAGAATTTCTTAGATTCTCTACCAAAACCTCCATTACTAATGGTCATGGTTTTAGTGGAGTTTTTTTTTATAATTTTGTCAAACATGTAACACAAAACCTTTGTTTAAAGGTGTTTCCTTGCAGTGAATAAATGCAATGTAAAGTGTTTTGGTAAAGTAAATAAGGATTTGAACAAGTTACTTATATAGAGTAGCATCAACCTTTTGAGTCATACTTCTTAGTCATCTTAACTCTCGACTAATATGGGGTAGAACAAGGCCTACAATCTCCTATATTAAATATCTTCAACAAATCAAGAGCATACTTAGGCTAAGAAATGAAGATACTATCATCCAATTGTAAAACTTGGATGCTAAGAAAGAAATAAAGAAAACAACACCATGTTAGCTCAAATGTATCCTACAACATGTCCTTCAAACCGAGAATTAAATCACTAATACTCCATGAGAGTATCACGTCATCCACATAGAGAGAGTCTCATAGGATGCATTTTGGCCACATTAGAAAATGTCTTAGTGTAGTTAATACTGTCCATTCCTAATAATCCTTTTGTACCAACCAAACAATGTATCTATCCATAACAACACTTAAATTCAAATTGGCCTTGTATAAAAATTCTCATTACACCAAGTTCTTCCCTTTTGGACAAGGAACCAACTCCCAAATATTATTCTTCATTAACGATCCCTTGAACCATAGTATTCTTCCATTCTACCCTACCATGAGGATCCTCATATGCTTGAGGATCATATTTGTTCATCACCCAAGTCATGAGTGCATAAATGACTTATGGTTGATGATTTTGGGTGCATAAATGGATGGTAAACGCCAAGGGATATGAGAGAATGATGAAAAGACAACTAACATAACTTCTGACCATAGAAGAAAGGACTTCTGCAAACTGACATAACTATCATGAATATGGTCAGCCACATTTTGTAATTAATCTTGGAATAAGCTAGCTATGGAGCAAACCTCCCTCCTCCGTCCGATGGAGGGAGGTTTGCTCAGCCCACGCCATTAATCTTTTGATAAAAAAAGTTATGTTTTATAACAAAACAGAAAACAAAAACAAATATCCATGGGATTCGAATGGGACGTATGGTTTCTGAAGCATCACGACGTACTGTGTAATTTAATACGACGTACTTCTCATTTGCTTCACTTCAAAGTTCAAACAGCGATAAAACAGAAGCTTATCACAGAATTTTGTGGACGTGTTTCAGTTTGTGTTCAAAATGCTTGACGTGTGTGAGCTTCTATGCCAGATATTTAGGAAGCTCCTTCTCTGTTTTGGAGTTGACGAAAGAATGGACGAGGAGCCATCCCTGGAGCCATCCCTTGCTGATGTTGCCCAAAGCGTAAGTTATTCAGTGTTTTTACTCATCAATTTGATTCACAAAATTTGCATATTATTGAAAGAGTTTAATTCTTTCATTTGCGTTTTACTATGCATGCAGTTAAACAAGAAGATTGAAGCAAATGAGGAAAATATAAAGAAACTTGATATGGAAATCAATAGCTACAAAGAAGAGATAAAGAAGACTATACCTGGCCCTGATAAAAAAGCTATCAGAGCTAAGCTTGCCAGGACACTGCAGAAAAAGAATGTGTAAGTTCTTCAGCTTTCAAGTCTTCTGTTATTGATATATGTATGTATGTTGCATCGAGATTAGAGTAACAGATCTATTAAGTAATAAAAGATCAATTTTTTAGATAAAAATTTAAACTGGAAGAAATTTGATCTCTCAATACTTATTATAACATATTATTTATCCTATGATATCATTGCAATTATGAATCCTGATAAAAAAAAATTCCTGGTCAATTGCAGTTGTCTTGGACTTAGGGAAAGGCTTACCAACCTTATTCACCGCGTTTCAGAAAAGACGGAAAATTTGGCAAATCTAGAGCGTCTTAAAAAAGAAAATCATAATCACCGCGTTTCAGAAAAGAAGGAAACTTTGGCAAATTTAGAGCGTCTTAAAAAAGAAAATCATAAAAAAATTCGTCGTGAATGATTCATAAAAGAAAAAAAAGCGTAAATACCCACAATGTAAATCATGTATAGGAAGTAGTGTATGTACATCTTTGTAGACTTTAACAATTATGTAGTATATGTACGTCTTTGATGTCCAATACATGCTTCTCACATCTTTTGGTAGTGTGTTTGGTTATGTTTTCAACTCTCTAAATATATCGGTGAAAGAGATTTTGTAATATATTGCACTCCACTTTATGGTTTCTCTCACTATCACTTGATGCATTAAACTTGAGTTTAGTATGGATCGATGTATCCATCCTATAGTGACTTTGGAATCACCATATATATGTATTTAAATTTGATATCAAAATCCCAACCCAAGTCAAGCATTTTGTTGATTGCAATTAGTTTTTCTTTAATGTTTATGGCCCACTGTAAGCTTAGTTTGAAGGAGATTTTATTTATATTAGGGAAAATGATAAAAGCCCTTGCACCACTGCAACCTAGGTTATCTTAGGAGGATCCATCAAAATTTCCCCTTACATGAAAGGAGTCATAGTTTTGGTTGGCGGAAGAATCTCAAAAGATTTGGAGGTTTGGGTGTTTAGGGTTGTTTCTTGCTTTATTTAAGTTATAGAAAATTATATAGGGAATTGTACCTTGTTTTGAAATATGCATTCACTTTGAGCTAGTTTGATTGACCACACTAACTCCATGGCTAATCCTTGTTTGCATATGATGAGTTATTAATCCATAAGTTTAGAGTTGATTTGAAGTTTTCACCAATACTATGAGCTTGGTAGATACTTTTGTGCTTCGTGAAGTTGTGATGTACTCTTAAAACATTTGATATATTTCATTCATGGGTCCTTGCAAGCCTTTCCTTCTTGTTGTGTCCTAGTTGGGGATTGATCCATTTTGGTGGGTTTTTTACATACCATAATTTGATCCAACACCACTGGAAGGTGTGGAGGGTGGCAAGAGGGGGACTATATCTTATATTCAATTTTGACATTTTGCCTCCTTGTTATTGGATTTTCTCCCCCAAAAAAGGTGTTCCCATCCCTTCTATTATGGACTCCTACTATAATTAGTTGTACTGAGTATTCTTTCCACTATTGTTTTTAAATTCTCTTAGTCCAAGTTCCTAAGTTGAGTTGTGTGACTATGAGCTTGAGTATATGGCAATGGTGGTTTGTTTTAGAGTGGTTACTTGTCTATTTATGAACTAAATACAATAGTTCTTGGAGAATCTTGCTTCCATAAGTTGTATTGCTAATCTATTAAGACCCATGTTGACATAGGTTATATCACTTATACTCTAGCATGGGTGGTTAGTAACTAGGGGTATTACTTGCCTTATAAATTTCCAAATATTTGAGCTCCTTAGTGATATTTGTTAGGATTTTTGATCCACTCTTACAAATTACTTGGATTAATGTATTTGTTGTAAAATACCTCTTGCCACAATCCTATGATTCGTATGAGTTTATAAGTTCCCTTTATTGCAAAGACTATATAAAATATCTTGATATGCTTTATTTTGAGACCTTATAAATCCTTGGGATGTGTTTAAACTTTTTATGCTTTGATGGGAATACATTTGAGAGCTAATAGACATGCTAAACATATAGCAAAATCTTTATTAGTAAAATTATTCTTACTATAACGATCCATATATGGGTATATTGGGATGTTTTGACCTTTATTTTTGTCAAGAATTGAGATCAAAATTTAGATTATATAGTAATTTTAAACAAGTTTCCTAAACAAGGGAATTTTTGACCTTTGTTTCGGGCTAGTTTTACCAGTTTTTTGCCATGAATCTTCACAAAATTTTCAAAACCTTCAAAAACACCACTAGATCTTATAGAGTGTGGGTGTTGGGGGTTTTCCTATCACCTGATTTCATTTTTTAGCTTAAAATCGCCCAACAAACAACAAAAAATATAGATTTTGTAGATTAAATTCATCGGATTCTGATGGAAAATCAGCCTGAAAGTAAAAAAGACACCTCGTTAGAAAGTCTACTTATAACCATTTTTCATAAAACCTTACATGGTGAGAGGGAGATGGTGTCGTGGTGATGAAAACACAACTATTAATGTTTTTGGGTGATGCATGGTTTGGGAACACTAATGGAGAAGCTTGACAGTGTGTCAGATCTTGACAATTGTCATCACTACAAATTTCTATAGTAGAGTTGTTATCAGGGGTCAATGTGGAATGGCATTACCCGCGATCCAGTCATATTGTGAGTCATCGCAATCAATCGAAGGTCTGAATAAGAGGTCAAAATGGAAGCGCAGTTTTTGGAACGTTGATAGGAGAGGCCAACAAAGGAGAGGTGAGGCACATTAATTTTAACTATTTCATTTGCATTTTTCTATGCATGCAGATAAACAAGAACATTGAGAGAGTTGATGAAAAGATAAAATAACTTGATATGGAAATTGTTAGCTACAAAGAACAAATAAAGAGCTCAAAATGTTATCAAAGCTAAGATTACCAGGACATTATAGACAAAGAAGTTGTAAAGTCTCCATCTTTTAAGTCTTGTGTTATTGATATGTGTATATGTGTTTTGTATGGAAATTAGACTAACGAACATATCATTAAATCTTTGGATAAACATTTACAATCTTTTAATAATTATTAAATTCATTTCATAACATTACTAATATATAATTTTATTTTCATTAAAAATATGCAACATATTATATATCCTATAATTATATGATATGATTGCAATTATGAATTTTGATCCAAAGTATTTTTTTTTCCAAATGAAGTTATGAGGGACAAAGAGGAATGTTTAACAACCTTAGTCACTGCATTTGGAGAATAATAAAATTTTCCAAAATCTAGAGCATTTAAAAAAACCATAAAAAATATTATGTTTTTTTTTTTATGTTGCCATAGCTTAAGTCATAACTTGATAAGCATTTAATACATTTTAACAATAACAACATAAAGAGGATCACTAAAAGAAACACAATCACAAGGTGCACACCAATTTACCCAGGGAAACCCTAAAGGGAAAAACTCAACAAAAACTCCCTCAATATAGGTTACCAGATTGCAATGACCAAAGAACAAGGTCTCATAGAGAGAGAGACACAAAAGCCCAATCATAAGAGCCAAGACACTAGTCCTCCTTCTTTGTCCCTCCTTTCTCTCTCTTGTGTAATACAAGTGTGAGTGAGTGTGTATAAATGAGGCAGGGTGCCTCCCTATTTATACTAGTTTCCCAATTGGCGTTTTCCCTAACTGGGCCACCCTTTCTAACTGAGAAGGACGACCTACCTAGGAGAACTCACAATAATAATTATATTATTCTTTTCTGGGTGCTATGGACCCAACTTACAATGGAGAGTTTACCTCACAACTTTTACATTACCTTTTACATCATTAACATCTCGTGGAGGAGGAATAATAACAATGTAAAGTACAAGTAAAATATTCTTTGAAGTTACATTATTTCAACAAAAAATTCCATCATAAATGTTTTTTTTAAACTTCAAATGCAATTATGCACATTTTAAACCATATATAATTTTAAGTATGTATGCTTTCACAATAGTCAACCATCGTGTTAAGAATTCTAGAATGTCATTGTATAAAAAATGAGATAGACCGACGTGTTTTGGGTGCGCACTCCACCCATCTTCAGGATCATAAGAAGATTAAGTGTAATAGAAAAGAATGTGGTTGGATAAATAGAAGAATGAGAAAATTATGTTCGGTTAGAGTGTTATAGATACATTAAGGATAGAAAATAAGGGATATGGTCAAACATTAAAATGTAATTCAAATAATTTAATTAATTTAAATTTTATTTCAATAATCTATGTGGACAAAAGGAATCGGCGAAGAAATAATTAATATGGAAAAATAGGAAGAGTGGTTAAGTAGAAGATAAAATAGAGAAAAAATGAGAAAATTTTGAGAAAAATTACGGTTAGGAGAACAGATAATATATTTTATTAAATATAATTAAATATTATAATATTTGAATAATAATAATATACTTAATATATTAAGAAGAATAAGTAAAATAATAGATTAAGAAATTAAGGTACCAAGGAATTAAAAAATTAAGTAATTGATAAATTAGGGACTAATACACCTTGAAAGAAAGGAATGAGAATATATATTAAATAAAAATAAAAAGGAGGCATTATGTTCTTACCAGTTTTATGTTATAACCAAATTTGTTTAATCTTGTAATGGAATTTGTTTAATTCTCAATGCATAATCATTATTTTGTGTCAACTATTTATTTTGGAATTTCATATTGTTCTTGAACTATGAACTAGGTGGCATAGTCAATCACTATTCTTGGAGTCCCGTCATCGAATGAACGATTTTGGGCAAGTTGTGGTTCTTGTCAAAACTCACACTCCCCCACAAGTCATTGAAATATTGGAATCAAAACTCACACTCCTTTGCAAGTAATAGAAACATTGGAATCCATAATTAAATCATAAGAAAACGGATATCACTTCATTATCCTCTTGATGTCTCGAACATCTTGTACCCCTTGAAACTTTAGGAACCTTTCTATCTCATAGCTAGTCAAAATGTGGGTTAGTTCACAAATAACATAAATATCACATATGAACATATCTAACTCTTTTAGGAGAAAAATCTATATCACTAATATGACATTTAAACAATCATGCAAGTTCATTTGTAGCATACATTGTACTTGTTCTATATGTAAGTACAGACTAAATTGGCATTCATGTATTGATTTTCCACATTCAATTTGCATGTTCAAATGAAATGACACATTCATCGTGCTTCATAAAATAAAACAATAAATTCCATTTTCTATCTACATATTTAGGGAGTCCATATGTTCACATAACAATAGTCTTAATCAATCTAACCATTGAGTCTAATATATAATAAGAAAAGAAAATGAAAAACTAGTTCACATTAGAGTTTTAATTATCGAATGTCAAAATATGGATGTTAAATGAAATAACATATTCACCACCCTTAATAAAATAAAACAATAAATTCTATTTTCTATCTACACATTTAGGGAGTCCATATGTTCACATAACAATAGTCTTAATCATCTAACTGAGTCCAATAGACAATAAGATAGTGAAATGATAACTTAGTTCACATTAGAGTTTTAATTACCGAATGACAAAATATGGGGTGTTACATAGAGCCTGACTCCTAATAAAAGTGTGAAAAAAGTAACAAGGTCAACCTACAAACCAATAACAATAACATATATGTATATAACTAAATAGACATTAATACAAATAATTGCACCCAGTGGAATATTTGTTTGGTAAAAATAATAGATGCAAATTTAAGAACATAAGTGATATACCAGCAATAATATTAATAAGGGTAAAGATAAATAACTCTTAGTAGGCACACTAGGCAATATAGCGTACTCTAAGCGTAGCGTAATAGCGTAAGTAAAGCTATCGTACCCCAAGCGTAGCGTCTATTGGTGATAGTGGGAGTGGTGGAAGCGTAGCGATAGTGGGTAATAAAGCGTTAGTAACGTACTCTAAAGTGGTATCGTACCTCAAGCTGGTTCGATAACAGACTTTCTTTCTACTGAAGAACCATGAGTCCACTATACCTACCCCAAGCCTCCGTCAAGTTAATCATGGTCAGGTGTAAAATCGAGATATCCTCCTTGGTCAGGCAGCAAGATCGAAAATAGCGAATGAGGCGGTTTTAAATAACCGG
>LPNX010290267.1:363497-377416 GCA_001517045.1 Pseudotsuga menziesii
AGTTAAAATTGATAACACATCATCTACCTTATGCTTGGAATCGATATTTATTTATGTTTATAAAGATCTATAAGTGGTTTAAAAGAACACCAATAAACCATTGTATTTTTATGTATTATCTAAGAGAGTTGGTTAGTTCAACTCTTCATTCGACATAGATAACCATAATTAGCCCACGCCAAGTTTTTTTGTTTGTTACAAATAGTGCAAGTCATATTTCATTTAATTATATGTATGAGGCAACAACAAATGTCTTAATACCCACTCCTATGATTTTTTTAATTGTTTTTTTTCTTCTAAAACCACATAAGATTGGTTAAACCAAAACTAAACACGAATTGAAATATATAAATCTAATTTTTAAAATTTTAAAATGAAAAATAAATTTTCATTTTTTATTTAATATAAATACATACATTAAGATTACAATTTATTATTTAATATAGCTCAAGTGGTTGAGTGCTATAAGTTGTGGGTCCCAAGTCTTGGGGTCAAATGCTCAATGTGGCTATACATCGTCATTCTTTTATGTACAGCCTGAGTGGGCATAATGGCTAAGAGCATGTGTTTCCTCCTAGGAGGTCATAGGTTCAAATCCAACGGGGGTAGGGTATGTACACCTATGTAGACTTTAGCAGTTAAATCACTGCGCAAAGGGGGTCCCTTGTCCCAAAAACAAGAAGGTATCATACACCAATTGATGTCTTGCTTGGCGGTGACCTTAAAAATATATTATTATTAATAATTTATTCTAAAAGTAGTTTGGACAAAAACAATTGCATTATATATTATATTGAAACAAGTATAACAACTATGGAAAACATGACTTATGCATTGTATTATTTGTCGATTGAATAATGATATGTGGGATAACCATGAAGCGAGTTAACACAAATGAGTTCATGACAAATAAATAATTAAAATATATACGAGTTAATGAAAAGAGAAATAAAATAAATGTAACGATATTGTTTAATATTGACATTATCATATGAGATGTAAGGCTTCGACCCTATCTATCATAGGGGTAAATTTTATGTACAAAAATTATACATTAAAAATGGATTTTTGCATCGCTAATTTATCATTGAATTTAAATACAATTGTAAATAATAAACCACAAGCATAATTTAAAACAAAGTTTACCAATTTATCATTTTGAGATACAAATAATATTTATAACAATAAACCAAATTATTTTAAACTATGAAACCAAGTCAAGAACCAAAAACACATATCTGAGTTGCCATGTTTGAATTACAGTTGTACCATAGGAGCATGAACGCTAACGACCACTCTCAGCAACTCGAAAAAACCATGTGTGGTAGATCACATTCCTCCCAACCAACCTCCCAATCATAAACTGGGACCCCTAAGCCTTCACGTAGCTATACCGAGTCAATAATCCACTCATCCTCAAAGTGGACTACTTTCGGCCTCCAAAACCCCCATATCCACATAGAGCCAAAAATGAAGAGAAAGTAGAAGGAGAGACCCCATCACAATCTCATTTTCCCCTTTTAATTTTTTCCCAATCTCTTTACTTCAAGACACATGTCCTCCATGCAATATCCCCCATACAAAAATCTAATTAGATAAATAGGTAATATGCATTATTTCTTATATTTCCCCAACAAGCCCCTCTTATATTTAATTAAAAATTAGCTTAGTTTAGTAAATGAATTTATGCAACTTTATACTTTCATGAATCCCCATGCCTCTATTATAATAATAATATTATAGATATGAACCTACATAATCTAACAATATTGGTAGAGGTAGGACCCACTTAGGTTGTCATCACAAGTGTGTCGTGCACCTAGACTATAACTCTGGGATGTTCGAGTAAATCTAATGCAAATTTGTGATAGAGGAGCGTTACACGAGAGCCTTCCATTCCCACTATTAAAATTGAATATTTTTCTAAATGTAAAATTGATCCTAAATCAAAATAAACTAAATGAAAGTATAAATTTTAATTTTAGACACAAGTATGTGTTATAATTGTACGTAAAGAACTAAGCTCGGTCCTTTATATCATCAATTACAAATAATGGCTTCTAGTTTAATCAATTATGAATGTGTTATGAATGTGATGACTTGTATTTGGATACTTCTAAAGTCGTAGAGGGAATTGTCTACAAATTAAAAAGAAGTTGCATGACAATGACATTAGTCTTACTTTCATTTATGCCAACATCACTAAGGTATTCAATGGAAAGTTCCAATTGCCTCGCACATTAGATGGTGTTAACACATTGTGTGAAGCTTTGTGGGTATTTATAGCCTGGAATGTGTCATAACTAGTTAATTACACTAAGTGTAAACTGCTAGATATTAGAATAGAATGTTCAAACAAACACTTAGATTATTATGGATCAAATAACCAAATAAGCATGAAAAACATTCAATATTAGTAATTCCATTCCAAGATCAAGTTAAATAGAGAATGAATGAAAAACATAATCAAGGGTGAACCTCGTGACATGTACATGTAATTTAATGCACATGTAATTAATTGTTAATGTCATTTACAATCCTTGTGGCATGACGTTATTGATGTTTCAAGGTTTGATTTTTATAATATTATTATTTTTTAAATAAACTTTACTTTAAAATAAGACTTTATTGTTGTATTAGGTGAATACATCATCAACTTTATGATTTCTCAAATGCTTCCTAATTCAAAAGTTAACACAAAAATATGTTAATATAATACAACAAAAGGTTCTATAATAAACTAATGTATTGTAAATCCTACTCTAAGCTATTTAAAGCAAGAAAGAACTAACAATTACTTCTCATATAGCACCAAAATAAATCTATTTACATATAACATAAATCAATATACAAAAGTGAAGGAAACATACCTCAAAATCAAATAAGAAAAACTTGACTTACTAGAGTGTATAGCAAAACCATACCCAAAAACGTAGTGGTATCGACAATCAACAAAGTGTGGGGGATGAATCTCCACCCAACATGCCCCTCAATCCAAGACTAAGATCCCCCGAAATCCAACATCTCCTCAACACTAGTGAAAAATCCTCGCCACTGTCATATCTCCTGCCACTGCCATATCTCATGCAACACTAACTAGATCAAGCACTCCATTCCCAGAGGAAGATAAGATGCCCATGAAGTCCTCCCCTCCCCCTTAAAAATCTCATTTTCCCTATTGCTAAAAATGTTATTTATTTATATGGATGACATTTGTCATCCATGAACTAATTCTCTTTTTTAGTTTGATAAATATCATTTCAATCATAAAAATGCATTTAATTATTTTTCTTTATTTTATTTATATTAGGTTAACATGCACCTAAATTACAGCCTATTTAACTAGGTGGGGCACTACATACACCTCGCCTTCAGGAAACTTCGTCCCCAAGTTGCATCACCCTCATTTCTTATCCATAGGAAAGACATGCACACATCACACAATATGCACAACCATGATACAATATGCAACTAGATAATTGTGTGGGGGTAAGAATTACTTTTGTGGCTATCAGAAGTAATTCTCGTACAAACACTATCATAAATATAACACCCTATTTAACTACATGATTGATTAGAATGCTCTAATACCAAATGTAAATCCTACTCTAAAGTATTTGAATTGAGAAATAATTAATAATTACTTCTTATTTTTTTCCCTGAAGAAAAAAAAGCTGATTGTATTAATCAAAAGAACTACATACAAAAAAGTATGTATTGTTCATGCTTCTCGCAGATTTACAACTTGATGTCACATCATTTCTGATGTAATTTACTTCTCTATTGCATAGCAGCTTAAGAAAAGTCATGATTAGTCAAAAATATTGTCATAAAGTTTGCCTTTGAAAAACTCCAGTTTGAGGCAGAAACTGGAAAGAGCTGTTTTCCTTCCTATGAGCGACATAAGGAGATGTTTCCAGCAGATCTTATGTTGAAAAACTATTGCATTTGACTTATAACTATCCAAAAAAAATTCTGTAGCAAGGATTTAGTGAGGCAAAGTAAGAAAAGGCCTGTGGAGGTACTCCTTGGCCTCTGTGATTTTCCAAGACTCCCATTGCAGGTTCAAACCCTCCTTTGAAAGTTTGTCCGCATCCATGTTTCATTCCCTGTAGACATGTTTGAAAAAGATTGATTCAAAATTTGAAAGAGTCCTGTTAACCTCTTCATAGAGAGTGTCTAATGAAGAATTTCTGCATCTCTGAGTCTTATTTTTCCAATTTATAACAACCATAGAATCACCAAAAACTTGAAGCTTTTGCAATTTCTTTCAATTGCAAAACAAACGAGAAGTTTCAAGGTCATAAGTTCAGCATAGTTGCTTGTTCTGGATCCCAGCCCCATTGAGATTTGGAAGTGGTGATTTGGGTTCAGGAATAAAGTGGCTCCTCCCCCACCTGTCAAATTTTGAGAAGCGCCATCAAAGAAGGCCCAAGGGATGTTTTTGTCCACCTGTTCAGGAGTAATGATTCTTGGATTGGGGCTGTTCTTTGTTTGAGGAAAGTAAGATAGGATATCCAGACCCTTCCTTGCTACTTCTTCTGGAGAGCTGGCTTTTTCGAGAAAAATGACCCTATTTCTGGCTAGCCATATTCCCTAGATGTGGATGAGCGGAAGGGCTCTGAGCTGAATAGTTTGGGGGGAGGAGGACTAGTCCTTCCATGCCTCTTCCACTGTGTTTCCTTCCCAGTTGAAATTGGAGGAGGTGAGGGATTTATAGTGCTCTCATACCTGTTTGGTGAAAGTACAACTTAAGAAAACATGGTTTGTGTTCTCCTCATTATCTTTGCATAAGCTACACCAACCAGGGCATGCTATCTGTCTTTTCTGTAGATGACCCCATGCAGGGATTTTGTTTGCAAGAGTGCACCAAGTGAATTTTTTTTTTCCTTTAGAGGGAATTTAAGCTTCCATATACCTTTATGCCACCATTTCTGATTTTCCTGAAAGTGTTGTAAACATAGTTCTTGATATCCAAGCTTTGGGGCGTATTTCCCATGTTGTGTTTTTTCCCATATCAACTCGTCTGCTCTGTTGGATATCTGGATGTGAGATGATTGCAGAGCTAGGGTGTACTGATCCCACTACCTAGCCCATTGATATGGAAGCTCTAGATCCTGACTCTTCTTCTAGCCTTGATGCCAAATGTTGGTTGAGAGAGGATCTACTATTTGATTCAAGTGAAAACACCCCTTATGATGGATTAGTTGAGTTAATTGTTGAGGTAGTATGTGGTTCTGAGAGTAGCCTGGCCAAGGGTACGCTCTTATTCTTACTTTTGTGCCATCCCCTACCCTCTAGACCAGTCCTTCTGAGATTAGTGGGAAGGCTTTGCATAAAGATTTCCAGATGATTGATCCATTTGGAGGTTTTGTAATTCTCATATCCCTGATCCAATCCAAAATGGGAGTTGGTAAAATTTATTTGTGGATGATAAATTCTGTCCACAGGCTCTGAGTAGAGATGAGTCTCCAACCTATTTTTGCTTCCAAGGCTTTTGCAAAGAAATAAGTGTTTTTGATGCCCTAGCCTCCCATTGATTTTGGTCTTGCAATTTGGTCCCATTTTACCCAGGGGAGAACCTTTTGATCTTTTTTCCCTGACCATAGAAAAGTGGTGTAGATTCTTCTTGATTTGTTCAGAAATGACTTGGGAATCCATGCCAATGCCATCTAGTAGACTGGAATTACTTATAATACTGATTTTATCAGTACTAGCCTGCCAGCTCTTGAGAGCCATCTATTGCACCGGTTGTTGATTTTGGATTCTAGTTTTGCAAGCAGCCAATTCAAATCCTCTTTTTTATAGCAATTTGGTTTGAGTCTGAATCCCAGATATTTAATTCCGTCGTCTAAGGAGAACTGTTGATAATGGAATAGCTCATGAAAGGATCTCTAGACTTCCTCCTCCAAATTTATTGCTGTAAGTGAGTAATTCTGAAGATTTATTTGCATTCCTGTGGGTTTGCAGAATAGGATTAGGATTTCTGAGAGTCAAGATGCTTCTCTTATTGAGTCATTGTAGAAAATAAGGATGTCATCCACAAATAATAAGTGTGTGATGTTCAGGTTTGTGGCAATCTTGATTCCTTCAAACAGTTCTCTTCTTTTTGCGTCTAGAATAGCTCTACTTAAACCTTCTGCAACTAGTAAGAATAGCAGAGGGGAGAGAGGACGACCCTGTCTTAATTCTCGTTCAACATGGAAAAAAGGGGATGCTGCTCCATTGATGAGGATTGCAAAGGAGGTAGCTATGATACATGCAAAAATCCATGTTATGAAAGTGTAGTTAAACCCTAGATGAGTGAGGATCAACCTGATGTAAATCCATCTTACTCTGTCAAAAGCCTTAGAGAGGTCAATTTTTAGGATTGCCCCTCTTGGTTTTTTTTTTGTACTGTGAAGACCCTCTTGGGCAACCCCTATGGCTTCATGAATTTGTCGATCCTCCAAAAACCCAAACTGTTCCATGGATATGAGTTTTGAAAGAACCTTCCAAAATCTTTGTGCAATTATCTTGGTGACCACCTTATAAGTTATGTTGCACAGTGAGATAGGCCTGTAATCTTCCAGACTTTTTGGTTTGTCCTTTTTTGGGATTAGGGTTAGAAAAGTTGAGTTCAGGGGGAGATGGAGGACACCATTTACTCTTGTTTCCTCTACCAGTTGTAATAGATTTGGACTAATGGTGTCATACCCAGCTAGAAATAATTCTATTGTCCACCCATTAGGGCCTGGGATTTTGTCCTTTTGAAAGCTGAGTAAAGTTGCTTTTACCTCCTCCTCTGAAACCTCTTCCATTAGCTCCAAATTATCTTCCTCGGTGATGCTTCTTGGGAAGCACTGTGATATTTGAATTACTTCAGCTATGGTTGCTTGTTGGTTTTCTTTGAAGATGTTTTCAAAATAATTCTTCCCTGTTTCTGCTAGGTCTTCAAAGGTGTTTGCTCTCTCATAGTTTTCTTTTTTTAACTCCTAGATGTTGTTTTGTTGCTTCCTGCCTTTTGCAAATGCCTGGAATAATTTTGTATTATCATCTCCGCTTTCCATCCAAATTGCTCTATTTTTTATTCTCAAAATGTCTTGTCTTTCCTTTAAGATTTTGGTTTTAGAGGCTTCCAAAGAGTAGAGTTTCTCTCTATCCTCTTGTGTGAGGAATCCCCCTCCCTCTTTGTTTTGGAGCTCTTTCAAATCCTTCTCAATTTGGATGATTTCCTGATCATCCCGATTCTTCTTATTTGCAGCCCACTCCTTGAGTAGCTTTTTTATTCTAAGTAGGTTTTGAGAGAAATGAATGGCAGCCCTTGTGCCATTTCCTTCCTGATAAGGTAGCCAATTTGATTAAATGAGTTGGATTACCTCTTCATTTTTGAGCCATGCATAACAGAGCTTAAAGGGACTTGCCATTTTTTTGGGTTGTTTTTAGATTTCCAAATAGATAGGTAGGTGATCCGAGTCTGCTCCTAAATCCACCCATTGTTTGAACATAAAATCTTCCTCTAGAAGGTATTCTGATAACAGAAATCTGTCCAGTCTTTTCACTATTCTTTCTTCTCCCACCTGTTTGTTTAACCAAGTTGATTTTAGAATCTGCGGATCTAGGTCTACTAGTTTTGAGTCCATCAGGAGGTTGCTGAAATAAGGGGCTAAAGGGTCTGTTCGTGCCTTGGGCCCCCAGATTTCATGGGATCCCAAGGTGAAATTGAGATCCCCGTCGATGATCAATTTTCTTTCTTTAAGAAACCTATATTTTCTGGAAGAGTCCCAGAATTCTGATCTGTTAGAATAAGGTCCATAGATGTTAACAATTGTTAGAGTTACGTTTGTCTCCGCCCAACAGAGCTAGCCTCCTAGTTTGAGAGAGGATCCCCAAGAGTTTGTACATCGAATACATGATTTCTTCCAACCAATTGCTAACCCTCCTGAGTGTCTAGTAGTGCTCTATGCTGTGAAAGAATAGAGCGGTAATATTGAGGATAACAGGTTTTCTACTTCCATCTCTGGTCCCATGGTTTCTTGTAGAAGGATGACTTCTGGTGATTGGACCGCAATCATTCTCTTGAGGGCAAGTTTTTTTGGGGTACTTGCTAGACCCCTACAGTTTAGAGAGAGAAATTTCATTTTGGAACCCCGTCTGGGGTTTGCACTGCTCTAAGCGCCCCAAAAAGGGTTTGTTGTCTTCCACTTGCCTGATCCCTAAGTGCCTTATTCTGAGCCGCAGAGAGATGCGAAGGTCTTCCCCTTCCTCTGCCTTTCGAGGGGATATTAGGGTTTGCTCCAAGACCTTTTGTAGGAACTCTTTGATTCATCGAGGCTGGAACATCTCTTGATCGAAGGTGGAAGCAAATAGAAGTGGATAGGTTTGAGGGATCAGGTTTTGAGGGGGGAGGGGAGACTATCGAGGAGGTGGACAAAGAAGTTTGGCAAGGGGAAGAAAGGGAGTAGCTCTGAGTGGGGGTGGAACTAGTTGTGAGGGGAGAAATCATTTTTTTGTCCTCATTTAAAGATAATACATGCAAATGTTTTCTAAGTGAAGAGGGATTCATACCCGATTGGGTCGAAAGATTCAGTTGTTGCTCCGGTTGATGAAGAGATCCCCCGTCTTCTATTGCGGCCATTTCCTCCGGTTGTTCTAGCAGTTGATCTATAGCTTTTGGCACTCAATGTTCTTCTTCCAAGCCTGGATTCGATGTGGTTCCCTCTGGACTCGATGCCTCTGTTCGTCTGGCCCATTTCTTCCTTACTGATGATGATGGCACGTAGTTTGGACAATTATTTTCCAAGTGTCGTGTTTCATGACATTTGTGACATCGAAAAGGGAACCCTTCGTAATCCAACATCTGTTTCCTTATCTTGGTTTGCCAAATTAAGTTTATATGATCCCAGATATTGGTTCTGATGTTAAAAGAGATCAAGATCCTTGCTACCTTCCTGATTTTTGTTTGCTGGTATGAGAGATCCGCCTCTATGAAGGTCCCCAACGCCCATCCGATATTACTGAGCGATGTCGGGTTCTAGAATTCCCAAGGTAAACCTGGAAGCCGAACCCAGATTGGAATTGTGTCAAGTCTTTCTATATTTGCGTCAAAAAGCGGTGACCACCTCTTTAACTAGAATGGGGTTTTCCCGAAAGTCCAGACTTTCTTGAGGATGAAATCTGTGTCCTCTCTACGGCTGAAGCAGAAACCAAACCATCCTTTTGCTAAAGGGGTGATTTTGGGGTCTTCCCCTTGAAAGCCCGTCCAATTGTTTCTGACCCATTCTTCCATTTTCCCTTGCGAAGGGTTTCGCCCTCTAATTTTCCCAACCAGGGTCATCCCTTCCATCTCTTGGAATTTTGTCATTGAAACGCTGATTCCACAGATTAGGTTTACGATTCC
Organism: Pseudotsuga menziesii; assembly: GCA_001517045.1. Taxonomy (NCBI): domain Eukaryota; kingdom Viridiplantae; phylum Streptophyta; class Pinopsida; order Pinales; family Pinaceae; genus Pseudotsuga; species Pseudotsuga menziesii. The sequence goes on from LPNX010290267.1 coordinate 372,877, forward strand.
TCTGGAAGGGTTTAAGCAACGGTTTTTCCGCTTTTTGGAGCCTGGAAGAGTTCTGTCCGAGCTGTTGTCTGATATTGTGCCTTCTGCTTCCAGGTTTGGGTTTTGCAGTGGTCTACTCAGGAGTCCTTCCGATGGCCCTACATTCTGCCCTTCTTCTCCTACGGGTGCGAGCTGCTCCAAGAACGAGTCTAGCCCCCTGTGTAAACCGCTTTCCAACTATGGAGAGCTTTGATGTGGCATTGTTTGGAAGGAAACAATGTGGGTAATTACTGCATCAGAGCCATGTAGGGTTGGGCCTGAGGAGAATAATGTGTATGGCACTCCTCCAAGCGATGGGTTTAGTGGTCGAGCTGCGTAGTTCCCGAGCAACCCTTCCTTAGTGAAGGGCGGTGAATCTGAAAGCCTAGCATCAATTCCAGTTGGTATTTTCTCTAGACTGTCCTGAACTGTTGCTAGTGACAGGATTTTGGTGATTTTCGGGGTCGAAAAAATGTTTAGCCCTTACCACGGGTCCTCCGTGTAGTCCACCATTTCCTCTACCGGTAGACTTGCTCCAGGATCCATGCTGACCGTGATCATTTCTCTACTCGTTTGAAAAAAACCAAAAAATAGTAAAATGTCTTCTGCTCCTTCACTGCTGCCTGTCTATGATCTCCCTATCCTCCGTGGAGTCCCCATGGGCTCCCATCTATATCTCCCGCATGACCACGCACTACAGTTTCAAGTCCACCACAGAGTGATTTTTTTTTCCATAGTTCTAAAGTTGATTAATAATTACTTCTTATATATCACCAAACACATCTATTTACATATCATTGATAGTACCTGAAGTAGACAAAAGTGAAGGAAACATACCTCGAAATGAAGCAAGAAAAACTTGACTTGCATGAGTGTATAGTAATCAAATACCTACAACTGAAGCAACAACAACAAGGACGTGAAACAAAGTGTGAAGGATGACTCTCCATCCAATCTACCCCTCAATCTAAGACTAAGATCCCTTGAGCCCTCAATTAGTAAAACTATGCTATCCTAAATACCGCTCCAACATCTTACCACAAACAAAAAAATCCTCAACATCGCCAAATCTCCTCCCACTGTCAAATATCATGCAACACTAACTAGACCAAGCATCTCATGCCTAGAGGAAAACAAGACCCCATGAAGTCCTCCCCTCACCCTTAAAATGTTCATTTTCCTTATTGTTAAAAATAAAGTTTATTTACATGGATGGCACTTGTCATCGATTCACTATTCTCGTTTTTAGATTAATAAATATCATTTTTTTTTACTAGGGGAATCGGCGACAGGGGTCGGGCTGGTACTCGTGTGACACGGGGTCCAGGGATCCATTCCCGCTACCACTATAACCCTAGGTGCCCCACACTTGCCGCAAGACATGGGACACAGGTAAACCCGGTTGGGATTGATCTCGTGACCTCCAATTTACAACAAGTGACTTCATAACAACAGAACCGCCAATGAGCCACACTTGTGCGGGCTTAATAAATATCTTTTTAATCTTAAATATGCATTTAATTATTTTTCTCTATTTATTTATATTAGGTTAACATGCAACATTATTCATGCACCTATAGTTATAACTTATTTAGTTGGGTGGTGCATTACATGTGTGTGTGTGTGTGTGTGTGTGTGTGTGTGTGTGTGAGAGAGAGAGAGAGAGAGAGAGAGAGAGAGAGAGAGAGAGAGAGAGAGAGAGAGAGAGAGNGAACATACTAGGTCTTGCCTGTACACATAAAAACCCTTTATTACCTTAATGTATGACAATAAATATATATCAAAACCACCTTTTGTGCATGTACTATTTAATTTATTTTCAACACATGATGATTGTAAATGGTCGTTAGCTTTTTATATCCGACATTATACAATGAATAAAAAACATAATTGGTCAATTATGGATAACCATAATAAATAAACAACCAAAATATAAAATTTGAAATAAAACATGTATGTATCACTCTTTGTAGCCACCATCTTTGTTATCTTCCTCGTTTCACATTATACCATTTTTTATCTCCAAAATATGTTTTGTTCTCAAATCAGCTTTTTAATACAAACTAACAATGCCCATCCAATACGTTTAGGTAGAAAAACACTTGGTTGTATTTTTTTTAGGACAACTAACATTTTTTTAGAGATTACATGTATATAACCCCGCTATCATCATCTTCTTTTATATTACTACAATGGAAGCTATCCCACAACTTACACCTAAATATAAATGTCACATCACCTATGGCCTGGGCCCATCATGGACATGGGGATGCTTTCTTAGGATTCCAAGAAGATGAGAGGATGGTGGAAAATACAATTGGCATAACTTTTGAACATAGAAGAGAGGAATCTTACAACTATCATAGAAGTATATTCATCCCATGTTTCCATAACTACATGAAAATACTTTCCTCACCAACCTCACACATACATTTAGGGATGGATAAAATAGTAAAAAAGAATTAATTGGCTCATTTAAGGAAAATGACAGCAATTAGGTGAGATCTAAGCTTGACATTTGGAGATAGAAGAGTTATTCTCACATAGCCCCCCTTTCCTCTTCAAGTCTATTGGAATCATAGCCCCTCTTGTTCTCTTTACACAACCATCTTGGATAATTTTATTATCTTTCAACATAATAATTACTTATATTTTATGTCATCATGACAAGCCAACCACATGGTCCATATAGATATATTCATATCATATATGCCTAGCCATTCACTAGTTGGGCCTTGGCCATGAGTTACGCACAAGGAATCCATACCAACACATTTACATCATTTTACATAATCTAATTCAATAAAGTACAAGAGTCAGACTGAGGTTATAGTATTTTTTTTTAAACCTAGGATCTATAGTAACCATGTATACTATTCTCCTTTCTTCTTCCCAATATTTTGTTAGCTAAGTGTAATATTTAGTTTTGTGATAATTTTTTAAAAAATGTACACATACAATTATGGGTTTAGTACATTTCCAGAAATATGTCCAACTTCACCATAATTGAAGGAAGTAGGGCTGGTCTGGGTTGTCCTTGAGCTTCAAATCCTCCATTGTTTGGTCTTCCCTTACCTCCACCTCTTCTTCTTTCCATATTACTCTTAGCTCCTCCTTGTACCATATACTTCTATTTTATTGATTATTTGCATATGTTCTAGAGTGCATTTCAATTGTGATATGACCTCTAGGGGGCATATACGGAATTAAGATTTATATGTAATGGGGTAAATATAAATGTGATAGGAGGGATCCTAATAAAGGTCTACATGTGCTTTGAGTGTGAATAGGTAGATATAGGTGAATATAGTCATTATTAATATATGAATATATGATTTCGATGTATGAATGTATTGGGGTAATTTGGAGGAGGTTCTCCTATTCTATGAGTTATTATGTAACTCATCTCTATTATTCTTTGGGAGTTGTGTTCCATGCTCACATATTGTGTACTCCAGCTTATGATATTATTTTAAGGATTTGGAACATAACATATTGGATATGATACATAACCATTGGTACCAAATGATATGTACCAAATTCTTAAAACAACATAATAAACCAGAGTACATAAGAAGTGGCCATGGAGCACAACTTCCAAAGATATAATACATATGAGTTACATAATAACTCCTTCTAGAATATTAGAACCTCCTCCAAACAATTCCAATACATTCATATATACAAACCATATGTTCCTTCCCCACTATGACTATAATGACATATACATGCCTATTAGTGACTCATTGCACATGTGATCCCATGATTAAACTAACCCTTATTACATATATAAGTATCCTGTTACATATACATTTAACCCCATATATAGCCCCCTTAGGATCACATCAAATTGTTTTCATTATTTTCTATATATTTGAAAAACTTGTAGAATGACACATGTGTGGAGGTATGTTATGTTTGTAACAAGTGACAATGATGTGTTTTGGTTCCCCATTGCTTACAAAAGTGATAGAATTCTATTTTAATCCAACCATGGATAAGGTTAGGTGTGCTAGTAGTAGTTATATAGTTCAATATCATTAGAAGTTTATTCCTATTCTAACCTTGAATTTGATAAAGTGTACATCATACATTATCTCAATTTGTCTTCACATTTCATACATTATCTCAATTTCTCTTCACATTTAATATCTCCTTTGCTTGATTTGATAGAGCGTCAAATTAATTATGCCCCTAAGCCAATCCCAATTAAGGTTCAATACTACATCTTATTTCCTTTAGTCTCATTTAAATATCTATCTTTTACCAAGTTAGTAATATTTTGTTGTAGGAGTGGGATTGAAATGTGTGGTAATAATGATCCATTGAACCAATCTCTATGTTACAACTTACAGATCTTGAATTTGAAAATAAAACCTCCCTAATATGTGTTAGGATTATTAATCCTCCCTTGTCCAAATTAGGTCATATGTCTAAATTGGGAGTCATGTCTAAATCGGGAGTCCATCCAGTCTATTTATAGTCATTAACACCATTGGGTCCACTTGACCTAATTGGGGCA
>LPNX010290267.1:379844-406590 GCA_001517045.1 Pseudotsuga menziesii
TAAGTTTAGTTAACTACTGAGTCCTCCGATAGTGATTTAGACAAGGTCTTGGTTACCTACAGTCAAGTAGAGTCTAATCAATTCGAACTTCCTCATGTGGATTCGAATTGCTTGTGGCTATTAAAGCCATTTTACTTCATTGTAATTATCATCGGATTACTTTTTGATTAATGAAAGCATTCACAGCTACAAGCCTTTTTTTGCACTGTTTCATTCTTCAATTGCTGAGTAAATTGTGAGATCCACTTTATGAGTTGTGTATTTGTCTATAGATCTATGTGCTCAAATTTACAATATGTCCTTAAACCGCTAATCAAAGTCCCATATTGACTCACCGAGATGTTGTTGTCTTCTTTACTTCATTTATGATCTACGACTTGGGATTTGGTTTATATAATTATTCAGTCAAATATTTTCCTATCTCCTAAATCAATCTAGTGTGTCTAATAGGAATGCTCAATTTCTACTTCATATACCATTATAATCTGTAATCTCCAAAAGTGGTTTCAAATTGTGTGATATTCTTAGCTTCATTTGCTATCTTATTGATGCCCAAAATAACTAAACCAAACTAATTGTTTACAAAAAATTCATTCCAAAAATTGGTACTACAAAATTCAAGCATTTGAGGAAGTGATGATGATTTTGTGAAATACCTATTTTTGGTAATAACGTGAGAAAAATAAATTCTTAGAATACTATTTTTGGACTGTTGTGGCTTCACATTTATGCAAATAACCCTACAAAATACCTCTAAAATTTTATATAGAAAATGTCATAAAACCCTCCTCATTTTGCAACACCTTTATCTAAACCTCTACAAGCCAAACAAAGCTAACCCTCTTCAAAATATTGATCACTAGGACCACAAACTGCAATCCACAATATTTGTGATGAAATAACCTCCCAACAACACCTTGTAATATAAATGACCAATAACTATGGTTTCTGTTCGGTAATGAAAAATGGAGACATCGAGTGAGGCCCAAAATAATCACAAAGGAATTCATCCTAGGGACTTGATCACATGACCTCCTTCTTGCACAACACTCAACACTTAAGCTAACTCACTAAGATTTGTGCACATAATTGTTATAAATGCATAGTTGATTTTAATAATGACAAAAACAACATTCCCATTAATGATAATGCTAATGCTATTGTTATTGCTATCACAATATAGTTTAAGTATATTATGGTGCATAAAACATTATACACATTCGTGCTTTTCATAAAATTAAGAACCAATACAAATGGAAATAGTAACTACACTAGTTTTTCTATGAATAACAACAATAACGTTATAATCACCATCATCATCAACATTACATGACACTTTGGTGTGTATCCGCGTATTGATAAATTATGTGCAATGGAGTGTATGAGAGACAAAAATGCACCAATCTCTTAATACAGATAGTCAACACAGAGGATTTGAAGACATAATACAAGTACCTATTCATCATATATATATTTAAGGCATTGGTGCATCATGTTTAAGAATTGGTGCCACTTTTGAGCACACCAGTGTGTATTGTTGAAATATGTGCACCAATAAAAAAATCTCGCTATTACCTTTTCCCACATAGAATTTCTTAGATTCTCTACCAAAACCTCTATTACTAATGGTCATGGTTTTAGCGGAGTTTTTTCTTAATAATTTTGTTAAACATTGTAACACAAAAGCTTTGTTTAAAAGTGTTTTCCTTGTGAATAAATGCAATGCCAAGTTTTCTAGTCAAGTAAATAAGGATTTGAACAAGTTACTTATATAAAGTAGCATCAACCTTTTGAGTCATACTTCTTGGTCATGTTAACTCTCGACTAATATGGGGTAGAACAAGGCCTACAATATCCTATATTAAATATCTTCAACAAATCAAGAGCATACTTAGACTAAGAAATGAAGACACTATCATCCAATTGTAAAACTTGGATGCTAAGAATGAAATAAAAAAAACAACACCATGTTAGCTCAAACATATCCTACAACATGTCCTTCCAACCGAGAATGAAATCACTAATACTCCATGAGAGTATCACGTCGTCCACATAGAGAGAGTCTCATAGGATGCATCTTGGCTAGAAAATGTCTTAGTGTAGTTAATACTGTCCATTCCTAATAATCCTTTTGTACCAACCAAACAATGTATCTATCCATAACAACACTTAAATTCAACTTGGCCTTGTATAAAAATTATCATTACACCAAGTTCTTCCCTTTTGGACAACCAACTCCCAAATATTATTCTTCATTAATGACCCCTTGAACCATAATATTCTTCCATTCTACGCTACCATGAGAATCCTCATATGCTTGAGGATCATATTTGTTCATCACCCAAGTCATGAGTGCATAAATGACTTATGGTTGATGACTTTGGGTGCATAAATGGATGGTAAACTCCAACGGATATGAGAGAATGATGAAAATACAACTAACATAACTTCTGACCATAGAAGAAAGGACTTTTGCAAACTGACATAACTATCATAGAAGTACATTCACCCCATGTTCCCATAACTACATGAAATGACCTTTCCCACCAACCTTGAACACACATTTAATGATTGGATTTAATAATAAAAAAGAAGTGATTGTCTCATTTAAAGAGCATGACAACAATTGGATGAGTTCTAAGGAACTGACACTTGGCAGTAGACTAGAATTTAATCTCCTATAGCGCCCCTTCCTCTTCCCTCTAGTGGAATCATAGCCCTTCAAGTGCTCTTTACACAACCATCTTGAACCATTTTATTATTTTTCCAACACAATATTTACATAGATTCCAAGTTACCACAACAAGCCAACCATACAATCCGATTCAAATATTTACATTATACATGCCTAGCCATTCACTAGTCGATCCTTGGTCTTAAGATCTGCACTATGAATCCACATTAGCACATTTACATCATCTACATAATTTTGTTTCAATACATCCATTGTCAAAACTGAGGGTATTATAAATGTAATGTCTTATAGCAAAGTAAATAAAGCTCCTAACAAGTTGCCTATATAAAGTAGCATCAACATTTGTAGAGTTATACTCGTTGGTCGTGTGAACTCCCTCACTAATATGAGTTAGAACAAGGCGTATAATATTGCATATTAAATCACTTCAACAAATCAAGAGCCCGCTTAAGCTAAGAAATGAAGACACCATAATGCAATTGCAAAACTTGGATACTAAGAAAGAAACAAAGCAAACCTAACTTTTTTAGGTACCTCATATGTGTACTACAACTTAACCTTCAAAACAGAAATGAAATCAATATATATATATATATATATATATATATCTTTCAAAAGTGGTTCGCCATGAAAGCCCTCTTTACACCTTCACTAAGTTTAGTCGGGAAAATATCTTTTATACTCGCTTAGCAAGTATATATGAATGCGCAACAACACCAACCCCCAAATGACCAATCATGATAAACGACTCACGAGCTTAATATTTCATTACATATAAGGGCTCCCAAAGAGCAAATGTTCCCCATGAAATTCGAACGTGGGTGAGAAACGCAATAACCAAATCTCCCAACCACTACTATATATATATTTCCCATGTTGTCATAAACATACATAAATTTTTGTTACACTCTTCTCATGAATATGGTCAGCCACATTTTGTAATTAATCTTTTGATTAAAAAACTTATGTTTTATAACAAAACAGAAAACAAAAACAAATATCCATGGGATTCGAATGGGACGTATGGTTTCTTGAAGCATCACGACGTACTGTGTAGTTTAATACGACGTACTTCTCATTTGCTTCACTTCAAAGTTCAAACAACGATAAAACAGAAGCTTATCACAGAATTTTGTGGACGTGTTTCAGTTTGTGTTCAAAATGCTTGACGTGTGTGAGCTTCTATGCCAGATATTTAGGAAGCTCCTTATCTGTTTTGGAGTTGACAAAAGAATGGACAAGGAGCCATCCCTTGCTGATGTTGCCCAAAGGGTAAGTTATATAGTAATTAAAGGAGTTGTTTAAATAAGGGAATTTTTTTATCTTTGTTTCTGGTTGGTTTTTACCAGTTTTTTGTCATGAATCTTCACAGAATTTTCAAAACCTTCGAAAACACTACTAGATCTTACAGAGTGTGGGTATTGGGGGTTTTCCTATCACCTGATTTCATTTCTGAGTTTAAAATCACCCAACAAACATAAAAAATTATAGATTTTGTGGATTAAATTCACCGATTCCGACAAAAAAATCAGCTTGAAAGTCAAAAAGACCCCTCGTTAGAAAGTCTACTTATAACCATTTTTCATAAAATCTTGCATGGTGAGAGGGAGATGGTGTTGCGGTGATGAAAACACAACTATTAGCATTTTTGGGTGATGCATGGTTTGGGAACACTAATGGAGAAGCTTGACAGTGTGTCAGATCTTGACAATTGCCATCACTACAAAGTTCTATAGTGTTTTTGGGTGATGCATGGTTTGGGAACACTAATGGAGAAGCTTGACAGTGTGTCAGATCTTGACAATTGCCATCACTACAAGGTTCTATTAGCGTTTTTGGGTGATGCATGGTTTGGGAACACTAATGGAGAAGCTTGACAGTGTGTCAGATCTTGACAATTGCCATCACTACAAAGTTCTATAGTGTTTTTGGGTGATGCATGGTTTGGGAACACTAATGGAGAAGCTTGACAGTGTGTCAGATCTTGACAATTGCCATCACTACAAGGTTCTATTAGCATTTTTGGGTGATGCATGGTTTGGGAACACTAATGGAGAAGCTTGACAGTGTGTCAGATCTTAACAATTGTCATCGCTACAAAGTTCTATAGCAGAGTTGTTATCAGGGGTCAATGTGGAATGGCATTACCCGCGATCCAGTCATAGTGTGAGTCATCGCAATCAATAGAAGGTCTGAATAAGAGGTCAAAATGGAAGCGCATTTTTTGGAACGTTGATAGGAGAGGCCAACAAAGGAGAGGTGAGGCACATTAGTATAACTATTTCATTTGCATTTTTCTATGCATGCAGATAAACAAGAACATTGAGAGAGTTGATGAAAAGATAAAGTAACTTGATATGGAAATCGTTAGCTACAAAGAACAAATAAAGAGCTCAAAATGTTATCAAAGTCCAGATTACCAGGACGTTATAGACAAAGAAGTTGTAAAGTTTCCATCTTTTAAGTCTTGTGTTATTGATATGTGTGTATATGTGTTTTGTATGGAAATTCGACTAACGAACATATTATCAAATCTTTGGATAAACATTTACAATCTTTCAATAATTATTAAATTCATTTTTATAACATTACTAATATATAATTTTATTTTCATTAAAAATATGCAACATATTATATATCCTATAATTATATGATATGATTGCAATTATGAATTTTGATCCAATGTATTTTTTTTTTGCCAAATGCAGTTATGAGGGACAAAGAGGAATGTTTAACAACCTTAGTCACTACATTTGGAGAATAATAAAATTTTCCAAAATCTAGAGCATTTAAAAAAATCATAATTTTTTTTTTGCCATAGCTTAATTCATAACTTGATAAGCATTTAATACATTTTCACAATATCATCATAAAGAGGATCACTTAAAGAAACACAATCACAAGGTGCACACCAATTTACCCTATGAAACCCTAAAGGGAAAAACTCAACAAAAACTCCCTCAATATAGATTACTAGATTGCAATGACCAAAGAACAAGGTATCATAGAGAGAGAGACACCAAACCCCAATCATAAGATCCAAGACACTAATACTCCTTCTTCGTCCCTCCTTTCTCTCTCTTGCGCAATACAAGTGTGAGTGAGTGTGTATAAATGAGGCAGGGCGCCTCCCTATTTATACTAGTTTCCCAACTGGTGTTTTCCCTAACTGGGCCGCCCTTTCTAACTGAGAAGGCCGACCTACCTAGGAGAACTCACAATAACAATTATATTATTCTTTTTTGGGTGCTATGGACCCAACTTACAACAAAGAGTTTACCTCACGACTTTTACCTTTTACATCATTAACATCACGCGAAGGAGGAATAATAACAATGTAAAGTACATGTAGAATATTCTTCGAAGTTACATTATTTCAACAAAAAATTCCATCATGAATTGTTTTTTTTAAACTTCAAAATGCAATTATGCACATTTTAAACCATATATAATGTTTAAGTATGTATGCTTTCACAATAGTCAACCATTGTGTTAAGAATTCTAGAATGTCATTGTGTAGAAAATTAGATAGACCGACGTGTTTTGGGTGCACACTCCACCCATCTTCAGGATCATAAGAAGCTCAAGTGTAATAGAAAAGAATGCTGCTGGATAAATAGAAGAATGAGAAAACTAGTTGTTCGGTTAGAGTGTTATAGATACATTAAAGATAGAAAATAAGGGATATGGTCAAACATTAAAATGTAATTCAAATAATTTAATTAATTTGAATTTTATTTCAATAATCTATATGGACAAAAGGAATCAGTGAAGAAATAAGTAATATGGAAAAATAGGAAGAGTGGTTAAGAAGAAGATAAAATTGAGAAAACATGAGAAAATTTTGAGAAAAAATATGGTAAGGAGAACAAACAATATATTTTATTAAATATAATTCAGTATTATAATATTTGAATAATAATAATATACTTAATATATTAAGAAGAATAAGTAAAATAAAGAATAAGAAATTAAGGTACCAAGGAATCAAGAAATTAAGTAATTGATAAATTAGGGAGTAATACACCTTGAAAGAAAGGAATGAGAATATATATTAAATAAAAATAAAAAGGAGGCATTATGTTCTTACCAGTTTTATGTTATAACCAAATTTGTTTAATCTCGCAATGGAATTTGTTTAATTCTCAATGCAGAATCATTATTTTGTGTCATCCATTTATTTTGGAATTTCATATTGGTCTTGAACTATGAACTAGGTAGCATAGTTTACACCCAAACATTCAATATTGATCAGGTTTCTTGTGTAACCTTTCAAGGTTTCAAGCTAGTCATCATCACACATCATTATATTGACGAATATTTTCGAGTAGGTAATTGGTAATGGCCATCACACATCTTGGAGAGCGTGTCTAAACAAGACCCTTTAACAACTGTAGGTTTTGGAGGATAAATGGCGTAAAATGACTCCACCACCTTGTTATAACTAGGGTCAACAACCTTCATCAATTGTACTGTTAGTGCTAGAAATTGTTCCTAGACTACCACAAGAACAAGCTAACACAATCTCAAAATGAAATAGAATAAAATTGGTTTTTAGGGTTTTGGTTTTAAAAACTTCATCAGCAAGGAGGAAATAAACATCCACAAGCCAATATAGAACTGAATCATGCAAGTTGGATAAACTGGGGATCAAACACATCCCAATAAGCCATAAACATTACACATGAAATACTGATTCCACCCATAGGCTACAAGCATTTACATGAATAAATCTTTAAATAGGAAATGAAATTGTAGACTGAGCAATCAACCAGATCAGAAATGAAAAAGCATGACAGGTAAAAGGTCCTATAAGTTTGCATATAATCAATAACAGTCATCCACTTACATAAGAGTTATAAATACTAGTTTGAGAAATCAAAGCTCCAAAAGCCTCTCCTTGAGTGAAAACTCCAACCACAAAACTGTATGTTTGTATTCCTTTTGTCATTACAAAGGTAAAGTAGTTCCATAACAGGCTTTCTAGGTCGAAATTTGAAACAGTTATATCAATTAGTTACATGATAACTCAAAATCTTTAAAAACAATTAACCCAAAAATAACAAATCGGATTTGGGGAAATTTAACAAATTTCTAAAAATTTGGGTCTGAAATACGCCTTCATATCTCTCAATCCTGGAGACCTGTGCAAAAACTGAGAGATATTTTTTAAATGAGTCTGTTTTGAACAAAAACCTCTCTTGGTTTTTAAAAATCCCCCTTCAATTGATCGGAATACATGTTGGAAATTTGTGACTAAAACAGGAAATTATTAAATAATTCAAACCCTGCAAATAAGCCACAAAGATGAATTCAAATATCTCAAACGATAACAGTTGTTGCAAAATTGAGAGAGGTTTTATTGAATGAGTCTGTTGTGGACAAATACCTATTTTTGTTTTTCAGAATTCGTTTCCATCACCTCGCAATCTTCTCCCAATCATAATGACAAAAATAGGAAAACCAGAGCTCCTACAGGAATCTCCTCATGAAAATATTTGACAAAGGACTCAAATATTTGGGTTAGATTATAAAGCGAACTTGGAATAAACTTTTATTATAAGTTTTTGAAAGCTTAAATATATACATATTAACTAATAAGCCTAAAAGACAAACCTCAAAACTAAATTAATGAAATAATTCAACCATTAAAAGCATTAAATCCAACAAAAATTACTGATTGTCAAAAGTTCTTAAAATCAACATAAAATGTAAAATCATTTTAAATCAATGGTTGAAAATTAGGACAAAAAGAACAGATAAACTAAGACCAAGATCTAGTTATAACACGTACTATGCAATCACTATTCTCGGAGTCCCGTCATCGAATGAACTATTTTGGGCAAGTTGTGGTTCGTGTCAAAACTCACACTCCCCCACAAGTCATTGAAATATTGGAATCAAAACTCACTCTCCTTTGAAAGTCATAGAAACATTGGAATCCATAATTAAATCATAAGAAAACGAATATCAGTTCATTATCCACTTGATGTCTCGAACATCTTGTACCCCTTGAAACTTTAGGAACCTTTCTATCTCATAGCTAGTCAAAATGTGGGTTAGTTCACAAATAACATAAATATCACATATAAACATATCTAACTCTTTTAGGAGAAAAATCTATATCACTAATATGACATTTAAACAATCATGCAATTTCATTTGTAGCATACATTGTACTTGTTCGATATCTAAGTATAGACTAAATTGGCGTCCATGTATTGATTTTCCACATTCAATTTGCATGTTCAAATGACACATTCATCGTGCTTCATAAACTAAAACAATAAATTCCATTTTCTATCTAGAGATTTAGGGAGTCCATATGTTCACATAACAATAGTCTTAATCAATCTAACCTAGTCTAATATATAATAAGAAAAGAAAATGAAAAACTAGTTCACATTAGAGTTTTAATTATCGAATGTCAAAATATGGATGTTAAATGAAATAACATATTCACCACCCTTAATAAAATAAAACAATAAATTCTATTTTCTATCTACACATTTAGGGAGTCCATATGTTCACATAACAATAGTCTTAATCATCTAACTGAGTCCAATAGACAATAAGATAGTGAAATGATAAATTAGTTCACATTAGAATTTTAATTACCGAATGACAAAATATGGGGTGTTACATAGAGCCTCACTCCTAATAAAAGTGTGATAAAAAAATAGTAACAAGGTCAACCTACAAACCAATAACAATAACATATATGTATATAACTAAATAGACATTAATACAAATAATTGTACCAAGGGGAATATTTGTTTGGTAAAAATAATAGATCCAAATTTAAGAACATAAGTGATATACCAACAATAATACTAATAAGGGTAAAGATAAGTAACTTAAGTTAAGATTGATAACACATCATCTACCTTATGCTTGGAGTCAATCTTTATTTATGTTTATAAAGATCTATCAGTGGTTTAAAAGAACACCAATAAAACATTGTATTTTTATGTATTATCTATAAGAGAATTGGTTAGTTCAACTCTTCATTCGACATAGATAACCATAATTATCCCACGTCAAGTTTTTCTTTTGTTACAAATAGTGCAATTCACGCTTATTTCATTTAATTATATGTATGAGGCAACAACAAATGTCTTAATACCCACTTCTATGATTTTTTTAATTGTTTTTTTCTTTTCTAAAACCACATAAAATTTGTTAAACCAAAGCTAAACACGAATTGAAATATATAAATCCAATTTTTAAAATTTTAAAATTTTAAAATAAATTTTCATTTTTTATTTAATATAAATATATACATTAAGATTACAATTTATTATTTAATATAGCTCAAGTGGTTGAGTGCTATAAGTTGTGGGCCCCAAGTTTTGGGATCAAATCCTCGATGTGGTTATACATCATCATTCTTTTATGTACAGCCTGAGCTGGCATAATGGATTTGAACACATAGTCTTCCTACAATGTTTCCTCTTGACATAATTCAGAAACAACCAAATAGTCAATAACATTAATAACCAAATTCATATATGAATTTATAATTATATCTCCTAGAAAAATCAGATTTATTTAACCATGAGTCATCCTCATATTGTTTGGATCTTGTGAGTGTTAGGATTTATAATCCTCACGGTCTGTTTAGATTATTTAGCCTAACTTAGGAACCTTAATTATTTATTTGGGTCCACTAGTACCATTGGGTCTACTTGGCCTAATGAGGCAACATGTACCATTTACTAGAGCATGGGGCACACTGCTAGAGGTTAACTGCCACTTATTGCATGTGCATGCATCAATTTGAGTGACTCCTAGACCAATCCCTACATTTTAGGGGCCACTAGGAGTCCCAGCACCAACCTCCATCAATTAGTTGGAGTTGGAACTAGTTAGTCTTAGTTAGCTTCCAGTTACTTTTAGTTAGATCACAATCAATTAGCTAGCGCTAGTTATGCATGGATGCATCTGGAGTAGGCGCCTTTTCCCACCTACCACCTCAATTACATTGAGTTAACTAGTTATTACTAATTGTATGAGTTGGTTTGACATCTGAGAGTTGATTTATTGGACTCCGATATTGATTGAGACACCATGAGTTAGCTAGTTAGTTAAGTACAAACAAATCAAGTTGGTAGATTCGAATTGCTCCCTAATGCATTCGAATTATTCCTATGTAAACTACTATAACACTAGATTTAATTAATGACAATGATATTGTAATTATCTGAGCTATACTCATCTCTTTCCTGTGTGGTTTGATTTGTTCAGTGTGTATCTTCATTCTCCTTTTACTTCATCAATAATAATTCAGGAATAATTACTTGAATATCTAAATGGCACAAAAAATTTAACATGGTATCACAGCCATTTCAAGCTAGCTTCATGTTTGTCTCTCTCCATTGAACATCAGAAGCAGTTGGGTTTCCACATAAGTCCCACAAAAGGTACCTTCTTTCCTCTGAATTTATTTAGAGTGGCGGTGCGGGCATGACGGACCTTGAAAAGATGTTCAGGTCGAGAGGGAAGGCATGATTGTAACATAGTTCGAATATCTTTGGTTTTGCAGTGATATTTTGTAAGTTCAACTTCATATGGATTCGATATTATTAGTTCCTCTTCTTACACCATCCACAAGATATTCAGAATGGAAGTTGAAGATGATTGCATCTCTAAAGAGACAAGGTCTCTATGAGGTATCTATTGGACTTGGTAAAGAGTCCTATGAATATGAGAATGGATGGTTAAATGATGGTGATAGAGATTATGGAACAATCTGTGAGGCCTTCTCTCCAAGCTTGTGCTACCTTATTGATTTTGCAGAATACCCAAAGGATCTCTGGAAAAAACTGGATAGAAACTTTGGAAAGCACAATGAGGATGTTTATAGAAATTTGGAGGACACAATCAGAACCATAAGAGTTTTTCATTCAAAAGTCTCGGCCTCTACTCTCTCTGATGAAATTGTTCAAGATGAAGAAGAAGCTGAATCTTCCACACATTCAATTCGAATGGAAGAAAGTCTCCTTGGAGTGACTCCTTATCTTGTTGTTCTGGAAGTTTATGAGATCTCTGATATCTCATCTGCTCATATGGCTGATCCAAGAGAAGACATTTGAATCTTTGTTATTGAAGAAAATTTATCCTTCCATTCTATGCAAAAATTCTCTAGTGATTCTTCTATTATAAATTATGTGCATAGTTTACTAGTGATTGCTCCACGAAAGGGAGAGGAATTTGATTTCTCTATCTCTAATGATGCTACCGGTGTGTAGATAAGTCATTCTTTGGATATTTTGGAAATAATATTAGATTTTAGGATTGATCCATTCACTCTGATTGATCTAGAGCTTCCAACAAATTCCTACATGATTGCATGCACCGATACTTAGGGTTTTGAAGAAGGATAAAACTACACATTTACGATCTCGATGGAGCACACTCTTGGATATGATATGAAACTATTTGGATCTGATATGATATTAATTGGTTCTAGGGTTCAATATCTTTCAGTACTTCTTGTAGCTGTGCTCATCAATTTTGGTGTGAAGAATCAAGTACCAAAAATATCTTTCAAAATTTCTGCTCGGGATTTGATGTTCTTTCATGAGTTTGCAGATATTATATTTTGTAAATATTTGGATATTTTGGAAATAATTTCAGATTGTAGGAGTGATCCATTCACTCTCATTGGTCTTGAGCTTCCACCAAATTCCTACATGATTGCATGCACCAATATTCAGAATTTTGAAGCAGGACAAAATTGTGCATCTACCTTCTCGGTGGAGCAAACTCTTGTATCTGATATGAAATTATTTGTATCTGATAAGATATTATTTAGATATGATATGATATTATTTTGTTTAGGTTTTAAGTTTCAATAGATTCCAGTAATTCTTGTAGCTTCTCTCATCAATTTTGGTGTGAAAAATAAAGTACCGCAAGTCTCCTTCAAAATTGTTTTGGGGATTTGATTTTATTCCACACTTTTGGATATGATATGGAATTATTTGGATGTGATATGTTCTTATTTGGATCTGATCTGATATTATTTGGTTCAAGTTTTAAGTTCCACAAGACTTCAGTCATGCTTGTAGATGGTTTCATCAATTTTGGTGTGACAAATCAAGTACCACAAGTCTCCTTCACTTTTGCTCTTGAGGATTCGATGTTATTTTTCTCTTATGAGATTGATGATATTATATTTTGTGAATTATTGGGTATTTTTGAAGCTATATCAGATTATGAAGCTCAAGCATTCGCTGTCCACAGTCCCAGGGATTATCTACCTAACCTTTTGATCACATGCTCATCTCCTCATAGAACTAGAAAAGTTGGAGACATTTTGCATCCGCCTGGACACTTGATCCTAACACTTGGGGCTGATTTTTCCTCACATGGTTTGATGTTCAAGGCTGAAATATATCAGTTGCTTGGGTGTTCCTCACATGGTTCAAATTCTCAAGCACCTTTGCTCTCTCATCAGTTGGTTTCATCTACTTTACATGGGTCCAGTTTTCATCCTGTAGCTGTCTATATTCCTAATTCAGTTGAGCACATTATTTTTTTTCCAAAGAGGAAGATTCCTCCAGACATAAGCATTTGTTTGCATTTAGAGGTTCAGATGCATAGATTTAGGATATTGCTGCACATAAGAACCAAAATACTTATTTGTTGCTGCAAATTGCAGCAAAATATTTTTCAAGTTTTTAACTTGTATTTCCTGATTTTTGCTTATCTTGAGGGGGGGGAGGGGGGTTTCCCATGAGGTTTTCCCCTATTACCTCGGTTTATTAAGAAATATTTTTATCTTTTAAATTGTATATGGGCGACTTTTGACCTTGTTTCCAGGGCCCACAGCTGTCCAAGTTAGGATTCAAAGGGGGTGTTAGGATTTATAATCCTCCATTGACCAAATTGTCTATTTAGATTATTTAGCCTAACTTAGGAAACTTAATTATTTATTTGGGTCTACTAGTACCATTGGGTCCACTTGGCCTAATGGGGACACATGTACCAATTACTAGAGTATGAGGAACACTGCTAGAGGTTATCTGCCACTTACTGCATGTGCATGCATCAGTTTGGGTGCCTCCTAGATCAATCCATACATTTTAGGAGCCATTGGGAGTCTCGACACCAACCTCCATCAGTTAGTTGGATTTGGAACTAGTTAGTCTTAGTTAGATTCTAGTTACTTTCAGTTAGATCACAATCAGTTCGCTAGCACTATTTATGCATGGATGCATGTGGAGTAGGCGCCTTTTCCCACCTACCACCTCAGTTACACTGAGTTAACTAGTTATTACTAATTGTATGAGTGGGTTAGACATCTAGGAGTTGATCTATTGGACTCCGATATTGATTGTGACACCATGAGTTAGCTAGTCAGTTAGGTACAGTCAGATCCAGTTGGTAGATTCGAATTGATCCCTAACGCATTCGAATTCTTCCTATGTAAACTATTGTAACACCAGATTTAATTAATGACAATGATACTGTAATTATCTAAGCTATACTCATATGTTTCATGTGTGGTTTGATTTGTTCAGTGTGTATCTTCATTATCAGTTTACGTCATCAATAATAATTCATGACTCATTGCTTGAATATCTAAATGGCACAACAATTTTAACAGTAAGTGGTAGCACTATATCCCTTGTGGTTTTACACTTGCTGCCATAACTTGGACATCCACCTAAATCATGTCATCTTGATAGAATTCTAGATCAACCAAACAACCATTAGCAAAATTTTCAAATATAAAATTTTCAAATATGTTCCCTACAAAAATCATATTTCACATACATGAGATCCTTCTTATAATGTTTGTCTTTTGCACACAGTATCTTCCAGTATTGATCATGGACTTACACACATTTCCATATCCAAGACAATTCTACCCACAATCTAAATTTTCGGTCATCTAAACAAGTTGTGAGTACCCATGCATATAATATTTTCATTGCAACATTTACAATTAACCACTAGAGTGATCTTAGAAATATAACACACAATAACTCAAACACTATGAGTTATTAATATCTCAAAGGAGATGAAACACTTTTACTTTAGATGCATCAATAACACATTAAAATTTTCATAATGGAACCACATGATCAATGTGATCAAACATATGTTCTAGTACTCATAGTTATGCCATCATATCCTTTCATGTAACTTTGTCCTCCCAATAGAGCATTCTTTTTTTCCGTTGAATGTGACTTACTTTTTCATGAAATCCTTCCCCTACACCCATAGCAACTCATGAAATGATTTCAGAATTTCCAATAATTCTATCATTTCAATTTCTATTAGTTAACTGCAATGAAATATATATCACAACCATGCATTTAAATAGTGCATCTTAAGATATGTACCGACACATATGCATGCATAATAAACAAGATTTACATAATCTATTAATGCACATTCACTTAATACACCCATGCATTGGTTAATGATTACCATATTCCCATTTCATGTATTCCATTGTGATGTTTTGGAAGCTCTAGTCAATGCCTCAATACATCATCCAACCACATCCCCAATACTTGCATGACCATGTTAACACCCTCTTCTTTGACCTAACACAATACCGATATATAACCCTTCTATGCTCAATGGTCCCCTGGGCACAATAGAAGGCATTTCCATTCACCGCTCCACACTTCCCTCAAGAAATACTTCCCCTCTAATGGTATCTATGTGTTGGAAAGAATGCTACATTCCGGGACATCAAAAAAGGTAGTAATACCATCAGACACTAGAGTGGTACTATAGCATTTCCATATATCCAACCACACTATGGCCTTACCCATGACTATCTCACATTGAATTTACTATCACAATAGGACCATACTCCCTCACTTGCCTTGGTTTTTAAATTCATAACCAACATACACACATGGAACGATATTCTTTCATATGAATGCATTTGAAATTATAAACAATTAGATGGTGTAAGGATCCTTTCCCTTACTACCCCATACCTCACCATGCCCAGTGGTATATCATTCACTTAAATGCATTCAATATCACATGAATATCAAATTAGGATGATTAAAATACGGCCAAAGGGATTCTTACCCAGTCCCCTTTTTACCACTTAAGCAATCAACATAAACAAACCATTACTTGCAAGGTTGCCATCAACATTTCTAATGTATACCAACTTTAGCCACATGCAGAAGAAAATCTAGTGAAAACTAGTTTTTTTTTAATATCTGGAATTGATAATACACATAACAAAAATTACCCAACAACTTCCATATTTTTGATCCGATGCCCCAATAAATTTCTATAAATTTATGAAATTGACTACTTCTGAATTTTTCATTTTTTCTCAGACTTAGATTTTTTTAGCAAAATTGGCTATATCTCAAACTAAGCATTTTTTGGAAAAACTTCCTCTAACCAAAATTGTATGTTTTGATGAGTAGGTAAAATGTCGAGTTCATAATTTTTTCTTTCTTTCGACATCTAGGGTCACTTTTACCTCCAAGATTTCCAAAATTCCCAAAAAGTGCTTCAAAATAGTGGATTTTGGTCTTCTTTTGCACCTCGACATCACACTTTTGGGATTTTGATACATGCTTCTGAAATTATATATATGCCTAGTCCACAACTTTACCATAGAAATTTCGGGCCAAACAAGGCCCATATTCGATCTTTGGACATTCATCTTCAAAAATCACTATTTCAAATTTTCTGTCAAATTGAAGCAGAATGATCCCGGGCTCCTCACTAACAATTATGTAGCCTTCATCAATGGTGTCTGAACACCCAAGGTCTCATCATATTTCGAGATAAATTGCTCTTATTATGGCCCAAACAATTTTCAGGCTCCATGTTTTTTATTATTATAGTTTTTTAACCTTTTTGATGATGTTCATCAGATCTCCTCTATTGAACTTGTCATATTGACCTTCATTGCAAACTCCATTGCGACAATCCTCGAAATGATACTCTCAATACAATTCTAATAAACAATCTTCGATCGCTAGTATCAAACCTACCCCATCGATATATTCATGTGTATTCCCCGAAATACATTTTTGGAACCCCTGATAGACATACTTTGATAACTACATCGACCTTTTTTGTTGAGGTAACTCTCGATATACCTTTTTTCAAATCATCGATGAACATACTTTGATATTGCTCTATCAGGATGATCTTGTTAGGACATCATCTCATGTAAAATTTTTGCATCTCCGATAAGTGAACCCTGAGAACACAACTTTATCAGGCATGTTCTATTGGGATACATTTTGATACTTTTTCCAAGGGAAAATGTCAGTTCCTTGCTATTTATTTGAAATCAAAGGGAACATAGAGTACATCATCAGCAAGTGCTGAGCTCAGGTATATGAAATATCATCAAATAAAACAACAGCAACTGCTTCAGCTAAGCTCATATGGGAGAAACATTAATCCATGATCTGTTGTATACAAAATCATAATCAGTAAACCATAATGCTTCAAGCTTCAAGATGGAAACAAACTGGGAGATACTCTATCCGCTTCCCTACCCTTCATTATATAGAGAGATCAAACAATTACTGTGTTAGCCGATCCAAAGAAGCATTAAACAAAGTAAAGCTGTAATATATGGTGCTCATCCAGAGCCAACATCCAAAGGATGTCGCAAATAACTAAAGCACTAATGGTCCAGTGCTGAGGGCTAGAAAACAAAGTAAGAGCCCTGATCAATACATTCACCATTGGTCAATTCAGTAAACTGAAGCTGGCCCAAAGCCAGTGTTAATGCTTCTTTGGATAAGCTGTCAGCAGTTGTATTGTGCTTTCTATATATATGAATGGCAAAGAGTTGGATGAAGTGGGGCTCCAGATCTCTAATGAAATGACACCATCCATCAAGTGTGAGTAATGAAAGAGCAGATCGATGATTGAACCAGTTGATGATGACAATAGAATCACCATGTATATGTAAATGGGGAAGGCCCATGATTTTTGCACAGTGTAGGAGTGTCCATAAGGACAAAAACTCTGATCTGGTGTTTGTACTTATGCCTACTCCCAGTTTGAAGCAGTAATAGTGGTTTTGACTAAGAAAAATCTGAACACCAACACCTCCCATATGCTTAGCTGAAGCACCATCAAAGAAACCAGCTGGAAATTTCAAGATGGGTGATGGTCCAATATTTATCCTTAATTTTTTCTACTGAGCTATGACAAGATAGAGCTGGAGATGATTCTTGATAGAGAGAACAACATAAGATACATCAAGCTTCTTGTCCTCAAAAATGCATTTGTTTCTAGTCAACCAGATATGCCAAGTAAGAAAAAAAAAAAGATACTTCAAAGTATTTCCTAGGCTGATCCAGGAGGAGAAATTAAGTGTGTAATTTGATTCCTTCCAAAAATGTGGAATATCAAGAGTGGTTCTGATGAGAGCAGTAATCTTCTTCGTGAAGCTGCAGCCAAGAAATAGATGTTCAACAGACTCTGAAGCAGATCTACAAAGACAACACCAGTGAGGACCAGTCCATCCTTTTTTAATCAAGTTGTCATATGTATTAATTTTATTCAGCAGGATGAGCCAACTGAAGCAAATGATATTGAGAGGAATGTGGTATTTCCATATCTTGCACAAGAAGTCATCAATTCTATTGGTGACAAGAGTATTGACAATAAATTCATACATAAGATTGGCTTTTACCATGCCTGATGACTTATTAAACATCCAAACCAGAGTATCAGATTTATTGCTGATACGAATTCCTCCATGCTGTAAACCTTTAATATAATTGGACCAAGCTTCCTTCCATAGTCCACCCAGCTCCAAGTCATCTGCGGTGATCCAGTAATCTGAAGAGGAAGTGGCTTCTCCTCTATTGAGAACATCAAAGAGTGTGTAAATACCATAATCCTCCAAATATGATCTAAGACCCTCTGGAAGAGTATAATCAGAGGAAACACCAGCTATAGGATCAAGGCCTACTTTGATATTATTACCATTGCCAGTCTTCCGTCCAAGACATCTAGTAATCCAGGACATGGCATGAATAAAACCATTCCACATATGAGAAGTACCTTGTACTTTGAAGGACTGCTGTTTGAGCCACACATCCACAGGAAGTTTCTTAAGGTACTTATTCTTGATAATTTGAGACCACAAACCTACACCATAAAGGACAAGCCATAAGCTTTTGGTATGTAAAGCCAAGCTGAACCACTCCAAATTCTTAATGTTCCATCCCCCAAGAGTGTAGGGCCTGGATATGGAGTTCCAATCAACCAAATGATATCTCTGCTTACCCTACGAGCTTCCCCATAAAAAATTAAAGATATATCTTCTGATATAATTCAGTATAGTGCTAGGCATACGAGCAAGTGTGAGCCAATATACTGCAAGACTTGTCAAGACAGATTTGACTAATACCAATCTTCCACCCAGCGAAAGAAGCTTATAGGTCCAATTGCTCAATTTTTTTTCGAACTTCAATAAAACGAATCTCCAGTCCTTAATGCCATACCCCAGGGGCTTGAGGTAATATCCCAGATATTTAAAACCAGCAGCACTAGGTTCCATCTTATAAGGCAAGAAATTGGAAATTTGTTGCCTAACCGATTCATCAATGTTATTGTAGAGAAAGGAGGACTTATCTATTTTGATACTTTATCGAGGCATTCTATGATACCACACTTCTAATACAACATCAGACTTGTCCCATCGATACTTTCCCCAATACCATCGTGACAAGCCTGAAATCGGACCCTCGATATGGCACTCCTGATACACTTATGAGAGTTGTCCCATTGAGACTTTCCTCGATAATCTCATAAAAATCCTCGAAACAAGACTTTGATATGGCATTCCAGATACATGTTGGACCTGGCCCATTGAGACTTTCCTCGATACTCTCCCAGTAAACCTCAAAGTGGAACTCTTGATATGGCACCTATGATATGATGTCAAACTTGGCCCATTTAGATACTTGCACATTCATCTGACATGGTTGGTCAATGTCATATCACTGCCAACATGGCATGGGTGGATTCCATCTCAAATTTCCCCAAAAAAATTCCCATTTTCATAGATAAACAAAATTTCAATTTCCTCCATTGTGGAAATATCTTTGTTGCATAACATAACTGGAATTTTGCACTCGTAGCTTTGTGAATTCTAAAAATTTCCCTAAATTTCCTCAGCTAATGTACCATTCCTACTAATATACGGCTGATTTAACTCATGTGTCTATAAAAAATACCATCTATTAACTACAACCACGATTTGCATAGAAGCATTTGTGAACATTTCCTGTGCAACCTATGATTGAGGATCATGACCCATATAGCCCCGATGATGGAACCAATAGCGCTGATACCACTCTATCACATTCCCATCCATCATTTTAACCAGTGGAGGGGATATTTAGAAATTTCAGGTCTCTAAATTTTGCACCATGTCCATATTACAAATTCATAAACAATGAAATGCATGTATAGATGCATAAATAAAAACATAGCGAAAATAAACTCTATCCACATGCACATTGTGCATATACAACATATTAATCACATACATAAAATAAAATCATTGCACATTCAAATACAAACATAATACTTATCTTTAAACAAACAAGATCTAAGCAATTGGCCGTGTAGGAGTGATTTTCCACCCAAATTTAGGAACTCTATCCAACATATACTATTTTTGTGAAAGGCCACCCCTAATATGGGTTATGAATCCGTTGAGGTAGAGGGAACACCTACATAATTTTCTCTCTCTCATCCCACAACCCATTTTTCTCTCTATTCTTAGCCAAATTCTCATCCAAATCTTTACATGATTCTCAATCAACCATCACATCCCCGAATCCCACAATACCTGCCCCACACTACACCCTTCTAGGCTTAGACATCCTCTTCACCAATCTACAGTTCCCTCACACAATCCATCTTGCTAGGTGCTTACTAGTGCGTTCATAGAATGAGTCCAACTTGTTGTATGATGTTGGAGAACCTCCTATAGCATCAATTTATGGCTTCTAAATTATAATTGAGTAGTAAAACTCAAAGAGTAATGGTCCGTAGCTTTCCCAACCTCTATTCTCACCTACAACCATCTCTTTTTCCTC
This sequence comes from Pseudotsuga menziesii, assembly GCA_001517045.1. Classification (NCBI taxonomy): domain Eukaryota; kingdom Viridiplantae; phylum Streptophyta; class Pinopsida; order Pinales; family Pinaceae; genus Pseudotsuga; species Pseudotsuga menziesii. Next base: position 400,623 of record LPNX010290267.1, read on the forward strand.
AAATCTGCAGCTCTATTTCTAGATTCGAATTTCTAGGTTTGCACCATCTGGTAATTGGTGAGGAACAAGAAAATGATAACTCGATGTAGTGTAGAAATCTATTGGTAAAAATATGCATAATGAATAAATGGATAATAGACTCCAAAGGAGATGAGAGGATGGTGGAAAATAAAATTGGCATAACTTTTGAATATAGAGGAGAGGACTCTTACAACTATAATAGAAGTATATTCATCCCATGTTTCCATAACTACATGAAAATACTTTTCTCACCAAACTGACACATACATTTAGGGATTGGATAAAATAGTCAAAAAGAATTAATTGGCTCATTTAAGGAAAATGACAACAATTAGGTGAGATATAAGGCCGACATTTGGAAATAGAGGATTTAATCTCCTGTAGTCCCCCTTTCCTCTTCAAGTCTATTGGAATCATAACCCCTCTAGTTCTCTTTACACAACCATCTTGGATAATTTTATTATCTTCCAAATAATAATTACTTATATTTTACATCATCATGACAAGCCAACCACATGGTCCATATAGATATATTCATATCATGTATGCCTAGTCATTCACTAGTTCGGGCTTGGCCATGAGTTACGCACAAGGAATCCATACCAACACATTTGCATCATGTTACATATTCTAATTCAATAAAGTACAAGAGCCAGACTGAGGTTATTGTAATTTTTTTTAAACCTAGGATCTATAGTAACCATGTATACTATTCTCCTTTCTTCTTCCCAATATTTTGTTACCTAAGTGTAATCTTTAGTTTTGTGATAATTTTTAAAAAAATGTACACATGCAATTATGGGTTTAGTACATTTCTAGAAATATGTCCAACTTCACCATAATTGAAGGAAGTAGGGGTGGTCTTGGTTGTCCTTGAGCTTCAAATCCTCCATTATTTGGTCTTCCCTTACCTCCACCTCTTCTTCTTTCCATATTACTCTTAGCTCTTCCTTGTACCATATACTTCTATTTTATTGATTATTTGCATATGTTCTAGAGTGCATTTCAATTGTGATATGACCTCTAGGGGGCATATACAAAATTAAGATTTATATGTAATGGGGTAATCATAAATGTGATAGGAGGTATCCTAATAAAGGTCCACATGTGCTTTGAGTGAGAATAGGTAGATATAGGTCAATATAGTCATTATTAATATATGAATATATGATTTCGATATATGAATGTATTGGGGTAATTTGGAGGAGGTTCTCCTATTCTATGAGTTATTATGTAACCCATCTCTATTATTCTTTGGGAGTTGTGTTCCATGCTCACATCTTGTGCACTCCAATTTATGATATTTTTTTAAGGATTTGGAACATAACATATTGGATATGTAATAACCCAAAATTCATAAAAATTTAAAATTTTTCATGTAACATAAAATGTTCAAGGTTGTCATTGCCAATGAACCAACAACTGTTAGCGGTTACTCAAACAGTAAAATTAATAAAGAGCATTATATTTCTTTAGCTCTATATAATTTATTAGTCTATTTTGAAGTTACTATGTTAGGGATGTAAACACAACAAATTATGTTTTTTTGGAAGCAAGAAAGGAAACTGCAACTTAATCTAATACTAAGTGTGTTATTACTGTCTTTTGTCAAGTAGGAAAGAATCTTAGATGAGATCAAGGCTTATTTAGCTTACAGCTAGCGCAGTGGAATGATAATTCTTTTACAGGTTCTAAACAGGTAAGCAGTCAGTAAAATATCTAAATCTAGTATAATATTCAATTAGCATAATGTTAGAATAATCCGTCAGGATTATTGTAAATAAATAATAGGAATATGAATAGATAGGAAGGCGAAAAGGCTGGTAATCAACCGCCTCATGAAATGTATAAATATAGGCATTTGCATTTGAATAATCAATTGGAATCGGGAGTTATACCTAACAACTGGTATTAGAGCAGGGCTGTCTGCCATAACTCCTGCTGCATTTCTGCCCATTCCTGGCATTCTGCTTGCCAGTCCATTGCCAGACTGCTCCATCAGTCTGCCAGTGGAGTCGCATGCAATGTATGCGTTACTCCATCTGCCTGAGTTTATTCTCTGCGTGCATGCAATACCTAACCCTAATCCTGAGTTATTCTTCTACTCCATTCTCATCCTGGTGGGCTGCGACCTGTTAGTTTCCTGGACGTTGTGATACCTTCGATTTTTCCTGGACGTTGTGATACCTTAGTTTCCTAGACGTTGTGTGCCTTTTATCCTGTGTGTTCAGTTGCTACTAAGAGGGATAATTTGCAATTCATTCCATTGTTGCGTTCTGGAAGACTTGAAGACCGTTGCATGCTGTTGCTGAACTGATATCTCACCACTGCTAACCCTAAATTTACCCGGAAGTTTATTGTGAAACCCCATCTTTGAATACGCTTCATCAAATGCATTGAGACCGTGAAGACTGCGGCCTATTGATTCTGCGTTTGGATGCGTTGAAGTTTTTGAATCTATATTGGAGCTGAAAATATATTGAATCTATATGTGTTGAGTATTTGCTATGTATTTGCTGGGTATTTGCTGTGTATATGCGTTATTTCTTAGCTGAAATGTGAAATGTTGGTATATGTTATATGTTGTAAGAGCCGTAGTTGAGAGCTGTGAGAGCCGTAGAACTGCGACCCATTCCTGCAAGCGGTCCATTAGACTTCAGCGACTAGCCGCATATTTCTCAAGAAAAGCTCTGCTAGATAGCAAAAGTCCTTTCATTCTGGAAGACGCAATCAGGATTCTTATGCCGGAGAAAGAAAGCTGAATTGAAGGAAAAACGCCTGGAGAATTGAAGAAGATGGGAAGTACTCGTTGAATACGATCTAGAAGGCAAGATATCCAAATCAATTCAGATCACGTTCACACGCTGACTGATGCGTTGAAGAGTTGTGGAGCTGTGGAGTGATGTGATCTGCACTGAGTAAGTGTTTCAAATATGCGTGGAGTGATGTGATCTGGGCTGAGTATATGCGTGGAGTGATGTCATCTATGCTGTGATCTATTTGAAACCATGTAAGTGTTTTAACCGGGACAGACAGAAGTGGTATATTGTGCATATTCCTGGCGCCGTTACATATTCAGAGATATTGTGAGATATTGTGCATATTCAGAGTCTAAACGTGAGCTGCAACCCATTGATATAGTGACCATATTCATCTTTGTAACTATTGAAAGTGGCATTCAGCTGTGCCCTGCTCAGTTGAAGATCGAGCACAAGAAATCTCTATAAGTGACCTGTTCTTTGGACTCCACTTCTCTATTGATTATGGGCGCTGGAAATTATTTTGGTGTTTGAGCCGTAAGAACATGGATACTCTGGTGAATGATACATATTGCTGTATGAGCCCGAGAATGTTGCTGTGTCCACTCAAAGTGTGGTGTTATGAAGACTGCGTTGAAGAGTAATATAAATTGAAGACTGCCTTGGTTTGAAGACTGCGTTAGATTGTGTTGCTACAGCCTGCGTTGAAGATGTGCTGAAGATTGATGCGTTGAGGACTAATGCGTTCAGACTGACATATATATTGCATTGAAGACTATTGTACGTTGGAGCTATTGAAGACTGGTGCGTCCTCTGTAGGGTGGAAACCCTAATTTTCTGAGTGGAGCTGCCTACAATTTTTCTGCGGCTGCAAGTTCCTGGAGCTGCCTGAGTGAAGCTGCCTGCGTGGAGCTGCCTGCTAGTTCTTCAAGCTGCTGAGAGCTACTTCTCTGTAGAGTGTTGCAACTTCAACAAAGATACAACCTGCCATTGAAGAGTCCACGTTGTGCTACTTCAAACAAGTCTGCTGCAAGATATTTTGTTGATGTATTATTGCATTTGAAATGTAATTTTCATGTAATAGCACTCTAGAATTAATGATATAGATAAGCTGCAAAATTATTTGATAAGCTGCAAAATTATCTGTATAGGTTGCAGAATCATATTGTAATATGTAAAGGAGCAGTAATCTAAACCTGCATCCCATATTTTTTTTCTAAAGCATTCTGTAAGTTATAGTTTCCAGATTAGAGATGCACTCTTTGGCATCTAGTATTGGTACTGCCCTTGCCAGCAAAGACCAATCCAAAGACCCTTCCAAGGGAGATTGCGGCAAAGAGAGAGGCAGAAGAAGAAGAAATTTCAGAGGCAGAGGGGGCAGAAGCAAAAGATCAGACTTGCAGTGCAAGCGTTGCGGAAAGACTGGGCACACATCAGATCAGTGTTGGGCTTCATGGAATTCCATCAAAGATAAGCATAACCAGAAGAAAGATGACCAAGATGCTAGTAAAACTTTTGATTCTTGTATTGTTGCACATTGTAATCTTGGATTTAATGAAATCACTTCTCTCTCATCTTATAAAGATTGTTGGCTGCTTGATACTGGTGCAACATCACACATGACATTTAGAAAAGACTGTTTTGAAGAACTGAATGAAACAATAGATGGCATAGTTTACTTTGCAGATAAGTCAAGTATTAAACCAAAGGGAATGGGCACCATTCGACTGAAGATGCCTGGATTCCCTGATTTCTTGTTGAAGAACGTTCTCTATCTTCCTGAGTTGCAGAGAAGCCTTCTGTCCTTGGTGGAGATATGACAGCAAGGCCATTCCATCCACATGTTTGATGGAATCGTTGAAATAAGAAAGTCCTCTGACAACCAAGTCATCATGACTGGATACGAAGATGGAAAGCTGCTGAAGCTCAAGGGTTCATCTGTAAGATTTCAGAACTATGCCTACCTCTCTCAGCATGGAGAAGGTAATATGTCATCTAGCTCATTGTGGCATGCAAGGTTTGGTCATCTAAATTATAACAGTCTTCGCTTGTTGAAAAAGAATGGTGTATTTGGCTTGCCCACCATTCCTAAAGAGAAAGAAAAATATGATGCATGCATATTAGGGAAACATAGTAAGCTACCATTCCATGAATCTAATTTCAGAGCAAGTAGGAAATTAGAACTAGTGCATTCTGATTTGTGTGGCCCAATGCCAACTCCTTCAGCAAATGGGAACAAGTACTTTATGACATTTGTTGATGACTACTCACGAATGTGCTGGATTTACTGTTTAAAGACAAAGTCAGAAGCATTTCAAACATTCAAAGACTTTCATGCATTGATTGAAAAACAAGCACAATAAAAAATTGGTACACTTCGTACTGATAATGGAAAAGAATACACTTCAAATGCTTTTGAAGCTTATCTTCGCCAACATGGAATTGCACATCACACTACAGTTCCCTACAATCCTCAACAAAACGAGGTAGCAGAGAGAATGAATAGAACCATAATGAATATGGTTCGCTCAATGATGTTTTTCAAAAATGTAAAACTAATGTTTTGGGGTGATGCAGTAAAATGTGCAGCATATTTGAGAAATAGAAGTCCATCAAATGCACTTGATAATAAGACTCCACATGAAATGTGGTTTGGCCATCTCCCTTCAGTCAGGCATCTCAGAGTTTTTGGTTCCACCTGTTATGCCTTGATTCCGAAGGAGCAAAGAAACAAGCTTGGTGCTCGAAGCAGAAGATGCATTTTCCTGGGGTACGAAGAATACTCCAAGGCATACCGTTTGTATGATGAGGTAAACAAGAAATTTGTTATTTCCAGAGATGTCATTTTTCTTGAAACTAATAAAAATGACCAGTCCATTGAGAGACAGCTTGATCATATGGAAAATTATCCTCATCCAAAGAACTATTATGAAAATGAATATGAAATTCCAAACCTTGAAGGGGGGATTCCTATTCTGGAACAACATTTGGAATTTCCATATGAAGCACCAACTCCCCCGCATGAAGAAGTTCCCGCTACTTCACCTGATCAAGAGATTCAACTGGATGACGTGATTGAGAGAATTGGAAGACTCTCAATCAATGATGAAGAACCACCAGCTGATCAACCAGGACCATCACGGAAGATTCCTAAATGGGCCACAAAGACACTTGAAAGTGTCCATCAG
>LPNX010290267.1:407273-442692 GCA_001517045.1 Pseudotsuga menziesii
CAATGTTTGTTTGCAGCTTGACCCTGAAGAAGGTATTGTTGGTATTTCTAATGTTATCAAACTACATAAATGATGGTAAAAACAATACTGTGAAAGGATGGGTTATGTGCAGTCAAGTTTAGCACTATAGTACTGGATCCAAATAATCTCCCTTCTTGTATTTTCAATTATATGCTTATATTTCATTTTGGGATGTTATAGTTTAAGAGCAGTTCTACTCCTGCCAATAAGAGTTTAGTGGCCTAAATAATTTCATAAACGAGAAGATATGTTACACATACTTGCATCCATAACTACATCTTTGTCGTTTAGAGATTGGAATATGGTGCTGTTCTTGTCCATTTGAGTTTCTTTTTAAACTTTAAATACTCTATGTTAGTAATTCTTGTAAGTCATGTATTCTTCCATAGTTCTATAGTATATAAGCCTTGTTTTATATGAGCTTTCGATTGCAATGGATATATTGTAATTTCCAAATGTATTATTATACTAATCCCAGCTTTAGGATTTTTTTATGAATAGTTATATTCATCTAACTGGTTTATTTTCCTTGATTTGTATAATATCATTATCAATAGTAGGGGTTAAAAAACAAAATAGAGGAAATATTATAAACGCTAAGGTTATAGTTAAACTATGCACAAAACCCTATTGTAAATGAACACCTTCCAAAATACAAGATCTATGGTTATGTACTTTTATGGAAGGTTAATTTATCTCCATCATTGTGGTCTTATTACTATCAAATAAAAACATTATTTAATACTAAAAAGAATATAGATAGAATATTGTTATTCCAAGGTCTCTGGTAAAATGAGCACTTTTCAATTTTTAATACCTTATGGTTATAACTAAAGAAATCAAAACAAGGGAAAATATTGTTACTATGCAATAATGTTATAAGGTTTTGACTTAACACCCAAATGATTTGTGCAGGTTAACAATCGAGACTTTCTACTATAGCTTGATACCCATAATTTGTAAATTATTTGATGGACACGTGGTTGGTGATTGAAGCTTAGAGTTTTACGTTGACTTGAGATGCTATAAAACTGGCTTCAACCCTAAAAATGCGCTTTGTTTTGTCTGGTTTGTGGAGTGGTCGAGCCAAGAGCTCGTGGTTGCCATGCTTGATGTCGAACCTCCATTAAAAAGCACACAGGCCTTTGTGAGCCTTACGAGTTGGTGTACAAGGGTGAGTAAGCAGTCTTGTTGCCATCGTGAGGTGGTTCTTTAATTGTGTTGAGAGTACTGAGGGTTTGTCTTCACCTTTGTGTTACTGTGAGAGTTGGAACTTTGAAATTATAAGGAGTGAGATTGGGGTTGTTCACTGTGTACACTAAGTTTTTGTTGATTGTTCGTTCCTCCATGAGGGTTTTGGTCTTATCTTGCTGCGGCTTGAGACTCCATCTTGAATACTGCACACTTGCATGTTTACGTTGGTAGGGTACCACTTCAGTTTGTAATGATCATGAGGGAAGCAAGGTAAGACTGCTACATCCAGCAGCTGCACCGTGCTCTAGGCAAGAATTTCAACTGGTTTTACTACTTTTAATAAATTTAATTTTATTTATTTATGGATTTCAGTATTAACTATCATCTTCTTTTGGTCTTGTTTGTATAGGCTCATCACGGTGGCTCGAAGTTTTGTTAACTTCATCAACAGAGCTTTCGCGAAGGCTTTCAAACCGGTAAGCCTCGGTTCCACCTGGGGTTTTTCTCCTGCACAATTGTGAGGTGGATTTTTATGGCATTACCATATAATGTGGTTGTTGGTTTGGTCATGGTCTTAGTTGCTCAGTTTGTTCTTTAATTTCTATTTTTTAAATCCCTAATGGATTTTTCTAAAGTGAGGGTATGGGCTTTCACAGTCGTGACTTACATAGTTAGTTTTGAGCCTTCTCGGCCTTAGTTTGAAGCATGGTGATAAATTTTAAAACTGGCTTTGAGCCATGACTTTACTGTCAGGCCATTTGGTTGTTTGTTCTTACAGCACTACTCGCTTGGTAAAGAGCTTTCGTAGCTGAACATATAGTTATTTCGATTTTGTGAACCCTGTTTAAGTATTAAGAATAGTTTAGCTCGGGATTTTAAGCCTTGACAGCTAATGGAAAAGGCTATAGGCCAAACTATGTCTATTCAGTTTATTTTTAATACTAAAGGAATTTTCACAGCTTAAAGCTGAAATTTGCAGTATCTTTGTTTGGTTTAAATTTATGTATAATTTGTGTATTAGCTATTTTTAGTGTTATTTAGTTTTCGATAGTTAGAGTTAACTTGATCAGTAAGAAATTTTTGTTTCCTAATAAAAGGACTAAGATTTAATAATATTTGGTCAAGAATTATTTTGCTAGCAGTAAAATTAATAATACTGTAATAAATTCTGGAAATGTGATTGAATATATAAATGTATTTCTTTTTTGTAATTTTCTGGAATATACTGCTAGGTTTTAGTATTATAAATTTTTACTTTATTTTGTAGTGAAAGAACAGATCTTTTGTAAAATCCTAGTTATTCTTAATGGTTTATAGAGCTAGTATTTTTGTTTCAGTAAACTTAGTTTAAATATTTTATTGTTCCTATATTATTTATTTAGGTCTACTTACTAGATTTATAAATTGTAACTTTACTAGTTTTACTGTATAAAATATTATACATACTGGTATGCATTATTTAAACTTGTTCTTCTATCTTTAATTAATTAATTTAAATACTTTAAGTAGATAATACAAATGCAGCTAAAGTTCTGTAAATAATTTACACAAAATCCTGTAGAAAGTAATCATTTGCATCTGCATTCAAGTTTTATTAAATCTACTTATTTGAAATAAATACACATACTGTACTAGAGTAATGCCTTGCAAGAGGTGTGGAAAAATACAGTTTAGGTAATTTTTCCTATCTATCAATTAACTCAGCAATGTCTCTACTAATTTACCCTAATCTAGCTAGTTACTAACTTTCACAGCATAAATAATTTTTCCTATTTATTCCTAACCGCAATAAAACAACAGTATACTGTATTCATGTAAAACTCTTAAACTTTTCTAGATACAGTAAATAAATTAATGACTGAACTTAAACAAATAGAACCTGTAGTATAGATGAGGTGACAACAGCTTAAGCAGGTTGTTCCTCCCAACCAACTCCTGGAGAAGAGCTGGACTGCAATTCTCAGGACCCCCAAGCTTGTCTCCTGGTCCACCTAGTAGAAGTACTACGTGAGAGATGTAGTCTTGAATCTTCTGCAACTCCACTGAGTATTCAGCAATACTCAGTTATGCTTACAACAGTATGAACTCAGCTTAGAATAGCTGCACTAGTTCAATCTTCAGCACTTATCCCCTCAAACTTACTTCAACTAGTCCCCTCCATCGAATTCTCATGTGCACTTCATTCACTCAAAATGATCACAAATCCAGAAAATGAGCAGCCTCAGCTATCTTCAATGGGAAGTTTTATTAGCATGCTTAGGTCTTTTGGCTCAGTTTTTACTTAATGAGCCACTTGCTCTTGTTCCACTTTCTTGGGGAATCATGACCACAAAAATAGGGAAGTTTCCACCTGCAACAACTAGAAGTAGTTTGAGGATGCTGCCACTTGTCAATCTGCTCTCAACCCAGTCTCCTCCACCAAGTGACCAATAAACCCTCATTTAACACCTTCCCTAAGATGTTGTCTCATCTTTTATTTATTTATTAATAAAATATTCTGCAATACATTAAATTATCCTTGACCCCACTTGGTCATTAATTACAAACTTTAACATAAAATATAACATAATGTTCCTCAAAAACATAAAATTGTTTTGCAAATTGGGGCATGTGACATACACACCCCCTTAATTTATAGCATTGTCCTCGATGTTATTTATTCTTTGTCCTCAGAATTCCCCTAAAATAGAATTGGTTATGCATCCCGCATATGACTTTCCAATTCCCAGGTGGCTTCTTTTGGACTAAGGTGCTTCCATTGCACCTTCACTTGACCAATGGTGTGATTATGAAGCGAGATATCCCTCCTTTCGAGGATACAATCCAGTTCTACCAAATAATCTCCTTCAGGTTCCACCTGCACATCATTCCAATTAATAACATGAGTAGCATCATGTACATATTTTTTTAATAGAAAAATATGAAAAACATTGTGAACCTTTAAGTTTGGTGGTAAAGCTAACTGATATGCTACCTGTCCTATCCTGGATAGTATTTCAAAAGGTCTGCAATATTGGGGTGCTAACTTAGCACAACTATGTAACCTCAGAGAAATCTTTTTATGTCTCACCTTAATAAAGACATGTTCACCTACCTGGAACTGGTTTTGAGTTCGTTTAAGATCTGCTTGACTTTTCTGTCGATCTTGCGCAACTTTCAAGTTACCTTGTACCTGTTTTACAATTAACTCCATCTTTTTTAATAATTCAGGTCATAATACTAGCCTGTAACCTAAATTACTCCATGAGATGGGGGTATTGCACTTTCTGCCATACAAAATTTCAAAAGGACTATATCTTGCTGAGGCTTGATAGTGATTATTGTAAGCAAATTCTACCAGGCTGTTCTTTTACATACATTCTGAGTAGATCCTCCAATACCTGATTTACTCTTTCAGTCTGTCCATCTGTTTGAGGATGGAAAGAGGTATTGAAGTTTAATGTAGTATTTAATCCTTTAAACAAAGACTTCCAAAAGTTGCCTGTAAATTTAGGGTCTCTGTCTGAAAAACTGGGGACATCAAGTGAGGCCCAAAATAATCACAAATGAATTCATCCTAGGGACTTGATCCCATGACCTCCTTCTTGCACAACACTCAACACTACTCACTAAGTTTTGTGCACATAATTGTTATAAATGCATAGTTGATTTTAATAATGACAAAAAACAACATTCCCATTAATGATAATGCTAATGCTATTGTTATTGTTATCACAATATAGTTTTAGTATATCATGGTGCATAAAACATTATACACATCCATGCTTTTCATAAAAGTTAAGAACTAATACAAATGGAAATAGTAACTACACTAGTTTTTCTATGAATAACAACAATAACATTATAATCACCATCATCATCAACATTACATGACACTTCGGTGTGCATCTGCGTATTGATAAATTATGTGCAATGGAGTGTATGAGAGACAAAAATGCACCAATCTCTTAATACAGATAGTCAACACAGAGGATTTGAAGACATAATACAAGTACCTATTCATCATATATATATTTAAGGCATTGGTGCATCATGTTTAAATGTTAAGAACTGGTGCGACTTTTGAGCACACCAGTGTGCATTGTCGAAATATGTGCGCCAATAAAAAATTCTTGCTATTACCTTTTCCCACATAGAATTTCTTAGATTCTCTACCAAAACCTCTATTACTAATGGTCATGGTTTTAGCGGAGTTTTTTCTTAATAATTTTGTCAAACATTGTAACACAAAACCTTTGTTTAAAAGTGTTTTCCTTGTGAATAAATGCAATGCCAAGTTTTCTAGTCAAGTAAATAAGGATTTGAACAAGTTACTTATATAGAGTATCATCAACCTTTTGAGTCATACTTCTTGGTCATCTTAACTCTCGACTAATATGGGGTAGAACAAGGCCTACAATCTCCTATATTAAATATCTTCAACAAATCAAGAGCATACTTAGGCTAAGAAATGAAGACACTATCATTCAATTGTAAAACTTGGATGCTAAGAAAGAAATAAAAAAACCAACACCATGTTAGCTCAAACGTATCCTACAACATTCCCTCCTAACCGAGAATGAAATCACTAATACTCCATGAGAGTATCACGTCGTCCACATAGAGAGAGTCTCATAGGATGCATCTTGGCCACATTAGAAAATGCCTTAGTGTAGTTAATACTATCCATTCCTAATAATCCTTTTGTACCAACCAAACAATGTATCTATCCATAACAACACTTAAATTCAACTTGGCCTTGTATAAAAATTCTCATTATACCAAGTTCTTCCCTTTTGGATAAGGAACCAACTACCAAATATTATTCTTCATTAACGACCCCTTGAACCATAGTATTGTTCCATTCTACCCTACCATGAGGATCCTCATATGCTTGAGGATCATATTTGTTCATCACCCAAGTCATGAGTGCATAAATGACTTATGGTTGATGACTTTGGGCGCATAAATGGATGGTAAACTCCAATGGATATGAGAGAATGATGAAAAGACAACTAACATAACTTCTGACCATAGAAGAAAGGACTTCTACAAATTGACATAACTATCATAGAAGTAGATTCACCCCATGTTCTCATAACTACATGAAATGACCTTTCCCACCAACCTTGAACACACATTTAATGATTGGATTTAATAATAAAAAGGAAGTGATTGTCTCATTTAAAGAACATGACAACAATTGGATGAGTTCTAAGGAATTGACACTTGGCAATAGACTAGCATTTAATATCCTATAGTGCCCTTCCCTCTTCCCTCTAGTGGAATCATAGCCCTTCAAGTGCTCTTTACACAACCATCTTGAACCATTTTATTATTTTTCCAACACAATATTTACATAGCTTCCAAGTTACCACAGCAAGCCAACCATACAATCCAATTCAAATATTTACATTATACATGCCTAGCCATTCACTAGTCGATCCTTGGTCTTGGGATCTGCACTATGAATCCACACTAGCACATTTACATCATTTATATAATTTTGTTTCAACACATCCATTGTCAAAACTGAGGGTATTATAGTTGTCATGTCTTATAGTAAAGTAAATAAAGCTCCTAACAGGTTGCCTATATAAAGTAGCATCAACATTTGTAGAGTTATACTCGTTGGTCATGTGAACCCTCACTAATATGAGTTAGAACAAGGCATATAATATTGCATATTAAATCACTTCAACAAATCAAGAGCCCGCTTAAGTTGAGAAATGAAGACACCATAATGCAATTACAAAACTTGGATACTAAGAAAGAAACAAAGCAAACCTAACTTTGTTAGGTACCTCATATGTGTACTACAACTTAACCTTCAAAACAAAAATGAAATACCTCATATGATATATATATTTTTCAAAGGTGGTTCACCATGAAAGCCCTCTTTACACCATGGCTACGTTTAGTCGGGAAAATATCTTTTATACTTGCTTAGCAACTATATATGAACGGGCAACAACACCAACCGCCCAAATGACCAATCACGATAAACGACTCACCAGCTTAATATTTCATTACATACAAGGGCTCTCAAAGAGCAAATGTTCCCCATGAAATTCGAACGTGGGTGAGAAACACAATAACCAAATCTACCAACCACTCTGGATGGATCGCTGGATATTAAGTTCGCCTGGGGGCTTGGCGATGACACAAACAATATGGCTGAAGCCTTGGCTTTATGGCAAGGACTGAGGATAGCCAAGACGCTGGGAATCTTTTCAAACAAATTATTATTGGAGATTCTAGAATTGTTATATGCGCTCTAGCTGAAAACCTTATGCCTAACCAAATGACCCTGAGGCAGCTAATTCAGAAAATCGTGGCGCAAGCCTCCTCCTTCAAAAAAATGGAATTCTTCCATGTTTTGAGGAAAAACAACTCTAAGGCGGACTATGAGGCTAATAAAGGCTCCTCCCTTAGCCCTAGGGAGCTTATTCTCAATGGCTAGGGTTCTTTTTGATCGCCCCCATAGGTCCGGGGTCTTCTTGTGGGCTTCCCCTATGTGGGTCCCAGTCCGAAGGTCTGCTCCTTGCCTGTTGGACGCAAGGACAGATGGCATTTGTAGTTCACGTGGCTCTACATCGGTTGATGGGGTGAGTTTAAATGCTAGGTATGGGCAATATTTTCGATCGGTGTGAAGGCAGGTTCCTCAGCTCAGTTCTGTCCCGTGTCTTAAGGTTTTCAGGACAGGTGACCTCATGTCTGCACATGGTTTGGCATCAAGGGGAATGGTTGGTATTAGGCTTACCTTGATGCGGTCTTCTCATCTGAGGCAAAATCTACAGGAGTCCTGTCGAAGCTGGCTGATCTGAATGTTATCATGGCAGTATTTATTGCTCGTGCATTTGAAGTTATGATGACGTCTGGTGAGAAGGTGAGAGGAGTCGCGTCGAACCTGGAAAACTCAAGCATTTTCATAATTGCTCCCACTGGAAATTAAGGTGATGCCAAGCCCCCTGGGACTCATGGATTTAAAGGGTTGGTACACTGAGAATGGAATCATGCAGAACATGGTTTTGCTGGGCTTTCTCCAAGAGCTCTGTTGACTCGCTACTACTAAGAGTTTGCTAATAATTAAGATGGATGCGGGCTCCTTGTCCAATGTTGCGCCTGTCAATCCAAATCCCATGGAGATGAAAGTGAGAGAGTTGAATCATGATCTTAAGACACTACAGAATTAGGTCAATGCTATTGATTATGAAGGCGGAAGGAGATTGGAACATGTGAATAAAGATTTGGCTTTCTTGCACAAGAAGTTTAAGAGAAAGGTGAAGAGGACAGAAAATTCGTTAACCAAGCAAATAGTCGAGCTAGAAACAAAGGTAAACAAGCTTGCACTTAAACTTGTCAAACATGAAGCTTCTGGTACTGGTATGTCCTCCAGCTCGGACGGATAGAAGTCGTTTCTGGAAGTGCTCTGGCCTGTTGTCTTGCCTGTGCATGCCTCTCTGTTAATCTGCATAGTTGTAGTTTCTCAGTTATTTACTATGTTTATTAATGGGTTTAAGGTCTTAGATTGCTTATGTTGCCGCTTCCACAAGGGCGTTTTGGTGTCTTTAAATCCTTTTGCCTCTCCCACAAGGGCACCTCTGACTCCTCATGTATCTAAGTCTTATGTTTTCTACTGTCGCCACCATGAGGGCATTTTGTAAACCGAACCCTTTTTGGTGGTTACAACACCTCCTAATATAATATAACCGCTTCTGTCTAAAAAAAAATTTCAATAAATTTTTTATATTAAAAATTCCTAGTGATGACTGCTTAAGATAGAAAATGCATCTCACTTTAGACATATTCAATTCAAAAACATTTCTAAGGAAATATAGATATTTAACAACATTATTTTCACCTCATATACTATATGGCAATGGATATGTTTTCTGGACCCCTTCAAGTTATGATCTACTTATATTGATGTCCAATCCATGCTTGTCGCATCTTTTGGTAGTGTGTTTGGTTATGTTTTCATCTCTCTAAAGATATCGGTGAAAGAGATTTTGTAATATATTGCACTCTACTTTATGGTTTCTCTCACGCTCACTTGATGCATTAAAGTTGAGTTTAGTATGGATCGATGTATCCATATTATAGTGACTTTGGAATCACCATATATATGTATTTAAATTTGATATCAAAATCCCAACCCAAGTCAAGCAATGTGTTGATTGCAATTAGTTTTTCTTTAATGTTTATGGCCCATTGTAAGCTTAGTTTGAAGGAGATTTTATTTATATTAGGGAAAATTATAAAAGCCCTTGCACCACTACAACCTAGGTTATCTTAGGAGGATCCATCAAAATTCCCCCTTACATGAAAGGAGTCATAGTTTTGGTTGCCGGAAGAATCTCAAAAGATTTGGAGGTTTGGGTGTTTAGGGTTGTTTCTTGCTTTATTTAAGTTATAGAAATTTATATAGGGAATTGTACCTTGTTTTGAAATATGCATTCACTTTGAGCTAGTTTGATTGACCACACTAACTCCATGGCTAATCCTTGTTAGCATATGATGAGTTATTAATCCATAAGTTTAGAGTTGATTTGAAGTTTTCACCAATACTATGAGCTTGGTAGATACTTTTGTGCTTCGTGAAGTTGTTATTTACTCTTAAAACATTTGATATATTTAATTCATGGGTCCTTGCAAGCCTTTCCTTCTCTTTGTGTCCTAGTTGGGGATTGATCCGTTTTGGTGGGTTTTTTATATACCATAATTTGATCCAACTCCACTGGAAGGTGTGGAGGGTGGCATGGGGGGGACTATATCTTATATTCAATTTTGACATTTTGCCTCCTTCTTGTTGGATTCCCCCCCCCCAAAAGGTGTTCCCATCCATTCTATTATGGACTCCTACTCTATTTAGTTGTACTGAGTATTATTTCCACTATTGTTTTTAAATTCCCTTTAGTCCAAGTTCTTAAGTTGATTTATGTGACTATGAGCTTGAGTCTATGGCAATGGTGGTTTGTTTTAGAGTGGTTACTTGTCTATTTATGAACTAAATACAATAGTTCTCGGGGAATCTTGTTTCTATAACTTGTATTTCTAATCTATTAAGACCCATGTTGACATAGGTTATATCACTTATACTCTAGCATGGGTGGTTAGTAACTAGGGGTATTACTTGCCTTATAAATTTCCAAATATTTGAGCTCCTTAGTGATATTTGTTAGGATTTTTGATCCATTCTTACAAATTACTTGGATTAATGTATTTGTTGTAAAGTATCTCTTGCCACAATCCTATGATTCGTACGAGTTTATAAGTTCCCTTTATTGCAAAGACTATATAAAATATCTTGATATGCTTTATTTTGAGACCTTATAAATCCTTGGGATGTGTTTAAACTTTTTATGCTTCGATGGCCATACATTTGAGAGCTAATAGACATGAGAAACATATAGCAAAATATTTATTGGTAAAATTATGCTTACTATAAAGATCCATATATGGGTATATTGGCATGTTTTGACCTTTATTTTTGTCAAGAATTGAGATCCAAATTTATATTATATAGTACTTAAATGAGTTGTCTAAAAAGGGGAATCTTTTACCTTTGTTTCCGATTAGTTTTTACAAGTTTTTTGTCATGAATCTTCACATAATTTTAAAAACCTTCAAAAACACCACTAGATCTTACAGAGTGTGGGTGTTGGGGGTTTTCCTATGACCTGATTTCATTTCTGAGCTTAAAATCGCCCAAAAAACAATAAAAATTACATATTTTGTAGATTAAATTCACCGGATTCCGACAGAAAATCAGCCTGAAAGTAAAAAAGACCCCTCGTTAGAAAGTCTACTTATAACCATTTTTCATAAAATCTTGCATGGTGAGAGGGAGATGGTGTCGCGGTGATGAAAAGGCAACTATTAGCATTTTTGGGTGATGCATGGTTTGGGAACACTAATGGAGAAGCTTGACAGTGTGTCAGATCTTGACAATTGTTATCACTACAAAGTTCTATAGCAGAGTTGTTATTAGGGGTCAATGTGGAATGGCATTACCCACGATCCAGTCATCGCAATCAATTGAAGGTTTGAATAAGAGGTAAAAATGGAAGCGTAGTTTTTGGAACGTTGATAGGAGAGGCCAACAAAGGAGAGGTGAGCCATATTAGTTTAACTATTTCATTTGCATTTTTCTATGCATGCAGATAAACAAGAACATTGAGAGAGTTGATGAAAAGATAAAGTAACTTGATATGGAAATCGTTAGCTACAAAGAACAAATAAAGAGCTCAAAATATTATCAAAGCTAAGATTACCAGGGCATTATAGACAAAGAAGTTGTAAAGTTTCCATCTTTTAAGTCTTGTGTTATTGATATGTGTATATGTGTTTTGTATGGAAATTAGACTAACGAACATATCATTAAATCTTTGGGTAATCATTTACAATCTTTCAATAATTATTAAATTCATTTCGTAACATTACTAATATATAATTTATTTTCATTAAAAATATGCAACATATTATATGTCCTATAATTATATGATATGATTGCAATTATGAATTTTGATCCAAAGTATTTTTTTTTTGCCAAATGCAATTATGAGGGACAAAGAGGAATGTTTAACAACCTTAGTCACTGCATTTGGAGAATAATAAAATTTTCCAAAATCTAGAGCATTTAAAAAAACCATAAAAAATATTATGTTTTTTTTTATTATGTTGCCATAGCTTAAGTCATAACTTGATAATCATTTAATACATTTTCACAATAACAACATAAAGAGGATCATTGAAAGAAACACAATCACAAGGTGCACACCAATTTACCCTGGGAAACCCTAAAGGGAAAAACTAAACAAAAACTCCCTCAATATAGATTACCATATTGCAATGACCAAAGAACAAGGTCTCATAGAGAGAGAGACACCAAACCCCAATCATAAGAGCCAAGACACTATTCCTCCTTCTCTGTCCCTCCTTTCTCTCTCTTGCGTAATACAAGTGTGAGTGAGTGTGTATAAATGAGGCAGGGTGCCTCCCTATTTATACTAGTTTCCCAATTGGCGTTTTCCCTAACTGGGCCGCCCTTTCTAACTGAGAAGGCCGACCTACCTAGGAGAACTCACAATAATAATTATATTATTCTTTTCTGGGTGCTATGGACCCAACTTACAATGGAGAGTTTACCTCACGACTTTTACATTACCTTTTACATCATTAACATCTCGCGAAGGAGGAATAATAACAATGTAAAGTACAAGTAGAATATTCTTCGAAGTTACATTATTTCAACAAAAAATTCCATCATGAATGTTTTTTTTAAAGTTCAAAATGCAATTATGCATATTTTAAACCATATATAATCTTTAAGTATGTATGCTTTCACAATAGTCAACCATCGTGTTAAGAATTCTAGAATGTCATTGTGTAGAAAATGAGATAGACCGACATGTTTTGGGTGCACACTCCACCCATCTTCAGGATCATAAGAAGCTTAAGTGTAATAGAAAAGAATGTGTTGGATATATAGAAGAATGAGAAAACTATGTTCGGTTGAGTGTTATAGATACATTAAAGATAGAAAATAAGGGATATGGTCAAACATTAAAATGTAATTCAAATAATTTAATTAATTTAAAATTTATTTCAATAATCTATGTGGACAAAAAGGAATTGGTGAAGAAGTAATTAATATGGAAAAATAGGAAGAGTGGTTAAGAAGAAGATAAAATTGAGAAAACATGAGAAAATTTTGAGAAAAATTACGGTAAGGAGAACGGATAATATATTTTATTAAATATAATTAAATATTATAATATTTGAATAATAATAATATACTTAATATATTAAGAAGAATAAGTAAAATAATAGATTAAGAAATTAAGGTACCAAGGAATTAAGAAATTAAGTAATTGATAAATTAGGGAGTAATACACCTTGAAAGAAAGGAATGAGAATATATATTAAATAAAAATAAAAAGGAGGCATTATGTTCTTACTAGTTTTATGTTATAACCAAACTTGTTTAATCTTGTAATGGAATTTGTTTAATTCTCAATGCATAATCATTATTTTGTGTCCGCCACTTATTTTGGACTTTCATATTGGTCTTGAACTACGAACTAGGTGGCATAGTCAATGGCTATTCTTGGAGTCTTGTCATCGAATGAACCATTTTGGGCAAGTTGTGGTTCTTGTCAAAACTCACACTCCCCCACAAGTCATTGAAATATTGGAATCAAAACTCACACTCCTTTGCAAGTTATAGAAACATTGGAATCCATAATTAAATCATAAGAAAGCGGATATCAATTCATTATCCTCTTGATGTCTCGAACATCTTGTACCCCTTGAAACTTTAGGAACCTTTCTATCTGATAGCTAGTCAAAATGTGGGCTAGTTCACAAATAACATAAATATCACATATAAACATATCTAACTCTTTTAGGAGAAAAATCTATATCACTAATATGACATTTAAACAATCATGCAAGTTCATTTCATTTGTAGCATACATTGTACTTGTTCTATATCTAAGTACAGACTAAATTGGCATCCATGTATTGATTTTCCACATTCAATTTGCATGTTCAAATGAAATGACACATTCATCGTGCTTCATAAAATAAAACAATAAATTCCATTTTCTATCTACAGATTTAGGGAGTCCATATGTTCACATAAGAATAGTCTTAATCAATCTAACCATTGAGTCTAATATATAAGAAGAAAAGAAAATGAAAAACTAGTTCACATTAGAGTTTTAATTATCGAATGTCAAAATATGGATGTTAAATGAAATAACATATTCACCACCCTTAATAAAATAAAACAATAAATTATATTTTCTATCTACACATTTAGGGAGCCCATATGTTCACATAACAATAGTCTTAATCATCTAACCGAGTCCAATAGACAATAAGATAGTGAAATGATAAATTAGTTCACATTAAAGTTTTAATTACTGAATGACGAAATATGGAGTGTTACATAGAGCCTGACTCCCAAGAAAAGTGTGAAAAAAATAGTAACAAGGTCAACCTACAAACCAATAACAATAACATATATGTATATAACTAAATAGACATTAATACAAATAATTGTACCAAGTGGAATATTTGTTTGGTAAAAATAATAGATGCAAATTTAAGAACATAAGTGATATACCAGCAATAATATTAATAAGGGTAAAGATAAATAACTTAAGTTAAAGTTGATAACACATCATCTACCTTACGCTTGTAGTCAATCTTTATTTATGTTTATAAAGATCTATTAGTGGTTTAAAAGAACACCAATAAACCATTGTATTTTTATGTATTATCTAAGAGAATTGGTTAGTTCAACTCTTCATTCGCCATAGATAACCATAATTAGCCCACGCCAAGTTTTTTTGTTTGTTGCAAATAGTGCAATTCACGCTGATTTCATTTAATTATATGTATGAGGCAACAACAAATGTCTTAATACCCACTCCTATGATTTTTTTTTTAATTGTTTTTTTCTTATAAAACCACATAAGATTGGTTAAAGGCCTGAGTAAAATAAGAAAAGGCCTGTGGAGGTACTCCTTGGCCTCTGTGTCCTTTATCTCTGTGATTTTCCAAGACCCCCATTGCAGGTTCAAACCCTCCTTTGAAAGTTTGTCCGCATCCATGTTCCGTTCCCTGTAGACATGTTTGAATGAGATTGATTCAAAATTTGAAAGAGTCTTGTTAACCTCTTCATAGAGAGTGTCTAATGAAGAATTTCTGCATCTCTGAGTCTTATTTATCCAATTTATAACAACCATAGAATCACCAAAAACTTGAAGCTTTTTGAAATTTCTTTCAATTGCAAAACAAAGGAGAAGTTTCAAGGTCATAAGTTCAGCATAGTTGTTGGTTCCAGATCCCAGCCCCATTGAGATTTGGAAGTGGTGATTTGGGTTCAGGAATAAAGTGGCTCCTCCCCCACATGTCAAATTTTGAGAAGTGCCATCAAAGAAGGCCCAAGGGATGTTTTTGTACAACTGTTCAGGAGTATTGATTCTTGGATTGGGGCTGTTCTTTGTTTGAGGAAAGTAAGATAGGATATCCAAACCCTTCCTTGCTACTTCTTCTGGAGAGTTGGCTTTTTCAAGAAAAATGACCCTGTTTCTGGCCAGGCATATTCCCCAGATGTGGATGAGCGAAAGGGATCTGAGCTAAATAGTTTGGGGGGAGGAGGACCAGTCCTTCCATGCATCTTCCACTATGTTGCCTTCCTAGTTGAAATTGGAGGAGGTGAGGGATTTAGAGTGCTCCCATACTTGTTTGGCGAAAGTACAACTTAGGAAAAGATGGTTTGTGTTCTTCTCATTATCTTTACATAAGCTACACCAACCAGGGCCTGCTATCTGTCTGTTCTGTAGATGATCCCATGTAGGGATTTTGTTTGCAAGAGTGCACCAAGTGAAATTTTTTTCCTTTAGAGGGCATTTAAGCTTCCATATACCTTTACGCCACCATTTCTGATTTTCCTGAAATTGTTGTAAACATAGTTGTTGATATTCGAGCTTTGGGGTGTATTTTGCATGTTGTGTTTTTTCCCATATCAACTCATCTGCTCTGTCGGATATCCGAATGTGATATGATTGCAAAGCTAGGGTGTACTGATCCCACTGCCTAGCCCATTGATCTGGAAGCTCTAGAATCCTGACTCTTCTTCTACCCTTGATGCCAAATGTTGGTTGAGAGAGGATCTACTATTTGATTCAAGTGAAAACACCCCTTATGATGGGTTAGTTGAATTAATTGCTAAGGTAGTATGTGGTTCTGAGAGCATCCTGGCCAAGGGTCTGCTCTTATTCTTACCTTTGTGCCATCCCCTACCCTCCAGACCAGTCCTTCTGATATTAGTGGGAAGGCTTTGCATAAGGCTTTTCATATGATTGATCCATTTGGAGGTTTTGTAATTCTCATATCCCTAATCCAATCCAAAATGGGAGTTGGTAAAATGTATTTGTGGATGATAAATTCTGTCCACGGGCTCTGAGTAGAGATGAGTCTCCAACCTATTTTTGCTCCCAAGGATTTTGCAAAGAAATAAGTGTTTTTGATGCCCTATCCTCCCATTGATTTTTGTCTTGCAATTTGGTCCCATTTTACCCAGGGGAGAACCTTTTGATCTTTTTTCCCTGACCATAGAAAAGTGGTGCAGATTCTTCTTGATTTGTTCAGAATTGACTTGGGAATCCATGCCAATGCCATCCAGTAGACTGGAATTGCTTCTAATATTGATTTTATCAATACTAGCCTGCCAGCTCTTGAGAGCCATCTATTGCACTAGTTGTTGATTCTGGATTCCAATTTTCCAAGCAGCCAATTCCAATCCTCTTTTTTATAGCAATTTGGTTTGAGTCTAAATCCCATATATTTAATTCCATCGTCAAAGGAGAACTGTTGATAAGGGGATAGCTCATGAAAGGATCTCTAGACTTCCTCCTCCAAATTTATTGTTGTAAGTGAGGACTTTTGAAGATTTATTTGCATTCCTGTGGCTTTGCAAAACAAGATTAGGATTTCTAAGAGTCAAGTTGCTTCTCTTATTGAGTCATTGCAGAAAATAAGGATGTCATCCACAAATAATAAGTGTGTGATGTTCAGGTTTGTGGCAATCTTGATTCCTTCAAACAGTCCTCTTCTTTTTGCATCTAGAATAGCTCTACTTAAACCTTCTGCAACTAGTAAGAAGAGCAGAGGGGAGAGAGGACAACCCTTTCTTAATCCTCGTTTAACATGGAAAAAAGGGGATGCTACTCCATTGATGAGGACTGCAAAGGAGGCAGCGGTGATACATGCAAAAATCCATTTTATGAAAGAGTAGTTAAACCCTAGATGAGTGAGGAGAAACCTGAGGTATATCCAGCTTACTCTGTCAAAAGTCTTAGAGAGGTCAATTTTTAGGATTGCCCCTTTTGCTTTTTTTTTTTTTGTACTGTGAAGACCCTCCTGGGCAACCCCTATGGCTTCATGAACTTGTCGATCCTCCAAAAACCCAAACTGTTCCGTGGATATGAGTTTTGAAAGAACCTTCCGAAATCTCTGTTCAATTATCTTGGTGACCACCTTATAAGTTATGTTGCACAGTGAGATAGGCCTGTAGTCTTCCAGGCTTTCTGGTTTGTCCTTTTTTGGGATTACGGTTAGAAAAGTTGAGTTCAGGGGGAGATGGAGGACACCATTTACTCTTGTTTCCTCTACTAATTGTAATAGATCTGGACTAATGGTGTCATACCCAGGTAGAAAGAATTCTACTGTCCACCCATCAGGGCCTGGGATTTTGTCCTTTTGAAAGCCGAGTAAAGTTGCTTTTACCTCCTCCTCTGAAACCTCTTCCATTAGCTCCAAATTATCTTCCTCGCTGATGCTTCCTGGGAAGCACTGTGATATTCAGATTACTTCAGCTATGGTTGCTTGTTGGTTTTCTTTGAAGATGTTTTCAAAATAATTCTTCCCTCTTTCTGCTAGGTCTTCAAAGGTGTTTTTTGTCTCATTGTTTTCTTTTTTTAAATCCCAGATGGTGTTTTGTTGCTTCCTGCCTTTTGCAAATGCCTGGAATAATTTTGTATTATCATCTCCGCATTCCATCCAAATTGCTCTACTTTTTAGCCTCAAAATCTCTTGTCTTTCCTTCAAGATTTTGGTTCTAGAGGCTTCCAAAGAGTAGAGTTTCTCTCTATCCTCTCGTGTGAGGAATCCCCCTCCCTCTTTGTTTTGGAGCTCTTTCAAATCCTTCTCAATTTGGATGATTGCCTGACCGTCTCAATTCTTCTTATTTGCAGCCCACTCCTTGAGTAGCTTTTTTATTCTAAGTAGGTTTTGAGAGAAATGAATGGCAACCCTTGTGCCATTTCCTTCCTGATAAGGTAGCCAATTTGATTGAATGAGTTGGATTACCTCTTCATTTTTGAGCCATGCAAAACATGGCTTAAAGGGACTTGCCGATTTTTTTGGTTGTTTTCAGATTTCCAAACAAATGGGTAGGTGATCCAAGTCTACTCCTGAATCCACCCATTGTTTGAACATAAAATCTTCCTCCAGAAGGTCTTCTAATAACAGAAATCTGTCCAGTCTCTTCGCTATTCTTTCTTCTCCCACCTGTCTGTTTGACCAGGTTTGTTTTAAAATCTGCGGATCTAGGTATACCAGTTTTGAGTCCATCAGGAGGTTGCTGAAATAAGGGGCCAAAGGGTCTGTTCGTGCCTTTGGCCCCCAGATTTCATGGGCTCCCAAGGTGAAATTGAGATCCTTGTCGATGATCAATTTTCTTTCTTTAATAAACCCAGATTTTCTGAAAGAGTCCCAGAATTTTGATCTGTTAGAATAAGGTCCATAGATGTTAACAATTGTTAGAGTTACGTTTGTCTCCGCAAAACAGAGCTGGGCTCCTAGCCCGAGAGAGGATCCCCAAGAGTTTGTACATCGAATACATGATTTCTTTAATTGGGTGGTGCATTACATGTGTGTGTGAGAGAGAGAGTAACACACATAAAGAGACACCCTAATTGACGGTTGAACATACTAGGGTCTTGCATGTACACATAAAAACCCTTTATTACCTTAATGTATGACAATAAATATATATCAAAATCACCTTTTGTGCATGTACTATTTAATTTATTTTCAACACATGATGATTGTAAATGGTCGTTAGCTTTTTATATCCAACATTATAAAATGAATAAAAAACATAATTGGTCAATTATGGATAACCATGATAAATAAACATCCAAAATATAAAATTTGAAAGAAAACATGTATGTATCACTCTTTGTAGCCATCATCTTTGTTATCTTCCTCGTTTCACATTATACCATTTTTTATCTCCAAAATATGTTTGTTCTCAAATCAGGTTCTAATACAAACTAACAATGCCCATCCAATACGTTTAGGTAGAAAAACACTTGGTTTTATTTTTTAGAGATTACATGTATATAACCCCGCTATCATGATCTTCTTTTATATTACTACAATGGAAGCTATCCCACAACTTACACCTAAATATAAATGTCACATCACCTATGGCCTGGGCCCATCATGGACATGGGGATGCTTTCTTAGGATTCCAAGAAGATGCTTGCATCTTTATTATTAAGCTTAATCATGCGCAGGAGATTGCACCATAATATCATGTTGGATTTTTTTACAATCAAACCAATAAAAAAATGTTCCTCAATAACAACAAAAAATCAAGTACGCTTACTAAACTTGACATGTCAAAAGATTTTGATAGACTAAACTAGAAATTTCATAAAGTAATTTCTAGCATGTGATTTTTCTCTAAAATGGACCTTTTAGATAATAAACTTGGTGTTCATTGCATTTTTTCGATACTACTAGTCGGTGGTGTGCTCTATACCTCCATTATACCATCCCAAGAAATTAGGCAAGGGGATTCCCTTTCACCCTTCCCTTAAATTGTTCATCCTGCAAAAATTCCACTCCCTCAATAACAACAAAAAATCAAGTATGCTTACTAAAATCAACATGTCAAAAGATTTTGATAGACTGAACTAGAAATTTCATAAAGTAGTTTGCTAGCAAGTGTTTTTTCCCTAAAATAGACCTGTTAGATAATAAACCTAGCGTCCATTGCATTTTTTCAATACTATTAGTCAATAGTGTCCCCTATACCCCCATTGGACCATGCCAAGAAATTAGGAAAGGGGGTCCCCTCTCACCCTTCCCTTTCCTCATAACAGTGAAAATCTTAAGAATGTCCCTAAAATTGGCCATCCATAGCAAAGCCATCCAAGGCCTCAAATTATCGTAAGAAGGGGAATCTCTCTCCCATATGTGATTTTTTTATGGCAACCTATTGCTTGGATAGTCCACCTCCAAAATAAGATTTAACATTAAAAAAATCTTTAGACACTTCCCTCCCAACTTTGAGAGGCTTCATTATCAGCGCTAAAGCCCAAATATTTTTTCTTCAGCACCAAACCTCCCATCCAAGCCCACATTTGTTGTATCCTTAGTTTTCACAAGGGCACCCTTCCATCCAAATACCTTGGTCTTCTCTCTTAGATTCCAATATCCACCACTCTTCATGGGAATATGTTTTCAACAAAATGAAACAAAGTCTTAGCAACTATATGTTCAAATATTTTTCCTTAGTAGGCAAAGTCATTGTTATCAAAATTTTCCTTCAATCCCTACCCATCATTCTCTTCTTAACATTGACAGTACCCAAGAAGATCATCAATGTTATCAAACATCTATAAAAAAAGCTTTTCTATGGGAAGTAAAGAGTAAGAAAAAATGGGTCCCTATGGTCTAGGACTAGGGGTGCCTTCCTAAATGTCTAGGAGGGATATAAATCAAAGCCACCGCCAAGATAAATTAAATCTTAGGAGGAAAAATATGGTAGCGATGGATAAAAACAACACCCTCAGGGATACGATCCCATGAGAGAAGTAAGAAAACCAATTATATCATAAAGACACCTTGCTTAGGATAGAAGAACACAATGCGAGTTCAACCATAATGACAAATACATAGAAAAACAAAGAATTGGTTCACCAACACAAATTCTAGAAGTCAAATATGGATCCTCAACACTTTTACCAAAAGACTCTTGTAGTAAAGGTTTCCCATAATTTTTTGATTTGGAACTATAGGATCTACAACAATGTTTCCAAAGTCATGACTAGGACCATGTAAGAGACTCTATTGGGAAGATCCCACATTCTGCAAAACTTGTTAATCTAGCACACCCAGAGGTCACTTGACACCAATTCAAAATCCTTGGAGAAGAGAGAGAGAAAGCAAAGTTGTGAGATGGGGCACGCATGAAAATCATGATTCGATAAGGTCATGACAGACTGAGATGGGGCAAGCAAAGTCTGGGGTCATGCATGTAATACCCTGGTTTCGACCCCAATTGCATTAAATTATATATGATGTAAATAGCGTTAATAAATCATGGCGTGGAGCTCAAGGAAAAGCCCCGCCATGGATTTAGTGTTCTACAGTGCGTAATTAAAATCGATGCTAGCTGATGGCACAATATAATTTTCTACATCACATAACTATGCAATTAATAAAAATACCCACAACTAACTATGTCAATGCAACATTAAAGAGATGGGGGCATGATTTCACAAGGAATAAGGGGGGGGGGATATTCAAACCCTTGAGCCAATGGAGAAAAGCCAAATGTCAAAGGAAAAACCCATAAAGCTGTCAACCACCCTTGTGCCAATCATTTATTCATGTCAGAAATTGGTTGAGGAAGTTAATGCATGGGGATGGGAAGAGTATGGGAATCCAATTCGAATTTGGGAAGCCATCCATTTTTGGAAAATGTGTTTTTGACTTCTTGGGTGAGCAAATGCTTGGAAATGCATGCCAATCCAATTATTCACCCATATGTTTTGCTCTCTCACGCAGTTCGATCTCTTGAGCATTTTTTTTCACGTTTCCTACATTTCCTCATCTTGTTATGGCTCGGAAAACCTGTTTTTTTGTTGCTGAATGAATCATAGCCCCTCTAGTGGAATCATAACCCCTCAAATGCACTTTACACAACCATCTTGAACAATTTTATTATTTTTCCAACACAATATTTACATAGCTTCCAAGTTACCAGAAGAAGCCAACCATACAATCCGATTCAAATATTTACATTATACATGCCTAGCCATTTACTAGTCGATCCTTGGTCTTGAGATCTGCACTATGAATCCACACTAGCACATTTACATCATTTACATCATTTTGTTTCAATACATCCTTTGCCAAAACTGAGGGTATTATAAATGTCATGTCTTATAGTAAAGTAAATAAAGCTCCTAACAAGTTGCCTATATAAAGTAGCATCAACATTTGTAGAGTTATACTCGTTGGTCGTGTGAACTCCCTCACTAATATGAGTTAGAACAAGGCGTATAATATTGCATATTAAATCACTTCAACAAATCAAGAGCCGGCTTAAGCTAAGAAATGAAGACACCATAATGTAATTGCAAAACTTGGATACTAAGAAAGAAACAAAGCAAACCTAACTTTGTTAGGTACCTCATATGTGTACTAAACTTAACCTTCAAAACAAAAATGAAATCAATATATATATATTTCAAAGGTGGTTCACCATGAAAGCCCTCTTTACACCATCGCTACGTTTAGTGGGGAAAATATCTTTTATACTCGCTTAGCAAGTATATATGAACGGGCAACAACACCAACCTCCCAAATGACCAATCACGATAAACGACTCACGAGCTTAATATTTCATTATGAGAAACACAATAACCAAATCTCCCAACCACTACTATATATATTTCTCATACCGTCATGAACATACATAAATTTTTGTTACAATCTTCTCATGAATATGGTCAGCCACATTTTGTAATTAATCTTTTGATAAAAAAACTTATGTTTTATAACAAAACAGAAAACAAAAACAAAAACAAATATCAATGGGATTCGAATGGGACGTCTGGTTTCTTGAAGCATCACGACGTACTGTGTAATTTAATACGACGTACTTCTCATTTGCTTCACTTGAAAGTTCAAACAGCGATAAAATAGAAGCTTATCACAGAATTTTGTGGACGTGTTTCAGTTTGTGTTCAAAATGCTTGACGTGTGTGAGCTTCTATGCCAGATATTTAGGAAGCTCCTTCTCTGTTTTGGAGTTGACGAAAGAATGGACAAGGAGCCATCCCCGGAGCCATCCCTTGCTGATGTTGCCCAAAGCGTAAGTTATCCAGTGTTTTTACTCATCAATCTGATTCACAAAATTTGCATATTATTGAAAGAGTTTAATTCTTTCATTTGCGTTTTACTATGCATGCAGTTAAACAAGAAGATTGAAGCAAATGAGGAAAATATAAAGAAACTTGATATGGAAATCAATAGCTACAAAGAAGAGATAAAGAAGACTATACCTGGCCCTGCTCAAAAAGCTATCAGAGCTAAGCTTGCCAGGACACTGCAGAAAAAGAATGTGTAAGTTCTTCAGCTTTCAAGTCTTCTGTTATTGTTATATGTACGTATGTTGCATCGAGATTAGAGTAACAGATCTATTAAGTACTAAAAGATAATTTTTTTAGATAAAAATTTAAACTGGAAGAAATTTGATCTCTCAATACTCATTATAACATATTATTTATCCTATGATATCATTGCAATTATGAATTCCTGGTCAATTGCAGTTGTCAGGGACTTAGGGAAAGGCTTAACACCCTTATTCACCGCGTTTCAGAAAAGAACGAAACTTTGGCAAATCTAGAGCGTCTTAAAAAAGAAAATCATAATCAACGCGTTTCAGAAAAGAAGGAAGCTTTGGCAAATCTAGAGCGTCTTAAAAAAGAAAATCATAAAAAAATCCGTCGTGAATGATTCATAAAAGAAAAAAGGGAAAAAAGTGTAAACACCCAAAATGTAAATCATATAGGACTTATCACTGTAGACTTTAATAAAAAAAAAAGTGTAATCACCCACAAGTAGTGTAGGTACATCTCTGTAAACTTTAACAATTAAATGACTGTGAAACAAAGAATCCTTGTCCCTTATTCCACAAACAAACAAGGAGCTCTCATATATAAAATTAAATTATTATTATTATTATTTAATATTTTTACACATTTTCTATTTTAACCAGATTTGTTAATCTCATAATATAATTTTTTCCATTCCCAATGTAGAACTTATTAACTTATTATTTTGTGTGAGCTTTTATTATTAAAGTTGTGTAATTGATAATGATCTACTTATATTGATGTCCAATCCATGCTTCTCACATCTTTTGGTAGTGTGTTTGGTTATGTTTTCATCTCTCTAAAGATATCGGTGAAAGAGATTTTGTAATATATTGCACTCTACTTTATGGTTTCTCTCAGGCTCACTTGATGCATTAAGCTTGAGTTTAGTATGGATTGATGTATCCATCCTATAGTGACTTTGGAATCACCATATATATGTATTTAAATTTGATATCAAAATCCCAACCCAAGTCAAGCAATGTGTTGATTGCAATTAGTTTTTCTTTAATGTTTATGGCCCACTGTAAGCTTAGTTTGAAGGAGATTTTATTTATATTACGGAAAATGATAAAAGCCCTTGCACCACTTCAACCTAGGTTATCTTAGGAGGATCCATCAAAATTTCCCCTTACATGAAATGACTTACAGTTTTGGTTGCCGGAAAAATCTCAAAAGATTTGGAGGTTTGGGTGTTTAGGGTTGTTTCTTGCTTTATTTAAGTTAGAGAAAATTATATAGGGAATTGTACCTTGTTTTGAAATATGCATTCACTTTGAGCTAGTTTGATTGACCACACTAACTCCATGGCTAATCCTTGTTTGCATATGATGAGTTATTAATCCATAAGTTTAGAGTTGATTTGAAGTTTTCCCCAATACTATGAGCTTGGTAGATAATTTTGTGCTTCGTGAAGTTCTGATGTACTCTTAAAACTTTTGATATATTTCATTCATGGGTCCTTGCAAGCCTTTCCTTCTTGTTGTGTCCTAGTTGGGGATTGATCCGTTTTGGTGGGTTTTTTACATACCATAATTTGATCCAACGCCACTAGAAGGTGTGGAGGGTGGCAAGGGGGGGACTATATCCACGGGGACTTCACTTAGTGAACCTCTTACATAGCACGTGCGATCATGGGATATTAAAGAATACCCTTAATTTCGAGAGATATTGACCCAAACTCTTTTTGTTGAAACCCCCTCCCAATACTTAAAACCTCCTCCCCACGCCTTTTTATACCTCAATCCTTATAAACCACCCTACCCACCCCCACCTTAAACCCCTCATCCCCCCAATACCTGCAATATATTGGTTCGATTTTTTATAATTTTAAAACCCACAATATGAACTAACGTGATAGGATATTGGTCAACAAGTGAAGCCCCTGTGACTATATCTTATATTCAATTTTGACATTTTGCCTCCCTGTTGTTGGATTTTCTCCCCCAAAAAAGGTGTTCCCATTCTATTATGGACTCCTACTCTAATTAGTTGTACTGAGTATTCTTTCCACTATTGTTTTTAAATTCCCTTTTCAATTTTTAATACCTTATGGTTATAACCAAAGAAATCGAAACAAGGGAAAATATTGTTACTATGCAATAATGTTATAAGGTTATGACTTAACACCCAAATGATTTGTGCAGGTTAACAATTGAGACTTTCCACTATAGCTTGATACCCATAATTTGTAAGTTATTTGATGGACACGTGATTGGTGATTGAAGCTTAGGGTTTTACGTTGACTTGAGATGCTATAAAACTGGCTTCAACCCTAAAAATGCGCTTTGTTTTGTCTGGGTTGTGGAGTGGTCGAGTCGAGAGCTCGTGGGCGCCATGCTTGATGTCAAACCTCCATTAAAAAGCACACAGGCCTTTGTGAGCCTTACGAGCTGGTGTAAAAGGGTGAGTAAGCAATCTTGCTGCCATCGTGAGGTGGTTCTTTAACTGTGTTGAGAGTAATGAGGGTTTGTCTTCGCCTTTGTGTTACTGTGAGAGTTGGAACTCTGAAATTATAAAGAGTGCGATGGGGGTTGTTCACTGTGTACACTGAGTTTTTGTTGACTGTTTGTTCCTCCACGAGGGTTTTTGTCTTATCTTGTTGCAGCATGAGACTCCATCTTGAATAATGCACACTTGCATGTTTATGTTGGAAAGGTTCCACTTCAGTTTGTAATGCTCACGAGGGAAGCAAGGTAAGACTGCTACATCCAACAGCTGCACCGTGCTCTAGGTAAGAATTTTGACTGGTTTTACTGCTTTGAATAAATTTAATTTTATTTATTTATGGATTTCAGGATTTACTTTCATCTTCTTTTGGTCTTGTTTGTGCAGGCTCATCACAGTGGCTCGAAGTATTGTTAACTTCATCAACAGAGCTTTCGCGAAGGATTTGAAACCGGTAAGCCTCGGTCTCACCTGGGGTTTTTCTCCTGCACAGTTGTGAGGTGGATTTTTATGGCACTGCCATATAATGTGGTTGTTGGTTTGGTAGTGGTCTTAGTTGCTCAATTTGTTCTTTGATTTCTATTTTTTTAAAAGCCCTAATGGATGTTTGTAAAGTGAGGGTATGGGCTTTCACAGTCGTGACTTACATAGTTAGTTTTGATCCTTCTTGGCCTTAGTTTGAAGTATGGTGATAAATTTTAAAACTGGCTTTGAGCCGTGACTTTACTGTCAGGCCATTTGGTCGTTTGTTCTTATAGCACTACTCGCTTGGTAAAGAGCTTTCGTAGCTGAACATATAGTTATTTCGATTTTGTGAACCCTGTTTAAGTATTAAGAATAGTTTTGCTCGGGCTTTTAAGCCTTGCGGTTAATGAAAAAGGTCGTAGGCCAAACTATGTCTATTCAGTTTATTTTTAATACTAAAGGAATTTTCACAGCTTAAAGCTGAAATTTGCAATATCTTTGTTTGGTTTAAATTGATGTATAATTTGTGTATTAGTTATTTTTAGTGTTATTTAGTTTTCGATAGTTAAGGTTAACTTGATAGTAAGAAATTTTTGCTTCTTAATAAAAGGACTAAGATTTAATAATCTTTGGTTAAGAATTATTATGCTAGCAGTAAAATTAATAATACTGTAATAAATTGTGGAAATGGGATTGAATATATAAATGTATTTCTTTTCTGTAATTTTCTGGAATATACTGCTAGGTTTTAGTATTATAAATTTTTACTTTATTCTGTTGTGAAAGAACAGATCTTTTGTAAAACTCTAGTTATTCTTAATGGTTTATAGAGCTAGTATTTTTGTTTTAGTAAACCTAGTTTAAATATTTTACTGATCCTATATTATTTATTTAGGTCTACTTACTAGATTTATAAATTGTAACTTTACTAGTTTTACTGTATAAAATATTATACATACTCGTATGTATTATTTAAACTTGTTCTTTTATCTTTAATTAATTAATTTAAATACTTTATGTAGATAATACAAATGCAGCTAAAGTTCTGTAAATAATTTACACAAAATCCTGTAGAAAGTAATCATTTGTATCTGCATTCAAGTTTTATTAAATTTACTTATTTGAAATAAACATACCTGGTGTACTAGAGTACTACCTTGCAAGAGGTGTGGAAAAATACAGTTTAGGTAATTTTTCCTATCTATCAATTAACTCAGCAGTGTCTCTACTAATTTACCATTATCTAGCTAGTTACTAACTTTCACAGCATAAATAAATTTTCCTATTTATCCCTAACAACAATATATTGTATTCATGAAAAACTCTTAAACTTTTCCAGATTCAGTAAATAAATTAATGACTGAACTTAAACAAGTAGAACCTGTAGTATAAATGAGGTGACAACAACTTAAGGAGGTTGTTCCTCCCAACCAACTCCTGGAGAAGAGCTGGACTGCAATTCTCAGGACCCCCGAGCTTGTCTCCTGGTCCACCTGGTAGAAGTACTAGGTGAGAGATGTAGTCTTGAATCTTCTACAACTCCACTGAGTGTTTAGCAGTACTCAGTTCTACTTACAGCAGTATGAACTCAGCTTAGAATAGCTGCACTAGTTCAATATTCAACACTTATCCCCTCAAACTTACTCCAGCTAGTCCCCTCCATCGAATTCTCATGTGCACTTCATTCACTAAAAATGATCACAAATCTAGAAAATGAGCAGCTTCAGTTGTCTTCAATGGAAAGTTTTATTAGTATGCCTAGGTATTTTGGGTCAATTTTTACTTAATGAGCCACCTGCTCCTGTTCCACTTTCTTGGGGAATCATGACCACAAAAATAGGGAAGTTGCCATCTGCAACAACTAGAAGTAGTTTGAGGATGCTGCCACTTGTCAATCTGCTCTCAACCCATTCTCCTCCACCAAGTGACCAATAAACCCTCATTTAACAGCTTCCCTAAGCTGTTGTCTCATTTTTTATTTATTTATTAATAAAACATTCTACAATACATTAAATTATCCTTGACCCCACCTGGTCATTAATTACAAACTTTAACATAAAATATAACATAACGTTCCTTAAAAACATAAAATTGTTTTACAAATTGGGGCATGTGATAGGATATGGTACATAACCATTGGTACCAAATGCTATGTTCCAAATTCTTAAAACAACATAATAAACCAGAGTACACAAGAAGCAACCATGGAGCACAACTTCCAAAAATATAATAGATATGAGTTACATAATAACTCCTTATAGTATATGAGAACCTCCTCCAAACAATTCTAGTACATTCATTAGAGGAAATTTGAGGTCTAAAATGGGCTCATAAGGAAAATAATAAAATAACAGTTAGAATAATAAAGATACGAGTTTCATAATAACTCCTTATAGTATATGAGAACCTCCTCCAAACAATTCCAGTACATTCATTAGAGGAAATTTGAGGTCTAAAATGGGCTCATAAGGAAAATAATAAAATAATAGTTAGAATAATAAAATAATAGTTAAAATAATAAAATAATAGTTATTAATTTTGGAGGAATAATGAAAAAAACTACTTTTTGTGTTCGTATTTTCGACATATCTCCCTATGTTTTTACTCAAATTCTAAGCGGAAGAGCTCATTGGATGCGTAATTTAATTCCGCATCTAACGAGTACTCACACTACATACTTTTGACGGACCCAGCTACCCCAAAAACAAGAAATACCTGAAAAAACATGATGATGTCACATTTGTGGAGGTATGTTATGTTTGTAACAAGTGACAATGATGTGTTTTAGTTCCCCATTGCTTACAAAAGTGATAGAATTCTATTTTTATCCGATCATGAAAAAGGTTAGGTGTGCTAATAGTAGTTATATAGTTCAATATCAGTAGGAGTTTATTCCTATTCTAACCTTGAATTTGATAAAGTGTATATCATACATTATCTCAATTTGTCTTCACATTTAATATCTCCTTTGCTTGATTTGATAGAGCATCAAATTAATTATGCCCCTAAGCCAATCCCAATTAAGGTTCACTAATGGATCATTGGTCTTGAGATCTGCATTATTAATCCACAGTAACACATTTACATCATTTTGTTTCAATACATCCTTTGTCAAAACTGAGGGTATTAGGTATTACAAATGTCATGTCTTCTAGTAAAGTAAATAAAACTTGTATTAAGTTGCCTATATAAAGTAGCATCAACCTTTGTAGAGTTATACTGGTTGTGTGAACTTCCTCACTAATATGAGTTAGAACAAGAAGTATAATATTGGATATTAAATCACTTCAACAAATCAAGAGCCAGCTTAAGCTAAGAAATGAAGACACCATAATGCAATTGCAAAACTTGGATACTAAGAAAGAAACAAAGCAAACCTAACTTTGTTACCTCATATGTGTATTACAACTTAACCTTCAAAACAAAAATGAAATCACTAATATTTAGAGTACATATATATATATTTCACTGGCTTAATATTTCATTACATACCAGGGCTCTCAAAGAGCAAATATCTGAAATTCAAACCCAAGTGGCGAGCCCAATAACCAAATCTCCTAACCATCCAAACTACCCACAATAAACTAATACATATATATATATATATATATATATATATGAAAAAATATAATCTTTCACATATAAGAGAACATCACCCATTACATGTCGAACATAAATACTATAACTCATTTGCATGCCACGCATTAATTGCTTAAGTTACCTATTTCTCATATCATGAACATATATATAAATTTTCGTTACACTCTTTTCATGAATACGGTCGATCCATTTGGACTTTGTAATTAAAATGGGACGTATGGTTTCTTGAAGCATCACGACGTACTGTGTAATTTAATACGACGTACTTCCCATTTGCTTCACTTCAAAGTTCAAACAGCGATAAAAGAGAAGCTTATCACAGAATTTTGTGGACGTGTTTCAGTTTGTGTTCAAAATGCTTGACGTGTGTGAGCTTCTATGCCAGCTATTTAGGAAGCTCTTTCTCTGTTTTGGAGTTGACGAAAGAATGGACAAGGAGCCATCCCTTGCTGATGTTGCCCAAAGCGTAAGTTATTCAGTGTATTTACTCATCAATTTGATTCACAAAATTTGCATATTACTTCATAGTTTCTCTCACGCTCACTTGATGCATTAAACTTGTGTTTAGTATGGATCGATGCATCTATCCTATAGTGACTTTGGAATCACCATGTATATGTATTTAAATTTGATATCAAAATCCCAACCTAAGTCAAGCAATGTGTTGATTGCAATTAGTTTTTCTTTATTGTTTATGGCCCATTGTAAGCTTAGTTTGAAGGAGATTTTATTTATATTAGGGAAAATGATCCAACTCCTTGCAGCACTGCAACCTACGTTATCGTAAGAGGATCCATCAAAATTTCCCCTTACATGAAAGGAGTCATAATTTTGGTTGTAGGAAGAATCTCAAAGGATTTGGAGGTTTGGGTGTTTAGGGTTGTTGCTTGCTTTATTTAAGTTATAGAAACTTATATAGGGAATTGTACCTTGTTTTGAAATATGCATTCATTTTGAGCTAGTTTGATTGACCACACTAACTCCGTGGCTAATCCTTGTTTGCATATGATGAGTTATTATCCCATAAGTTTAGAGTTGTTTGAAGTTTTCACCAATACTATGAGCTTGGTAGATACTTTTGTGCTTCATGAAGTTGTGATGTACTCTTAAAACTTTTGATATATTTCATTCATGTGTCCTTGGAAGCCTTTCCTTCTCGTTGTGTCCTAGTTGGGGATTGATCCTTTTTGGTGGGTTTTTTACATACCATAATTTGATCCAACACCACTAGAAGGTGTGGAGGGTGGCATGGGGGGAACTGTATCTTATATTCAATTTTGACATTTTACCTCCTTGTTGATGGATTTTCTCCCCAAAGAAGGGTGTTCCCATCCCTTCTATTATGGACTCCTACTCTAATTAGTTGGATCGAGAATTCTTTCCAATTGTTTTTTAAATCCCTTTAGTCCAAGTTCTTAAGTTGATTTGTGTGACTATTAGAGTGGTTACTTGTCTATTTATGAACTAAATACAATAGTTCTTGGGGAATCTTGTTTCTATAAGTTGTCTTGCCAATCTATTAAGACCCATGTTAACATAAGTTTCGTCTCCTATACTCTAGCATGGGTGGTTAGAAACCATACTTGCATAATAGATTTCTTGAGCACCCTAATCATATTTGTTAGGATTTTTTATCCATTCTTACAAATTACTTGGATTAATGTATTTGTTGTAAAGTACCTCTTGCCACAATCTTCTGATTCCTAGGAATTTATAGTTTCACAAAAACTATAAAAATATTTTAGATATATTTTATTTTGAGACCTTATAAATCCTTGAGATGTGTTTAAACTTTTAATAAAAATAAAAGAACAAAACTTTTTATGAAAATAAAAGAACTCATCCCTCGTATTTGTTTCCCTTCTATAAATAAGAGAAACAAATAAGTTTTAATAAAATATGTTTCGATGGCCCTACGAGAGCAAATAGACCTCAGAAACATATAGCAAAATGCTTGTACTATAAAGATCCATATATGGGTATATTGGGATGTTTTGATCTTGGTTGTCAAGGATTGAGATCCAAATTTAGATTATATAGTAATTAAATTTGAGTTGAAAGTCTATTTATAACCATTTTTCATAAAATATTGCATGGTGAGAGGGAGATGGTGATGCACGGTTTGGGAACACTAATGGAGAAGCCTGACGCTATGTCAGAGCTTGACAATTGTCATCACTACAAAGTTCTACAACAAAGTTGTTAACAGGTGTCACTGTGAATGGCATTACCCTCGATCCAGTCATTAGTGTGAGTCATCGCAATCAATCGAAGGTCTGAATAAGAGGTCAAAATGGAAGCGCAGTTTTTGGAACGTTGATAGGAGAGGCCACCAAAGGAGAGGTGAGGCATAGGTGAACAACTATTGTTGGATGGCACAGGATGGTGAACGATAGCAGTTGGGTTACGATGTCGGGAAAATAGAATTCCCACCTATTTTGTGAAGGATTAGAGGAATAGCTTGAAGGAGCTTGAAAGGTCTAGAAGAAGATGGATTTAATGGTAAAAGTTAATGCCACTAGTATATGGTCTAAATGCAAGTCCAGGAAGGACGCCATTTGCACAAGAGGAGTTAAATTGGATGAGGCTTGACAAGCTCGTCTTATATTCTCAGTAATTGCAATTTGACAGGAATTGAATGAGCCAACTGTTGGTATAGGGGAAGAAGCCTTTGGAGGAGGCCATGGATCCTTGAGATTCAAGTAAGGCAATGGGAGGATCTTCTAGAGTTAAGCTCATTGAAAAGAAATTGTATGCCTATGTATAATATGTAATTTTTTCTTTTGATGGGTTGGATTGAATAATAAGAAAATAGAGTTTTCTGTTCTGTGTTTTGTTTTTAAGCTCTTCATATCCAACAATTGGTATCAAAGCCAAAAGGGCTGAAATTAGAAATTAGAGTAGGATTAATGGTGTCTAGTTAGTTTTTGCCAATCATTTATGAAGGTGAATTTTATCAAGATGAAGATAAAGCATTGTTTTTGTTGTTGAAAGCTCTAATCTAAGTTCGTTATCTTACTCTAACAGTCATAAATCAGTGTTGCTGAAAGCATCTAAGTTAGTTATCTTGCCCTAAATGTCATAAGTCAGTTATACATTATGTACTATATACATACCATTATGTACTATGTATACACCATTATGTAGTATTGATTAATTAAACAAAATTTTGTGAACTTTTTCAATCAGTTATTTTTGCATTGTTATTTGCTCCATATTTTTTTGATGATTTAACAGTTTCCAATGTTGAGCCTTTCTTCCCCACACATGTATAGTTTGGGCTTATCCAATTGGTTAGGTGGAAGGAAGATTTTGTTCTCTAATTGAAGTTTCAAGTTTTAAATTCGTCTAGGTTGTAGATCCTAGTTGTTGTGTAAAGTCTAGTTTGAGTTTTTGAGCCTATTAAACTCGTATATCCTCCAAGTGGGTTTACAATTGATGAGAAGTTGAGTCATCCTAGTGTATGGTGTGTTTGAAGATCGCTCTAGTTGTGAGAAAGGTATAAACTTGGAATATCTGCAAGAGGTACTGTTTGTTGAGTTTGTGTTTTAGGGGAAGTAACTCCTTGATGATGCAGATGTTGTGAGTCATGTAAGTCTATTTATGAGTCCTAATTTGGGTATTGTTTGTAAGCTTATTGGACATTGTAAGAGAAGGTTTAGTCAACTAGAGGTGTATCCATTTGCAGTTTTGGACTTGTTTGAGTTTTTCTACCAAATGTTCAAGAAGCTCTTGACCTCTTTTGGAGTTGACAAACATATGGAAGCTTTTGACCTCTTTTCCCAAAGCCATCCCTTGCTGATGTTTCCCAAAGCATAAGTTATTAATCATTTTCACTCATCAATTTGATTCAGAAAATTTGCTATGCATGCAGATAAACAAGAACATTGAGAGAGTTGATGAAAAGATAAAGTAACTTATATGGAAATCGTTAACTACAAAGAACAAATAAAAAAGACTAGATCTGGCCCTCCTCAAAACGTTATCAAAGCTTAAGCTTACCGAGACACTATAGACAAAAAGTTGTAAACTTTTCGTCTTTTAAGTTTTTTGTTATTGATATGTGTGTGTTTTGTATAGAAATTAAAGTAAGGAATATAACATCAAATTTTTGGATAAACATTTACACTTCAACAAATTTGATCTCTTAATAATTATTAAATTCATTTTATAACATTACTAATATATATTTTTATTTTCATTAAAAATATGCAACATATTATATATCCTATAATTATATGATATGATTGCAATTATGAATTCTGATCCAAAGTGTTTTTTTCCAAATGCATTTATGAGGGACAAAGAGGAATGTTTAACAACCTTAGTCATAGCATTTGGAGAATAATGAAATTTTCCAAAATCTAGAGCATTTAAACAAACATAAAAAAATGTTAAGTTTTTTTTATTTTTTTATGTTGCCATAGCTAAAGTCATAACTTGATAAGCATTTAATACATTTTTACAATAACAACATAACCCTCAATATAGATTAACAGAATGCAATGACCAAAGAACAAGGTCTCATAGAGAGAGAGACCAAACCCCAAGCATAAGAGCCAAGACACTAGTCCTCCTTTTATGTCCCTCCTTTCTCTCTCTTGTGCAATTGCTACAAAATTTGAACCCAAAATCCGACGACAGAATCGGACGTCATCCGACATTTCGCATGGATGTGTCGGACAACAATCAATCTACAGAATGCCGACAACAAAATATTTCTAGCTCCGTCGATTATCCGACACTCTGGAATCGGAATTCCGACGCTTGTAGTGGCAGTTACCCGACACTTCCATGTCGGATAGGCGTCCGATGTCCGACTCCCATATTGGCGGTTATTCGACACCGCGATGTTGGATCTTCGACGTCCGTGAACCCAAAAAAAAAATTGTAAAAAAAAAATTAAGGTTTACATGATTTTAAATTTTATGGTCCCATACTTTTAACGGTAACTATGTTCAAGGCATCGAATATCCAACGCATGTCCATTATAAATATAAATTGTTTTAAACATTTCGACATGTTTGTTGTAGAAGCGATGGACGATTGCGAAAATTATTGTTCCTCGACGGACGTTTTCAGGAATAGTTTTATTCTTCAACAGGAGGTTGTGGGAATTTTTTTTTTTATTGATAGACAGTTTGCCGTGAATTTTTTATTCTTCGATTTCTCTCCGTTTGACAAAACCTTGATGCGTGGAACTTGATTTTTTAAGACAACCGGTTATATTCATTAACGAAGTTTATGACAAAATGTCAAATAGATTAAATATTCTGGATCCAAATGAAGAAAACCGACAATTGCTTGCTAGACTATGGGATGTAGCGAAACGAAGGGGTGATGGCAAATGTTATTGTTCGTGTACTCAATGCAGGGGATTTAAGAGGAGAAGAATATTGATCTCAACGGCCACAAAACATTGCAGGGAACATGGACATGCTGAGGGGGGGAACGAATATCGTCCATGTGTAGGTTTAGCATTATAAACATTATTATATTCGTTTTTTATTATAATTGTATGTATTTTTTTTCATATATTAATGTATATCTATTGATGTTTCCATGTATTTATATTAAAGGAAAGACACCCTATAGCATGTCGTCAAGAGGAAGTGCTTTCAAAACAAGTTTAGGATCAGGATCATGGAGCGTGTATGTTTAATGGAGAACAAGTG
The DNA here is from genome assembly GCA_001517045.1 of Pseudotsuga menziesii. Lineage (NCBI taxonomy): Eukaryota > Viridiplantae > Streptophyta > Pinopsida > Pinales > Pinaceae > Pseudotsuga > Pseudotsuga menziesii. The sequence goes on from LPNX010290267.1 coordinate 442,633, forward strand.
AATGATCATATTGAACAATATGATCATGCCGATGATGTAATTGAAGATGATGGTACAAAT